>JAJEJO010004818.1:143445-189460 GCA_020662805.1 Glaucomys volans
TATCGGTTTCCCCCTGTAGGTAATCTGATTCTTTTCTCTCGCCGCCTTTAAAATTCTATCTTTGTTTTGTATGTTTTGCATTTTCATTATAATGTGCCTTGGTGTAGATCTGTTGTAATTGTGTGCATTTGGTGTCCTGTAAGCTTCTTGTAATTGATTTTCCATCTCATTCATCATATTAGGGAAATTTTCTGATAATATTTCCTTGAATAGGTTATTCATACCCTTGGTTTGTATCTCTGTGCCTTCCTCAATCCCAATTACTCTTAAATTTGGTCTTTTCATGATATCCCATATTTCTTGGAGGGTTCGTTCATGATTCCTAACCATCTTCTCTGTTTGTTCGACTTTGTTTTCAAGATTAAATATTTTGTCTTCATTGTCTGAGGTTCTGTCTTCCAAGTGATCTATTCTGTTAATTATGCTTTCTATTGAGTTTTTAACTTGGTTGATAGTTTCCTTCATTTCCTTGTTTCCTTCAAGGATTTCTGTTTGTTTTTTTCTCAGGATTTCTATCCCTTTATTGAAGTAATTTTTTGCTTCCTGCAATTGCTCTATTAGCTGATTATTCATAGCCTGAATCTGCTCTCTCGTCACATCATTCTCTTCTTGGATCACTTTAATTATAAACATTCTGAACTCCTTTTCTGTCATTCCTTCTACCATGCTGTCTTTGGGTTCTCCTGATATATCATCTAGGTTTAATTGGGACACTTTCTTCCTGTGTTTTCTCATGGTGCTCATGTATCTTCCCCTCTGTTGCTTGAGGGGTGCTTGATCAAGCGATGACCCAAGAAAGGTGCTGTCCCACTACCTCCAGGTTGGGAATGATCAATGCTTCTGGGCAGAGGCAGCCTGGTGTTAATAGACAATTAGATATAGCAAGGGGGTAGACTCTGGGCCTGGGTGTGGGCCTGGGCACTAGTTCAAGTTGGGATGGTGTCACAGAACTGTGCTCAGTGATGGAGACACTGGGCTTGAGAGCCCAGGGTGACCTGACCTCCTAGCTGGGGGTTCAGGCAGTGGCAGGTGGTTGCTCTCTCCTGGGGACACTGTAAGCTATTGCCAAAGGCCCAAAGCTCCCTGCCCGATCACTGCAGACACTGCTGACACTGCTGGCGGCCCCAGGATGGACCCCCTCTGCCAGAGAAGCCACCAAACTCAGAGCAGTTCCAACTCCCCTCTGGAGTCAGCGATCCCAGGGGCTCGGGGCAGACCTCTCCTGGAGCACCTGGAGGCCAAAGGAAGCTGGAAACGGAACTTCTCTGCCAGTCAAGCCGCCAAAATGGCGTGAATTAGTTCCAACTCCCCGCCAGAGTCCGCGATCTCCGCAGCTGGCGGCCCCAGGAAGGTGGAAATGGACCCCCTCTGCCAGGGAAGCCACCAAACTCAGAGCAGTTCCAACTCCCCTCCGGGGTCAGCGATCCCAGGGGCTCTGGGCAGACCCCTCCAGGCGCAGCTGGAGGCCAAAGGAAGCTGGAAACGGAACTTCTCCACCAGTTAAGCCGCCAAAATGGCGTGGATTAGTGGATTAGTTCCAACTCCCCGCCGCTGGATGTCCCAGGTAACCCAAGATGCTCGGTCTCCGTCCGGGAAGGCCGCCAGCCGGTGCCGGAGCCGTGGCCAGCGACTCCAAAGTGCTGCTGGGGACCCGCACTCACCCGTTGGCTGGCGCAGACCCAGGTCGGCGGCTCCGAAGCAGCTGCCAGGCCCGGCGCTCCCGGATGGCAGCTGCCTGCGGCGGGGCTGAGCCCAGCCCAGCAGAGTTGGCTCCGGAGCGGCGACTGGGGACCCCCTATATGTGCCTTGAATATAAAATCTCGTTGAGAGTCATATTCCTGCTGTTTGAATCCCGAGCAAGTAGGAATCCACGGAGCAAGTAGGAATGCAGCCTTCCTCTAGCCCGCCATCTTGGAGCCGCTTTCTTGACCCTTTATTTTCTGTCTGTTTGAAAGGTATCATCTTGTGGGCATGTTAGAAGATTTACATGAAATAATATTTTTAGATGTGTCTTGCAAATGGTAATTGACAAAATAAGTTATAGTATTTTATTGTAATTTATTTATACTGAACTTAATGGTTAACAACTTGTGTTTTTAACAATGTAAGCTTTATTAGGAAAATATTTTAAATATGTCATGAACAAGTGTTAATACATGGAATTTGATGGTTTATATATTCTTATTCCTTTTATTAAAATGTATTAGGAAAAAATACAACATAAATGGGGAAAACAGAAACGAAGAAATCAGAAAACATCAGGGGAACATTCTTAGCTAAATTGATTTCATGATCATGAGATGATAATTCACATAGAAAAGTGTCAAGGACAATGATATAAACTTTAATGGATAATTATTCCAGTTATTTTATTGTGATCACACAAGTGCTATGAGTTGTGAAGAACCCTTATGAGAAATAAGAACAATTTCAAGAAAAATGGAAAAAGTAGAGATTTGTAAACAGCTAAAATAAATGTGAAAGAGATTTGAGATGGATAGGAACTCAGTTAAGGGAATGGCGAACAGATCTAAAAAAGGTTTTCTTCAGAAAGAGAATATTCTGATGACTGCCTTTGGGAAGCTGAAGAAACCCAAGATTGAAATATAACGGCCTTTCAGAACTCATCGATAAAAGTACAAAGTTGTCTCTTGGTAACATCACCCACAGGCATAGTGTTTTGGAGTCTGAGAGACTGCCACTTATCTCTTATTTATAATGGTGGTGCCAAATGTTAGCACAAAGCCTGGCACAAAAACACAGTCATCCCTAGATGACTGATGCATAAGTGGATCTTACTTATTCGTAATGAAGTTAGCATTGGAACCGACTTCTGCCTGGTGGAGCTTGGCTACACTGTGCTCTAACAATTATTAATGTACTCTGAGGACACTGGCTTCCAAGTGTTGAGACTCAAGGCCAAGGTAGATATCCCTGGACTCAAAAGTTCATCAGGAAAGAACAGGAACTCTGCCAGGACTCCTACCCCAGGCTGTGCAGAATCTTCACTCTGCTCTGTTAACCTCCCAGAGCCCCTGTTCTCTGTAGGGATCCTAGGGATCTGAGAGCTGTTTTTATAATGCAGATGGGGCAAAAGGATGCTCTGTGGCCTGGGTGTTTCTGCTTGCAAAAGCTCTAGGCTTAACAATGTTCTTGCAAAATAAAAGGAGGAAAAAAAAAAAAAAATAGGTCGCACAACAGGGAGTCCTAAAGTGTATAATTGCAAACTATCTGATAAACAAAGAAAGTGGATCCTTAGAAAATACTCATTTTTAGATAGAGTGCATGTGAGTAGGATGTATGCAAACGTTCCTAAATGCCAAAATGTGGCATTTTATTCCACAGATAACCAATTTCTTGTTAAATTAATTCTGGCTTGAAGCTTCATCTGTACCTTCAGTCCCCAGGTAATAACTGCAAACTAATTTATTATATAAACAAACCGAAAGCCTAATGCAAGTAATACCTTAGTTATATACAACCAACCAGAGGCAGACAACTTGCCACACCATGCCCAAATAAGGCCCACCAAGCCCAAAAAATAAAAATATCTAGCTCTGCCAATCAGAGGTTTCTCTAATTACTGCTATGTCTAGCCAGTAAAACACACCACTCAGCAAAACTCATCAATCTCCACCAGTTCAAGATGCTGCCTGACTCATGAATGTTTCCTTGCTCCATTAATTCCTGTTAAATCCATCTGAAAGATTTTTATTGACATGCTTTTTTTCTAAAAATTAATAAACAAGTAATTAAACCAACAAAGAAATTACTTGGGATTTTCATTTGGTGAAGAATAATTGTTTACTTTAATCAGTGAGTGCTAGTGGGAATCAATGAATATTTCTAAGGATGCTAGGGTGATAAATCATAACAAAAATGTAATGCTATGATTAAAACACCATCTTCCACACTTTCATATATTAATACTAAGTAATGATAAGGATAATTCAGAAGTATTCCCAATATTGTCATTCTGTTTCATAAGCAGCTGTCTGTTTTGCCTTGTGGGTGTACTATCTCATTTAATCATCAAAATAGTATAATGAAGAAATATTAATATCATTTCAATTTATGGATTAGCAAACCAAGTCCCAAGGAGAAAGTAAAAGTGCAATAACATTGTTTCCAATGACGAGGAATATTTTTTCCTTTTCTATCAGTTATCTCCAGAACATGGCATGGTCTTAAGCACCTGCAAGACAGAAGATATTTATTAAATGAGTGGCAAGAGAACAGACTTTCCCAGATGACTTGGTAGTACTTTTAGATTAGTTGTATCACTTCACCTTCAGAGCAGACATTTCCAGCAGAAGGAAAGAAAACTATTTTCTACATTTTGCAAACAATTCTACCAAAAACAAACTGGAGTGGGGATATGAAAAATGGTGGAATGAGACAGACATCATTACCTTATGTACATGAATGATTACATGAATGGTACAAATTACGACATGCACAACCACAGAAATGAAAAGTTATACCCCTTTTGTGTACAATGAATCAAAATGAAATCTGTAAAAAGTAAAAATAAATAAATAAATAAATAAATAAATAAATAAATAAATAAATAAATAAAATGGATCAAACCAGTCAACACCATCTCAAGGAGGGACTTTTGTTTTCATTGAAGAATAAGGACAGAGAACTGAAGGTCAAGGGTCTATCTATACACTTAGTGGTTTAAGAAATATTTTCATATAATCCTTTTTTGGCTAGTCTTTCATTTATTCATGCAATTCTTCATCAGAACTCTACCAGGTACTGGGAATGCAGTGTGAACCAGAAGAAGATCCTGTCTTCAGATGTCTTGCATTTTATTCTGTATGTATTCTGACCTAGAGATTTAATTTGATATGGACATGAATGTTGATTGTCTTTATTGAATCTTATCTCCCTCATTTGTATAATGGAGATTATTTTAACCTTCCCCACAAGGTTGGTATGTAGATAATATGTAAAACATATCAGAACCTATAACAATTGAAACGACAATGACTAGTCAGTTTTAAGCTTTACAGATGACTGTCCCAGACATTATCTTGCTAATTTCTCTACTAATACAACTATGATAATATTGAGATTATAAAACATTGTAATCAGGAAGAACTCATTTGGAGTCTTTGCCCTGATATGTGCTATTTGACCTTGAGATTTTTTTTAACTTTATTGACATAAATTTCATCATCAACCAAGTGAAAATTACATTCTACTTTGATAGATTATCAATAATCCATGCAAATTGTCTATTCACTGAGCAGTAACTATTATCACTACTTGAAAACAATAATATAAAAGATTACCATTATGAACAACAGAATTCTCATAGATTCCTAGTAAGAATATAGTTAAACTAATATGAAAATGTGTTTGATAGCATTTTCTAAAGCTGAATACATACAATCTGAGAGCATAGAAATTCAGTTGTGCACAGGTTCCCCAGAAGATATGTGCCAGGATGCTTTATGGCAACATTCATAGTGGTCCAAGCCTAGAAACTACTTTACTGCCCAGCATTGCTTGGATAGATATTCATGGAATGGAGTACTATGCAACAACATGAATGAATGATTGATAACACACAATGATATCAATATCTCAGAAAGACATTATTGAGTAAAATACGCCAGGCTTGAAAGGGTACATGTGCTATGATACAGAAGGGTGTCGAATATGCTACCTGAAAAGAAGCTGCTCTGGCATGAAGATTATTTCAAGTAAAGACACTTAAAAAAACAGCAGGTGAAGAGGGTACTTTGAGCCTCTGCTTTTTTACAAGAGATAAAATTCCCCAAAGGAAGGTATTCTCCCTAAACCAGAAACAAAATAGCATTCTGATCATCAAGGAGTTAAAGCCAAAGCTTAGATAAAGCTGAATAAAACAAACCTTGTTGAACTAATCCAAATCTTCCATGTCACTTCCCACAATTAACTACCCAAGTGCAAATCCTTTTGCATTGAGAAATGTTATCTTTGTCCAATTCAGAATATAACTATTTTATTCAATTGGTTCTTTGGATCTTGATTTCATTATGAGAATACCTGTGTCATGTGAAACATATTAAGTCAAATTTGTACTTTCTTTTATTAATATGTTATATTCGATTTACTTCTTAGGTACAGCTGAAACCCCAAAGAGGGTAAAAATAAAATTTTGTATTACCTACAATGCCTTTAATTTAATTGAAAAAAAAAATCCAGGTTAGAATATTTAATGATTTTAGAAATCAGGATAGTGGAAGGAAAAGTGAAGAGCGCTTTTGGGGTTCATACATGTTTATCTTTATTTGGATGCTGGTTACAAAATAAGTTTGTTTCTGAAAATTTAGAGATTCATCCACCTGTGCCATTTTTGCTGTGTATTTTACTTAAAAAAAAGTTTTAAAAAATATAAGTATTTGGAAATTCAGTTCTTGTTTAAAATTAAGTATATAGACTCAGGAGTCTGAAGAAAGAGGCTCACAATTTCACAAGTTTAAGGACAACTTCAGCTACTAAGTGGGACCCTGTCTCAAAATAGAGATAAAAAGGACTGAGGATGAACCTTGGTGGAAGAGTGCCAATGTGTTCAATCCCCAGAACCAAAAAGCAAACACACAAAAAACAAAAAGAAAAAAAAAAATAAGGGAAAAAGTTAACTATTCAGAAAGAGTCTAAAGTTTTGGAAACTTTAAAATCCATGTATATTTATTCTAATTAAAATGCCGTTCAATGGGACATATGCTTCATATACTTGAGGTCTTCTTCAATTTGGTTTTCTAGGCAAGTTTTTAACAAGTGTGCGCTATACCCCAAAAGAGTATGTCACAAGCTCTTTAGACAGAAGAATGACATGACTCAGCATGGACATGAGTAAGAAGTGACCTTAATGTAATTGAGCTTTTTAAAAAATATATGTAAAAAAATCACTATCAAAGCAATGGCTTTTTAGAAACAAGTGTCTTGCTAATTTGGCAGAAGAACAAACAGCAATCACTCACCACACACTGCAGTTGCTACATTTACAACCTGTTCAAGGCCATTTGCATTTGTAGTTCCTATTCCAGGAAAATATGTATCATAGCAATGAGTAAGTTTAGAGCACCTTATTTTATAATTAATAATGTGAGTGCAACCCACATAATAATAGGGATTTTTGTCCATAGACAAATAAATCTAAAAAAAACAAATGAATGCACTAATACAATAAATTTTGTATGAAATAAATAGCATTGCATAATAATTGAAGATATAGAGGCTATACATTTTGTATATCAATTTCATGTCCTACATATTTGCTGAATTTGTTTGTTAGATCTAATAGATTTTTGTTTGAGTTTTTTTTTTTTTTTTTGTATATGTAAGATCATATCATCTGCAAAAGTAGCAATGTGACTTTGACTTTTCCAATTTGGTTGACTTTTATTTCTATATCTTGATTAAGTGTTCCAGTAGGACTTCCAAAGCAATGGTAAATAAAATGGTAGAAGTTAGCATTTCTGTCTTGTTCCAGATCTTAGAATAGAAACTCAACTTTTCCCCACTCCATGAAGTTATTTCTGACTTTTTATATTCAACATCTTTTATGTTGAGATACTTTCTTTCTTTACCTAATTTGTTCAGAGTTCTCAGGAAGATATATTGAATTTTATGAATAAAATAATATTAAAATAATATTAAATATATATAAATATATTTATATATATTAAATATATATTATATTATATAAATAAAATATATTAAAATAATATTTCTCAGAATATAACACAAAAGAAAAGAAACATGGGAGAAAACAGAAAAAAATACATAGAGGTTGTTCAGTTATTGGAGTTATTAGCACAGATTTTGAAAAAAGTCTTCCATTGAGAAGAAAGAAAATTAAGGTAGTTAGTGAGCAATACAAATCTACAAAACCTAAAAATAGCTAACAGAACCCACAAAAAACAGCATGATACATGTGCAATAAGCTATTAATTATTGCAATTATTGAATTGCATTTTGTTAGACACAATAAAATTCAATGATTCCGTATTAACTGACAAATATTTTAAAATTTTATATGATTGGGGCATGTGGAAATTTTGAATTTACAGCAATGATAAACAAGGTATTCTAAATGAAGAAATAGTTCTAACATTTCTAACTGAACAATGTAATAACTGTTTTGGGGCTAAGCAAGTAAATTTGTAAAATTAATGAGAAAAGGAGAAAAAAATCCACATAGGAATTTGTTGCATATGACAAAAATGTTTAACAATATGTACAAATGTTTTTGAAAAGTGATAGATGAATATTTCAAAGAAAACAACACTTATAGATCAAAATTTCAAAGTTGGAATCAATTGAGTATTTCCATTAAGTTAGATAAGGAAAAGTCTAAACATACCATTTAAATTCCTAAATATTAGGAAAAAATGAATTTGATTTCGTCTAAGTTTGAGTCAGATTTAGGGTATAGAATAACAACTTTAAAAAAGAAAGCTAGTGTTCTTGGTGTAAAGATTTTTGAGTACTTTGTAGATTCTGGAGATTAGTGCTCTATCTGAAGTGTGTGTAGCAAAGATTTTCTCCCACTCTGAAGGCTCTCTCCTCACATTGCTGATTGTTTCCTTTGCTGAGAAAAAGCTTTTTAGATTGACTCTATCCCAATCATTGATTCGTGCTTTTATTTCTTGCACTTTGGGAGTAATGTTAAGGAAATCTGGTCCTAGGCCAACGTGAAGAAGATTTGGACCTATTTTCTCTTCTATTAGGTGCAGAGTCTCTGATCTAATTTCTAGGTCCTTGATCCACTTTGAGTTGAGTTTTGTACAGGGTGAGAGATATGGGTTTAGTTTCATTTTGCTGCAAATGGATTTCCAGTTATCCCAGCACTATTTGTTGAAGAGGCTGTCTTTTCTCCATTGCATGTTTTTGGCTCCTTTGTCAAGTATGAGATACCTGTATTTCTGTGGGTTTGTCTCTGTGTCCTCTATTCTGTACCATTGATCTATCTGTCTATTTTGGTGCCAATATCATGTTGTTTTAGTTACTATTGCTCTGTAGTATAGTTGAAGTTCTGATATTGTGATACCCCCTGCTTTGCTCTTCTTGCTAAGGATTGCTTTAGTTATTCTGGGTCTTTTATTCCTCTAAATGAATTTCATGATTGCGTGCTCTATTTCTATGAGTTCTGTCATTGGGATTTTAATTGGAATTGCATTGAATTTGTATAGCACTTTTGGAAGTATGGCCATTTTGACAATATTAATTCTGCCTATCCAAGAACATGGGAGTTCTTTCCATCTTCTCAGATTCTCTTTAACTTCTGCCTTTAGTGTTCTGTAGTTCTCATTGTAGAGGTCTTTCGCATCTTTTGTTAGATTGATTCCCAAGTATTTTATTTTTTTTGAGGTTAATGTGAATGGGGTAGTTTTCCTAATTTCTCTCTCAGAGGATGCATCACTTATGAATAAAAATGCATTAGATTCATGAGCATTAATTTTATATCTTTACACCAAGAACACTAATAACCCAATCAACAAATGGGCCAAGGAAATGAACAGACACTTTACAGAGGAGGATCTCCAAGCAATCAACAGATTTATGAAAAAATGTTCAGCATCCCTCATTGTAAGAGAAATGCAAATCAAAACCACCTTAAGATTTCATCTTACCCCAACTAGAATGTCTTTTATTAAGAATACAGGCAACAACAGGTGTTGGCAAGGATGTGGGGAAAAGGGTACACTCACACATTGCTGGTGGGAGTGCAAATTGGTGCAGCCACTCTGGAAAGCAGTGTGGAGATTCCTTAGAAAACTTGGAATGGATCCACCATTTGACCCAGCTATCCCACTCCTTGGCCTATACCCAAAGGACTTAAAATCAGATTACTACAGTGATGCAGCTACATCAATGTTCATAGCTGCTCAATTCACAATAGCTAGATTGTGGAACCAACCTAGATGCCCTTCAATAGATGAATGGATAAAGAAACTGTGGCATATATACACATGGAATATTATTCAGCCATAAAGAAGAATAAAATTATGGCATTTGTAGGTAAATGGATGATGTTGGAGACTGTTATGCTAAGTGAGATCGGCCAATCCCAAAAATCCAAAGGCTGAATGGTCTCTCTGATAAGTGAATGATGATGCATAATGCGGGGGGGAAGGGTGGCAAGAATGGAGGAAGGATAGATAGCATAGAGGGTAGGGAGGGGTGGAGTCGGGGTGGGGAAGGGTAAGAATAATAACAGAATGTATGACAGATACCATTGCCCTGGGTACATGTATGAACGCACAGATGTAGTGAGTCTACTTTGTGTACAACCAGAGAAATGATAGCTGTACTACATTTGTATTCAATGAATCCATAAGCAAATAATAAAAAAGAAAGCTAGTATACACACACAAAAAAATTAATTGTCTTGTTAAAACTTTAGTGCAATAAGAATAAAGAAAATAAACCAAGGAATGGGAGAACTGGGTTAAAATGTGAGTCCATTCCAAGTTCTGAGGAATCTCCACACTGATTTCCAGAGTGGCTTGCACCAATTTGCAACTCCACCAGCAATGTAAAAGTGTGCCTTTATCCCCACATCCATGCCAACATCTATTATTATTTGTGTTCTTGATAATCACAGCCATATCAATGTTTATAGCTGCTCAATTCACAACAGTTAGACTGTGGAACCAACCTAGATGCCCTTCAATGGATGAATGGAAAAAGAAACTGTGGTATGTATACACAATAGAATAATATTCAGCCAAAAAGAAGAATAATATTATGGCATTTGAAGATAAATAGATGGAATTGGAGATTATCAAGTGAAATAAACCAATCACAAAAAACAAAGGCCGAATGTTTTCCCTGATCAGTGGACGATGATATAGAATTGGGATGGGGGACTGGGGGGTGAGACAAGAATGGAGGAACTTTAGATTACAAAGAGGGAAATGAGAGGGGGAAGGGGAGGGGGTATGAAAAATGGTGGAATGAGAGAGACATCATTACCCTATGTACATTTATGATTACATGAATGATATGAATGAACATCATGCACAACCAAAGAAATGAAAATCTGTACCCCATTTGTGTACAATGAATCAAAATGCAGTCCATAAAAATTTAAAAAAATAAGTAGATATTACAAAATAAAAAATATAATAATAAAGAAAATAGCCTAGTAAAAGATAGGACAAAAATATTTTGAGAATATTCACAAATTAATTTGCAAATCAACCAATGAAAAGATATTTATTTTCTCCAAGTTAAAGGTTTAAAAATAACAATGTTAATAGGGTAGAAAACAATGTTTTCCAAATGTTCTTGGTAAAGACTAAAATTGATAATATCCAGTATTGTTAAGAAAACATATTCATGAGAACTTAACTTTATCACCATCCAATTTAAGAATGAACCATGTTTCAGGATTCCACTTCTTAGAATTTACCATGAAGACAACATTACATAAGCAAAATGTATATCTCTGCATAAAACATTACTATCAACGTGTTACCATGGTGGGGTTGGGGTGGGGAGGAAACCTAATAAGAATCTTTCATAGAGTACATTTAAGAAATTTCTTGTATGCACATGTGAACTGAGCAAGGTGAGAACTTGTTTCAACGATCATGCAATATTATCTGAAGCATATTTTTCACTTTTTTCTTTATAACTTGCAAAGAATGATCTAGGGCACTAAAAGTACACAGAATTACATAAACAGTTTAGTAATGTGGCTCAATGATGTCTCTCAATTTTCTCAAGCAGATATGCCCTCTTACCCAAACTTCCATCATTTTAGTCCTTATTCAATTGCTAAGAGAAATGATCAGATTTCATCTGTAGCTAATGAAGAATATTCATTCTCCTGATGAGAAATTCATCAACTGCAGCAACCTCCACAACTCTTTTAAATACACAATCTATATCACATAACAAAACACTTTTTTAAAATCTGAAAACTCACCAAAGAAAAGAAAATCAGATAAAAGATGAGTCAGTGTTAGCTAAAAATCTAAAATAACGGGAAAAACAAACTTTGTTGAAGCAACAATAAAATCGACAAGAATTCTAAAGTTTAATAGAAACAAGAAGACAAAGGATGACATGTTTAAAAACTGAACAAAAAGGCTGTCAATGTACAATTCTACATTCAGTGAAAGAATGCTACAGAAATAAATAAAATATTAGTCCTGGAATTGGTAGAGTGCCTTATATAGATCTGATTCTTAAAATAAATAGCAATTGTAAATGCTGGAAAAAATAAAAATAAAAAAATCAGCACTTAAATTAACAGAGAACAATTTTAAGGCCTTGAAAAATGTCTCACTATGTTCCTGTTTTCTTACTAGTAAAGTGGCATCATTTTATAATGCTATTCTGAGAGGATAATTAGTCAATACTTGTAAAGTTTTAAGACAAATACCTAGCAAATAGTAAGCACTATATAATTGTTACATGTTATTATAGATTACTGTATTCATATAAATTATTTCTAATAATTTATTATTTTACAATAATTTATATAAGCAGTTGCACACTTGTCAATCACGATGTAAAATTTAGGAAGCCAAGTCACCTATATTAGGTAAAGTGGTTTACAAAACTGTCTCTTTTGTGTAATATCAGAATAAAGTCAAAATGGTAACCAAACTGACACCGCTGCTAGGCAAGGATGTATGAATCCAATGATGTTACCATTTGAACTTGGAGATGATCTATAAAAATATGCAAAAATAATTTTTTATCCTGTTACAAATATCATAAATCTATTCAATCAAAAACTATAACAGTTTCCTATAACTGTGACTGACCATAATGCAGAGTGACATTTTTAACCAAACAGTGACTATCCAAGCCCAAAATTTGTGTGCTTTCAGTATTTTATACTTAGTACAAATTGTCTCTAGTGTGGGAAAACAAAAGGAAAATGATAGAAATGCCAATATATTGATTTTTTTGGTGCAAAACAGATACTGGAACTTTTATAACATAGGAGTCGTAATTTTCTTCTCGATTAACTATTCTGAATCAACTAAAAACTGGTCTTTCACCATCTACTTTTGGAGGACAGGAATTCAAAGGGAAAAATAAATACCATGAATATATTAATTATGTTAGGACTAGAAAGACATTCCAACTGGATCAAGGGAAGGCTTTGTCAAAAATTTTAGAGTGCTAAAAAAGTGTGATCTATTTAAAATGGGCAAATATTGCCTGGTAACTTTTCAATAAAAAGTTAATTGTATTTTAGACTATCCTTGCAGGGTTTCTGAAACTTATACAGCTTGAAAATTTCATTGTTATTGAGTTATTTTATAACTTTGTAAGCCGTATCAAACTGGCAATAATTCAGATTATTATTTGTTATATATAAATGCAAACAAATTGTATCTGGTGGAAAATGACTGATTACTGCCCTGTGGATATTGACTAGTTTGCATCTATTTGTAAATTTATTTTAGTATTCCTTATTGCCTTTGTATGTGGTTCTTTAATTCTCCTGTGTTTTTTTAATTCCCCTTTGAACCCATTGTAGCATCTTTCTAAATCTCATTTCATAAATATATAAAATCATATCATTACATATGTCTGTTTAATATTCATGAGAATCACATTTTTGTCTTTTTCTAATCACATTATCCTCTGATACTTTGAATGCTTTCAGTCACTGACTGTGTTAATATGTAACCTAATACATTATAATTTAATTTCAATTTCTTTATGTAAAAAGTGGATACAAACATACTTCTCTCCCGGTACTGTCATGCAGTTTAAATGGGGTAGCTATGTAAAATGTTTAATATGGTGCTCTCTACTTATGGTACATGAAAGTTAGTTTCTTTTCTTTCTTTTCATCACAAAATAACTTTTTCTTGGTATCTGAAAAATGTTCACTATGTATTTATGTTTTAATTCCTAATGAAGAGAAATTGGGGATGATTGGTTTTTAAAGTAAATTAATGTATAAAGGTAAAGGGGGAGTTAGTGGTTTATATAGATTTCATATACAACCCTCTAGGTATTTTAAAGAAAGAGGGCACTGGGAATTCAAGTCTTTTTTTCTTTCCTAGACTATGCTTATAATTACAGACATATTATTTCTTATGAACAATATAATTGGACTAGAAAAGATGATGCATACTCCAATTCATTTTTCCCTTGCAGTCAGAGAATTCTATGGAATTTTATTTATTTGCTTTTTGCATATGGCATTGAGGATCTGGTGCTGGGGATTGTGTGCTAAGGATTGAACTCAGAACCTCAAGCATGCTAAGCAAGTGCTCTACTACCAAGAAACAACCTCAGTTCCAAAAGGAGGTGCTTCTGAATATATATATTAAGACTTCTAATGTCTCAACATTTTTTGTTTTCACAAAGATCCCTAATTAATTGAGTATGCTGGGTCAATATAAATCAGAAGATGTTAAGGAAGCATGAGCAGGCACGAAGCTGGAAGTACCTGGAGAGCATAAAAACACGTTAGAATATAAATGCAAAGAATGTGTTTCATTAGGTTAATAGCAAAGTGCTTAGCGTTTTTAAAATCATAAATGTGAGCGTGGAAGAGCTAGCACTTTAGCACTGAATATGACCAATAAATTAGCTCTGCTTCTGTAGAAATTTTCATGAAGAGTTATTTGAGTCCTTATTGTAAATTATTGAATCTAATTTAACATGATTTTTTTGTCCAGTCATTAATATGAAGTAGTAGAATTATCCAGGCATCTGTCTGCAAGATCAACACTATTATGTGTGTGTGTGTGTGTGTGTATATACATATATATATACAAGTAGTATTTATGGCAAATATCTATGATCTAGGCCCATGAGTATACATACATGTCCTTTAATTTAAGATGCTATTATTTTGTTTTCTACAAGGCAGAGATACAAACACATAATTATACCATAATATAATATCATCAACAGAAATATACAAGGTATGGAGAGTAGGGAGGAGAAATGATTGATTTCCTAAGGAAGTGCAGTAAAATCTTTGACAAAGAGGTGATCCAGATCAGAGAGTGGGAGAATATAAAAACACTGTCCTTTGAAAATCATTTCCTTTATTTTATACAAAAGGTAAATATAGTCTGGCTGTACTCCATCATCTATGGGGGGGTGTATCTTAAGTTTATTGTGAGATCAGTGAAAACTAAAGTAAAAATATTACAAAGAACATTTCAAAAGAGTTTTCATTCTGAAACAAATCATTGGGAATCCAAGCGACATGTAGTGAACCTAACATCAGCAGATAGAACTGGGTTACTGGTAATCTATCAAAAACTCCGGTAGTCTCTGGCATATATTAAAGGAAATTTTAAAGACCAACAGGAACTTAGTGTATTTATCATCTAAATCATATTCATGTAATACTACCTTCTCTATATGATTAATTATTTTCCATAATCATCGCAAAGTGTATTAAACAATAATAATTCCACAAAAATTCAGAAAGTAAAAATTTCCTTCATTGAACTTAACATAGAAAACTGTGCCTGTTAATAAAGAAATAAAAAATTACAGTTTTAATACAAATTACAAAGACAAAAGAAAACATCAGCCTTTAATGTTTGATTGTTTTAAAATTAATTAACTTTATTTTTTTAATAATTTTATGTTTACCACAAAACATAGTGAAAAATACAGATCTCCTATGTTCCCTCTCCCCCATATACATACAATTCCTCTGCTATGGGTTTTCCATACCAGAGTACTACACTTGTTACTAGTGATGAACTTACACTGAATCTTCATTATCACCTAGAGTTCCTAGCTAACTTTAGAGTTCACTCTTGGTCTGTAAAATCTCTGAGTTTTTACAAAGATATAATGACATATTCACCATTCACCATACACCAAATAATTTCACTGTCCTTAATGTATCCCCTGCTCTTTCTGCTTATTTGTCTCTCCTTCTCCCCTAAACCCTGGCAACCAAAGATCTTTTTAGTGTCTCCATAGTTGGCTTTTTCTAGATGTCATATAGTTGTAATTATAAAGTATATACACTCTTCAGATTTGCTTTTTTTTTTTTACTTATTTGGATGCATTTAAGAGTCTCCATGGCTTTTTATGGCTTGGTGGCTCATTTCTTGTTAACACAGAATAATATTACATTTCCTGGATATAACCCAGTTTATTTATCCATTCATCTAATGAAAGACATCTTGGTTGCTTCCAACTGTTGGCAATTATGAACAAAGCTGCAAGTAACCTCTGTGCATAGGTGTGTGCAAGGTTTTAGCCTCACTGAGTAGGTACCGAAGAGTGAGATGGTTGTATTGTATGATAATAGTATGTTTAGTTTTGTAAAGAAATGGTAAATTATCTTCCAAAATGGCTGTTAACATTTTGCATTACCTTTAGGAATGAATGTGAGTTCTTGGTAGTCAACATCCTAACCAGAATTTGGTGGCAGTATTTTGGATTTGGGCCATGCTAAAGGGGGAAGTGTGGTGTCTCTGTAGTTTCATTTGCCCTTCCCTAACCACATATGATGCTGGACAATTTTTCCTGTGCTGACTTGCCTTTCTAATACATTCTTTGGTAAGGTGTGCACTCAGCTCTATTGTCCATATTTTAACTGTTTTTTTTTTTATTTTCTAAGTTTTAAAGATTCTTTACATATTTTTAATAGCAGCCCTTCATCCGTTGTGCCTTTTTCAACTATTTTCTCTGAGTCTGGAGTGCTTTCTCATACTATTGGCATTGTTTTCCTGTAGAGCATAACTTTTTTATGCCAACTTGTCAGTTGTTTTCATCATGAATTGTGTCTTTTTTAAATCTAAAGTTGCACTATATTCTAGGTCACCTAGCTTCTTTCCTATGATATTATTTAGAACTGTTATAATTTATGGGCTTTACATTTCAGTCTATGATTCATTTGGAGTCAATTTTTGTAATGGGCATAAGGTAAGTCACTGGATTCTGTTTTAAAATATAGATGCTCAGTTTCTCTAGTATCATTTGTTGAAGTGCTTACCTTTGATCCCCTGTTTATTTTTGTTCCTTCATTAAAAACCAGTTGGTAATATTTATGTGAGTCTATTTCTGAATGACAGGACATATGTATGTGATTTTCAACTTTGATTCCTTGGTGATAGCCTTATAATATTTTATGAAATAATTGTTGAGGAATAAGTTGATTTTAATAAAACTAATATGTACAATGTTATAAATAGTAATTGTATCATTGATATAACATTTTATTTTCCCAATGTTTTTCTTGTTTTGGGGAGGAGAGGAGGGATTATGGTATGATGCTTCAATACATTCATAGTGTGTTTAGTGTTCAAACCTTAGACAATTAAATATTTAAACATTTTTCTATTTTATTTCAACTTTAAAATTTTTTAGATTCAATAACCTACATTATTTCTGAAGAGAAATCCTATTCATACTAGAGATATAAAAAATATAAATACCACATGCCCAGTTATATTTCAACTTCTGAATATAAGTATTATTTCCACTACAAGTATGTCCTAGACAGTGCATATGACACATTATACTAAAATTTTTATATTAATTCTAATTTATCTAAGTCTTCTGCATTTTATCTGTCAACCCTCACGCACTTACCAGCGAAAAATATTTTTTTTATTTTTCACACTCCATTTAAATGTTCTAAAGTTGTTACATAAACAAAAACACTGTGTTAACATGGAGTGACAGAATTTAAGTAAATTTAATTCTCCTGTTCATCTTCAAAATCACCGGGCTCTCTTTTCTTATTTTGAATCTCCTCTTTAAACATAATGGTATGTAGAGGCACGTAGTTGAAGTTATGAACCACACAGAAAATGAAGATGAAGAACTGAGTCTGGTTGAGCCTGTGTATGTTAGATTAGCTGAATAACCTGTACCTAGGGTTACTTTTGTGTAAAATTTGATTTTGCTAAAGATAAATAAAAACATTGCAATATGTATTTCACATGCATATTGCTAAACTCAATTTCAATAGTAACCACAGCAATTGTTCTGAATTTAGAACAGCAAATATCCCAGCTTCCCATGTACTTCGGAATTTTAAAAATCCTGACCTTGTTTTATCTGCCAGTGCATGGTGATAATCAAAACTAGAGCAGCTTTTACTCAGTTTTGTTGTTGTTGTTGTAAGTAATCTATGGATGATTCATCCCTCTACATTCTGGGTGCCCAGGGTGGACTTTCCTACCACTTCTCTCTTTTTACTATCACCTCTTTGTAAAGTCACTGATACAGGCCAGAGGCTTACTCATTATCTGGTATCTCTGGATACCCTGCCCTAAAATCTGCCCTGGCACTGTTCTTTAGAGCTTTCCTGTCTTGAAATGAATAATGAGGGATTTGAACAGGTTATTTGGCTGATTCATTGTAGTACAAATAATCACTTGAAAACAACTTGGAATATGCTCCAATATCCCATTAAGAAATTCTACTTGATCTTTCTAATTCTTTATTCTGTGTGAGCAAACCAATCTCTTCTTCTAAATCTCCAATTAGCACTTATTATTTTTAAATGTGGTTCTTATAGCATCTTCATTAAGAGTTTTCACTTTTTTATTATCGAGAGTTGAAAAATTGCATTTAGATCTATGCAATTTTTCCTTAGAAATAATTTTCTAGAATTTCATAGAAATATGGTGTTGAAAACATTTTTACTATTATATAATTGCTTGTGTGGAAATAAAGATAACCATAATTAGAATGCATGAATGTTGTTTATTAAAGCAAGAGAGTCTCTTGCCACGATTTGCATTTGGCAGAGACTTGATGACAGGCAAAGGAGTATCTCAGTCCATTTAAGCTGCTATAACAAAATATCATATACTGGTAATTTATAAAAAAACAGAGATTTATAGCTCACTGTTCTTGAGGCTGGGAAGTTGAAGATCAAGGCACTCATATACTATATATCTGGCACTATTTTACTGTCTGTTTCAAAGATGACAGTTTCTCAATGCATTCTGACATGGCAGGAGTGTCAGAAGCGGCTAGCAAGCTCCCTACAGTCTCTTTTGTGGGAAAATTTAGTTCATTCATTAAAGTAAACCTAATCATCCTTCAAAGGCCCCACTTCACAATGGGGATTGATTTTGAACACAAGGATTTTTGAAGGGGATGCAGACATATAGACCATAACAAGGAGTTTAAGAGTTTTATATTGAAAAATAGGGCAGGGTTTAGGTATGCCCTGGTTGAACATGGTTGCCATGGGGAAGATGATGATTGACTGAACACAAGCAGAACATCCTATGTGACTTGTTATGAGTTTACACTTGGCTTTTCTGGTTGGTTGTTACTTAAGGAGGCACAAATTGGGGAAGCCAGGGGTGATGAAGTCCTGGCCAGTTGATTCAGATCTGACCTGATCACATTGCTACACAGGCTGTGGTTTGGCTTCTTGAACTGAATGTGATGGACTATGGGTCAGAATCCTACTTTCCCATGTGGGATGGCCATTTTTCATCTTTATTTTTAGTCAAACACTTTTCCTCACCCTTTTTCACAGATAAAGAAACAGACCTAAAAATATAAATATTGGGTGAGATTCTAACAGATCCTGGAGTCCCAGTTTTTGTGCTCCTGTGTGCTTTTTTCACTTACTCGTTTAAGAATCATCGCCTCGTTACAAAAGTTAAACATATGTGTAGTTGAATAAATAAATAAATAAATAAATAATAAATAATGAATAAATAATAAATAACTTGCATTTTTTTCACACATATACCATGCGATCATGCATTTTCCAACTGAACCACACTGTGTCACCCATGTTTCAGACACATTCACTGTTTTCTACATTTTCTTGTTAATTTTTTTTTCTCAGAAAGAAACTACGCTAATCATATTTTGTTGACAAGATCTTAATTGTATAATATTAAAAGCAGCTGTGCCTCTACTCAATTAGAGGCTCATGTTTGTCATCATCTTCCCCCAGAAGTGAATTAAACATTAACATCAGCTACTGAGGAAATGTGCTCACACAGGCAATTCTATTCTTTACCCCTTTCGCTTTTTAAGTGTATCAAATGAGAACACTCAGGGAAATGAATTTGTTGCATTGCCAGATCTTTTGGCAAATCACGCTAAAAGGATGCTGATATCTTGGCTGTAAACTAAAGCAAAATAAAAATGTCTTTAGATAGGTAGTTTGCCCTTGAGATTTTAATGTGCAAATTTTTGATGTAACCACCCTATCTTTATGAAATGCAGGTGTAAAAGCAGTCAAATATATTTTTGCAGAGAAACTGCATTTTATTCCCTAAAATGTTGAGAGAAATCAGTGTGGTTTAGGAGAGCAGGTTTGGATGCTGTATAGAATTCAACAAAAGGAGGAAAAAGGAAATGGGAGAGGCTCATTTGTCAACGATGGGGAAGGACAAGGTCTGCTAAATGAGTGGAGAAGTGGCTGAAAGTCTAAGATGAGTCAGAACTAGCTTCTGATTCAGGAGGTCTGACAGGAGTTTCCAAATGTTACTTTTCTTTCAAGTCAACAGGAGTTGCCGCTACTACAACCTTGGGATCACACTTTGAGCAAACCAATCGCAGTGCTTGGAAGCATCACAATAAGAGCAGTAAGTGAGCTCAGCCTGGGATTGGACCGGGTAAGGCATAATCTTGAATGATGAGATCAATCTTCATGGTCTGACTTTGTAAAAGAAAGGGGGTTTTGCCTACTGTGCAGAATAAAATTTTCCATAGTGAATATTTCAGATAAATAGGTTTTGAGAAGAAGAAAACTAAGACTACTATCTTCTTAGTAGGAGATCGAACACCATATTTATAGCGGTGGAATTAATAACCATGAAACTATTGAGGCCTTAAATTTCAGATTACTTTCCACAAGCCTAATGGTTTCATTATAAACTTGAGTGTGTATAACCAAATTCTTATAACAGTTAAAAAAATAAATGTTATTTCCATATTAGACTTACAGTAACAAATGCAATTTCTAAATAAATGTTCTTTAAAAACTGAACGGGGGAAAACATTAAAATAATCTAAATAAACTGTCGCATACCTCAGAAAAGTTCATTTTATTACTTAATAAGTGTTGAAATAATTGTTGGTATGGTTCCAAGCTGGGGGTATGAGTTTTAACTCAATCTCTGCCCAATCTAATTAATAGTGTTTAATCCTTGAGCTCCAGAGTTCATTTGAATGAAACTATTACTCATTTGACTCACCTGTTTCAGTACTAAAATGTTTTAATGTTTTTGTCAACATGATTCTTTTCAAAGTTAAATATCTTTGTGGCTTGACATTTCTATATTTTTATCATTTGGCTATAAGAATTGAACAGCCTATAGGCTTTTGTTTTTATTTATAATTAGCTATATAGTAAATATAAATAACCAAGTTGAATTTCATTTCTTCTCTTCGACTGTTCTACTTAGTCTCTTAGACTGTTCTACTTTCTTGTTTCTTTTTCAGTTTCTGTTCTACTTTCTTGCTTCCTTATGGAGCAGAATAAGGAGGCTGCCTCTTGTGAACTCCACGATTTCAACAGCCGCAGGATCACCCATGTGAGAAACGCAAAGGGTTTTAGAGCCCATAGGAAAGTTTAGCCCATGAGAAACAGAAATATATTCCATAGCTCAGAGTATACAACCAGCCATATTTCTTAAGTGTTCTTAATTACGTGAAAATTAGCTCTAAACATGCAATATGCAGACTTTGCATTTAATGACTGTACCACAAACCTTTGAAGCGCTTTCATGAGAGACTCTGGACTTCACAAATGGTGTTCCCACTGGATGGATACATGTTAGATTGTTAAGAGCTTCCAGTCAAAGTCACCCTTCCACAGTACCATCTTCAAATGAACCCATCCTTCATTCCTGTGGCTCAAAATAATAGGCCTTCTTGTTTACATCTTGGTATCTATGTACCTCTGTGACAGAAGTTCTGAGTTTCTGTTGATGCTTTTTGGGAATAGGTTCATTCTTCAATAACTATAAAAAGCAAGCATAAAATAATAGATCAATAAAAGATCTATGTGTGCCTTTCTATCCACATACTAAGGACCAATGGAAGGGAGGAAGAAAAGAGAAGAAGGAGAGAAAGGAATGAGGGAATATGGGAGGGAGAAAAAGAGGAAGGAAAGAGAAAAGGAAGAAAGGAAGAAGCGATATATAGAATAATTAAGTTATTCTATTTAGAGTCCCTACCTCCCTCTCATAAAATAAAAGCATTTTCTTATATCAAGTATCTTCTTAAGGGAAGAATTTTCTATTTGAAGTGATCTGAATGAGATAGTCACTAATTGGACAGTATTTCCACAATAACTCATAGTTGGGGGTCTTTATTCTTTCCTTGAATTCAAGTTTCTGTCCTTTATTTAACAAATACAAATAAATCTTAAAAAGCGGGACACCCCAGGAATCTTTTTGGATGGCAAGTGTTTCCTTCATTTCAATGCCATGTTTTAACCATAGTTCAGAGTAACAACATGACTTTACAATCTTATTTTGGAAATGACTGAAGAGATGAAAGGAAGATGTGCTTCTCCTGCTTTTGGTATTTTTTCAGTGACCATTAATGGCTCTCCTTTTTTTTTTTTTTTCCCATAAGGGACAAAATGCTAAGATCATGTTCGGTCAGTGAAAACAGGAATATAAATCCAAGTGGGTTGTGCATTTATATTCTTTTCTATCTATAAATCTCAACAAGACTAATATAAATTTAACAAACCACTATCTAAAATTGAGGTAAACTTTGTGCAAACACATGACATCCAGAAACTTTAATTCTTTACAAAAGAATTTCATTCTTTTACAAAATTTAATTTAATTCTTTTACAAAAAAAAAATTCTTCAGGTTCCATCTCATTACAGTGAGAGCTTAGCACTAAGCTTGGCACATTTTTGTAAATGAACACAATGTTCTATGCATGAAAAATTAAGTAAAATTCCTATAATAAACTGAATTGAGAAATCTTTTACATTCATCACTCTTCTTCTCACTTCTTGGTATCTAGACAGCAAAACCACAACTGATAATTTGAAGCAGTTTGTCAAATGTCTGTCTTCTCTAATGGCACCTTCACAAGGGCATGACTCTCATCTACCACCTCCCTGTGGTGTTATTCGAAGATAGCTGTTCAATGATCATTACAGGAATGAACACGGGCCTATTCATTGATTGCTGAGTGAATGAATAAAATGAATGATGTAGGAATGAAAAGAAGAAAGCCAGGGTAAAGGACTGGGGAGATAGAGTCCAGCTGATTATAATTACTATATGCCTGGCTTTATCCTTCCTTCCATGACCCCTGGTAATTGGCAAAATAGTACCACCAATAGATAACATTGGGGTGAGATGCAAAGTACTAGAATATAGAAAAAAAAAAGCCCCAAACAGCATCCTTAGAAATAAGTTTGAGAACATTTTTACCTCTGGTATTATCCATTACTTTTTTTGATTATTAAAATGGTATAAGTAAATAGTTTTCTTAAATAAATGCACAATACATGGAAAATTGAAGCTTGACAGATATTCACGCAATCTGTGGCTCATTTTATACCATGTAATCATCTGTGAAAAAAGTGCATATGAATTAAAGTCAGGAATAAAATAGATGGGAATATAACTGTTTTCTAGATGCGTATTTGCATTGCTTGCTTTTTTCTAATTCTATCCTTCTGCAATTCCATCAATACTTTTCCTATTGCCCCACTCATCTAATAGCTCAGCATACAAGGAGGAATATTGTATGTGCTGATTCCAAAAAATTTTGTCACTTCACTGTGCGTCGCCCCTACCTTTACCCATTATCCACATCCAGAAAAAAATACTAACAAAACAACAACAAAAACACTTTCTGAAAGTTGAGTTAATTGTCCTCAAGTTTCCAGGTCTATGTTACCACTTTTCGAAGTCTCTCTCAACTCCAATGTTTTTTTTTTTTTCTTCTCCCTCCACACAAGAGCACTTTGCTATTATATCTCTAAACTACATCAAAGTTTTTTACTTCTCTTTTCTCTCATAACCATATTTATTACAACAAAGAAGAGACAATGTGTGGAATTCATAAAGTATAGGGAGTTCATAATCACACTGAGGTTGAAAAAGCCTGTTTTTGATATTCTCTATAATGTAGGAAAACTTATTAAGCATTTCAAAACTGAAAGTCAAATCAGAAGAACTTATCTATTTACAAATAATTAGAGATAGATATATAGTAACATTTTTGTTATAAAAATAGCTACAAATTAATGGTTTTAAATCAACTGAGATAGACATTTCAACTAGTAGTATATAATACAAACATTATATGTGCACAGAGAGAGATTCTCAGGAAATATAAAATATGATTATTATTTTTTAGTGAATACATAACAATAACTTGTTTATGGGCCTATGTTTCTTTTTTGTTATTTTTTGTTTTTTTTTATTGGTTCTTTTTAATTACACATGACAGCAGAACCCATCTTCATATAATTATACAGCTGGAAATAAACCTTTTTTTTCCCACAATGGAGATTCACATGATTCATATAATCTTACATATACATAGGGTAACACTGTCTGTCTCAGTCTACTATATTTCCTTCCCCCACCCCCTCCCATCCCATTTTCCTCTACACCATCCATACTATCTCCTTTCTTTTCTTATCCCTCCCATAAATCCCTCACTCCCATTATGTATCAGCATCCCCTGTTCAGAGAAAACATTTGGCCTTTGGTTTTGGGGGCTTGGCTTATTTCACTTAGCATGATATTCTCCAACTCCACCCATTTATCAGCAAATGCCATAGTTTTATTCTTCTTTATGGCTGAGTAATATTCCATTGTGTAAATATACCACAGTTTCTTTATCCATTCTTCAACTGAAGGGCATCTAGGTTGGTTCCACAATCTAGCTATTGTGAATTGAGCAGCTACAACCATAGATGTGGCTGTATCCCTGTACTTTGCTGACACCCAGAGTGCAATATAGGGGCCTATGTTTTAGACTAGTTTCTCAATTATTTTATGGGAGAGATATATATTTTATATTTTATTTATAAATATTTTATATATTTATATATAAATTTATATATTTTATATTTTATTTATATATTTTATATATGTATAATATATATAAAACATTTATATATATTTTATATATAAATTTATATAAATTTAATATATATAATATACACACACACACACACGCACATATATATATATATATGTATACACACATATACACACACCATTATGTGGGTGTATGTATATATGAGGTACCGGGGATTGACACTCAATTGCTGAGCCACATCCTCAGCCCTATTTTGTATTTTATTTAGAGACAGGGTCTCACTGAGTTGCTTAGTGCCTTTCCATTGCTGATGGTGGCTTTGAACTCACAATCCTCCTGCCTCAGCCTCCCAAGCCACTGGGATTACAGGCTATTTTTTTCTTTTACCCACCTCTGTATTAGCATAAATTTCCAGGAATCAGTAAATTAGGATATAATGTTAGAACATAAACAACATATCTATGTTAGTATAAAAAGATTTAAAATAAAATAAAAACAACATAGATAGATTAGTAGATAGACTCATACCCACAGTGAGAATCCTACATTTTAGTTATTAAAATGTCTTACATGATAAAGAGAATGATTATTCCTTAACCTATCTTAATGATATGCTCATTAAAGTAAGAAATGGAAAAAATTCTAGATATATGGACCACATATATTTGTGAAAACTGTTACATCATGTTTTACTATGCTTTACATCTTTAAGAATTAATAAAACATTAATGGAAGTGAGGATGCAGAGAATCAGAATTCCTTGAAATGCATTATGCTAATTCTGCTCCTGGAATAATATTTATTTTCACTTTAAATATTTTCTGGTCAAAGAAATCCTCACTAAAAACTTACATGCTATTAGCAGGAAACCTATATGTGATATTATTAGCTCATCTCATGTCTTTTACAGTGGACCTCAGTGATGAGTTCTATCTGTCATTTTACCCCCATCTATACATTATTTTTCTTTAGGGTCATTTAAGCCAAAGATGGACCTATGCATTCTTTGTTCTACCTACATTCCTGTCCTCCCACAAAAACTAGTTATATAATGTTTAATCTGACTGAATGACTAATAATAATAATAAGAAAAGCTAGATACCATGTCACACACCTGAAATCACAGTAACCTGGGTAGCAGACAAAGGAGGATCGCAAATTTGAGGCCAGCCTCAACAATGTAGAGAGATCCTAAGCAATTTTACAACAACATGCCTTAAAATAAAAAATTAAAAGCAGTGGGGATGTAGCTCAGTTGTAAAACACCCCTGGGTTGAATTCCCAGGACAAAAAAAGTGTTAAAATGAATAATTGTTGGTTCTAACAATTGTATTTCCATACATTATTTTATATATTCCTCCCAGCCATTTAATGAGATAGCACCCTAGTATTATCATACTTGTATTGATAAGAAATCTGACTAATAAAGAATGTAAGGAAATTTTTCAAATATGTAAATCTAGATCTGTGTTATTACTACCCGTCACCAAGGTTTTCTACAAATATAGCTTAAGTATGTAGTTAATTTGGAATACTACTTTAAAATGTTTAATACTTGTCTGCCTACAAATATGTCACTGTGTATAATATTCATGGAACAGTAATGCCAGTTTCTACAAATATTGTTTGTAATACACTTTGGAATTCACCTATTTTGTTGATGAGATGAAAATGTCAAGTGCTTATCTTCTAATTTATTCACCTATTTAAAATTTAACCAAATTTGAGAAAAAAAATCAACCACTTTTTTATGATACCAAATATAAGAGTATAGGCATTCAATTCTAGGTCAAGCTTCCACCATTTTTAACTTTATGTCACCTATTGGTAATCTACTGGTTACTCTCAGACCACGTTTCCTGCCTGTGATATACCTTTGAATTTTTTTCTTCTATTTTCACACTTCTTCAATTAGAAATTTTAAGTTATTTGTGAATTCATAAAGCCTTAAAATATTCATGAGAGAAGACATATAATAAAGATTTTTTTCCCTTTAGAACAATTGCAAACTCATTTGTACTATTGTGTATGTGTGTGTGTGTGAGTATTCAAAAAATGATTGTGACAATTTATGGAATTTTCTACCAGGGCTGTGTTTAGTTAGCTTTCAGCCCCACCTCACTGAAACCTCACACTTCAATGAATGTAACTAAAACTGAAATATTCTACTCTGTCATGTAAGCCATTGCTTTGAAGTATCTGCAGCTGTCTTTCACAGGGATATTTCCCAGGCAGATTTAATGTCCATTCAGCTGTACTTTGTTTTATTTTTTTGTTTTTTTTTTTTTAAATATTGAGTGCTTTAAAAGGGTAAACTTGTTCTTTTTCCCAAATCATATGTGCAATTTTTTTGGAGGCATTGAGAATTGAACTCAGGATCTCACATATGCTTTCAAGCGCTTTACCGCTGAGCCACATTCCCAGCCCCTAAGCATTTTAATTTTGAAAGTCAAATTATTATTAAAATTTACTTTGCGGTTTCTCTTCAAACTTAAGAAGGAGAATGGAGAAGAAAGGACCAATGAAAAACTCTATTTAATTCTCTTTATGTTTTAGTCTATAACAAATGGATGCAATCCAGGATGAAAATAGTGGAGTTGTACAATAAAGGTATACTTGAGTTGTTTGAGTAATGCCAACACTTACAAAGGTAAATGAAGGTAATATTATAAAAGAGGAGAAAAGTAAAGAGTAAATATGAAAAAATAAGATTATTTGTTATTCTGTTACTAAGTATTTCTGCTAATGTCCACTTGATTTCTGCTGTGCATAAATAATAATTAATTGAATTTTTTTGGATCTGTTGTGCAGGGTCCTACCCTGAAAGGTACAGGGAGAGAAGCAGAGGGGACTTCGTGAACAATTCTCTTCAGTCATAATTACCGATTCAGCTTCCATGTATGAAATAACCTGGTGAAGTCAAGAAGGGAAAAACAATTGTTTTCAATATGAACTGTTAAAAATATAAACAATCCATTCCCTTTTTTATCTTGAATTACTTTTAGGATTAGGATAGATGAGGAATTGATTGACAAAACTGACAGTAGTATATACGTGATCCATAAAGGAAGAGATTTATCACTGAGAGAGTCTATATGACCAGATATTTGTAATTTACAATAGACAGGATTTATGTATTTATTTGTCATATATTATTATGGATATAATTTATCACGAGCATATTTTTTGTTTGTAGAACGTCTTCCCACACACTGTTAAAATAATTTTTCACTATGGATAGTGATGAATAATAGAATTGTCTTAATTGATAAACTATTTTCACAACACACTATTATTCTCTCTATTTTCACAGATAACATTGGGGCTACAATACAATTGAATGAATAATTGAATGTATATTGAATACAATACAATCGAATGCATAATTTTATTTTTTCCTGAAGATTCTGTAAAAACTACATTGCCGCCTAGTATTTTCAGGATGGGTTCATTCTTCCTCTGTTGGTAGGCAGCAGACTATCTGCAGTGTTCAACAATTATGAAAAGAGTTGCTATAAACATTTGAGTTCATGTATTATTTGGTACATTTGTGAGTAATTATTAAGTCTATCTATTTTATGAGTCACAAAGTATGTGTGTCTTCTATTTCATTTGATAATGCCAAACACTTACATATATCTTCATCATGCTGCCGTTCCATTGTTTGCCCTCCTTCTGGAAACTCCTCATAGTCAGGTTTTACTGCTAATCACCATAGATTAACTTATTAATCAATATTTATATTAATTTTAATTTCTCTGATTAGTTACATGACTGGACATCAATGTGAAATGCCTTTCGATATTCTTTGGCTTCCTTTAAATTGTGTTTTCTGTTTATGTTAAGTGGTGAGAAGTCTCTATGCAGCCTATGTAAAAGTACTTTGTAGCTTCAGATGCGATGTTCACAGTGTGTCTTTTCTGAGATAGTTAAATGTAAAAATATTTTTTAAACATTTCCTTTATGCTGATGTTACAGAAGTATTTTCCTATATTGTATTTTGAAAGATTTTGTGTTTGTTTAGAAGGTTTTATTTTGGTCTGTGATTCTGCTGGAACTGATTATCATGTGTGGTATATAGTAGGGGGTCTATTTTCTTTCTGTTTTCTTGATGCATTCATCATCACTGTTGTAGGCAATCTGTTCTTCTCCCAACTGCTCTGCCATGCTCTATGTCAACTATCAATTGTCTGTTCAGTCTCTCATCACTTAAAATGAAGTATTTTAAGAAATGCTCTGTTAGGTGATTTTGGTATTATTCAAACATCAGATCTACGTGGTTTAGGTCAATAAAGAGATTCAGTAAACACAAGATATATGAAGCTGCTCCTTATATAGTATTCTTTTACAGTAAATTATTTTATACAAGTAGGAGAAAACTGCAAAATAAAGAATAAATAGTATGGTATAGCATAATAGAGCATAGTGAATACGCAATCCAGCCACAGTCATTAATTTTATCAAGGATTACGTGTTTTGTGTAATTTATACAACTGGTCACACAGTAGGTTTGTGCTTACTGGTATCACCAACAATCATGGGAGTAATGTGATGCACACCAATGTTACAATGTTACCATGGCTATGATGTCATTAGGTGGTGGTAATTTTTCAGCTCCATTACTATCGTATGAGAAAACCATTGTATATCTGACCCACGATGACCAAGATGTCATCATGCTGCTGATGACTATGTGATTAGATATGCTTCTGGATTCCCTACACAATCCCCTAGAGCTATTTCTCTATTTTTCATTATATTTTTTCTCACTTATTAAAATGTGTACAGGAAAGACAAAAAACATAAAAGATGAAAAAAGTCACCAATAACCACTACTAATATCTGCTGTATCTTTTCTAACTGTATGTATTAGTAATTTTTCTTTCAATAAAAATAAAATGGGAAGTGGGAACATATTTTACAAATTTAATCTGTCTACAATAATTACCATAATTTCTCTTGTGATTAAATCATTCCCTAATCATGGTGTTTAAGAGGACCATCCTTTATTTTAGTAATTTCTAATTAATGGCCTTTTAGCTGTCTGTGTAAATTTGATTTTGAGCTTTACTGAAACCTTTTGAGATAAGCAATGGAGAAACTATTGTTGCTCTTTTTCTGATGCAAAAATCCAGGCTTACACAGTGAAAGGCGGTGAGATGTCTTTCAGAATGTCATCTATTTAATACAATGCTAAGCTATAGTTCAGATTCTATATCCAGTCCACTTACCGTCTTCTCCCAAAATGAATGCTAATTATTTTTGTATTGCAAAGATAGATTTATGATAAATCCAACAATAGAAATTTAATAATAGAAATAATAGAAATTAAATCCTGATCATAATCCCAATAAAGAATAGAATTCTCTGTGTTTATGACATGAACTCTGTGCTCTCTCAGTAAAGATTGACTCGTTGAAAGATTTACATCCACCAACCACCCAAGCCAAGTGAGAACCCATCCATAGCTTAGTGTCAACTTCATTATTATTCTGAACAGATACCCTCATCATTTTTTGTCTGCCATTAGAATCCTTACATAGAAATAATTCACATAACTTTAATCCCCCTACCATTTAATCTACCATACACTGCAACACCTGATAGTTCCATTGTGAGCAGCCTGGGAAACTTGTCAGCCTAATGTCTGGCTTATACTGGACTGTGAAAATAATAAATGGCTTTGCAGAATGTATTCCAAATTCTCTAGACTTGCATAATTAGAGTCAATGTCATTTTTTATTTGGTGCTTTTTAATTACATAAATAAAGAGAATATTGAGTATGGAAGTATCAACAGTTCAAAGATTGTTCAAATAAAGTATGATACAGCAATCAGTATTTTGATGAATGCATTAGAGGTAGAGTAAAATGCACCCTCTTGAAAGAACCGCATGTCAGTTTTGCCTCAGCCTCATATATATATAACCTTTTGTGTTTGACTTTCCTAGGAAAAATAATTTCAACTTTGAACTATTTACTGTAGTTATTCACGAGAAATCCTTTAAGTAGACATCATTTCAGAGTAATAGACATATTTTGTTGAGCCTAAAAAGGTGCAAATGATATCTGAAATCAGGATTAGAATAGATCTACAGTAGTGGTGTAGAAAGTGACTTACAAAGGGTTTTGAGTATCACAGAATAATAATTTAAAACATCTAAAATAAAATACACATATATAGTACATGAAAATACACAGATTAGTAATTATGCTTTACAAATGAGAGAGAAATAGAGAAAGCATCAATTGAGGAAACACCAGTAAGCATTTGGACATCCTATCGACTCTGGAAAACTGACAATTAAAAAGAAATAATTTTGCCTTTATCCTGTGATTTTGCATTATTATATGTAATTGTTTTTCAATTGATGAAGGAAAGAATTTCAGATTTTGTATGTGGAAAGAATGATTAAAATTAGAAAATAATTTTTGAGCAATAAGGAATTTTTAATTCAATCAACTATCAAGGAATGAAACCAAGATGGAGGGACCAGGTTTTCTCCACCAAAGCCTGCTGTTCTAAAACAGTGGTATCCAATATCGGGCATCCTAATGGAAAGTCACATGAAGCACATAGAAACACTGGAAGTAGTCTTTTGAAAATCAGAGTCTGAATCTAATGAACCTTCCTCATTGCCTTTTGTATTCATGGAATATTGAGGATAGAAGGGTGAGCACTAAAAGCATGCGACAGCAAGCAGACATATTGAGAAAAAAGACATTCGACAGGAAATTGAACAAATTCTGCCATATGTCAGTAGCATCAATAAAAGGGGCTTCTAGATTTAATATTTTTGAGACATAATTATATATTTTTTTGGATGGATTTTGTTTGGATTATGAATCAAGCAAATCTGGTGAAAGCAGTTTTCTCGGCAATTTGAGATTTTTTTATGAACTTATTATTTGATGCCAAATCATTTCTATTAAGTTTTCTGGGTATGACAATGGTGGAGTGCTTAATAGGAAATAGTTGGTGTTTTAGAGATAACATTAAAACTGAGTGCAGGAAAGAAATGGGATAATCAGGATAGAATACTGTAATATTTTTATGCTCTCCTCTTTAAAATGCTGGAGGATCATGCAGAGGTTTTGTTTTGCTAGACCTGAAGCTGGCCTTAATTCCCTTCCATCCACATTTCATTCCAGGACTTGGTCACCTGGTTCTCTAAGAATCTGCAAACTAAGATTAAAAATCTAGTCTTTCTTATATAATAAAATGATGAACACATTATCTCTTCCACCACTTTGTTTTTTTCCTTAAGTAAAATATTTTCAACATATCACAACATTATTGTAAATATTAACACATGGTCTAACATATTAAGAGTTTACAGTAGGTCTGGTACTCTGATAAATCATTTCATATGGATTAGCTCATTTAATTTCATTTCCACAGGCCCTATCTTAAAATGAGGATGATTAATTTTAAAATGTGTTCTATTTGACTAAAGTAGGATGTGAAATGTAATGTGATTTCATGATGCATCTTTTGAATGAGTAAACTAGGATAATACATCAAAATATTACACTATATTTCTTGTTAAAATTATATTCTTCAACCATACCTTTATAATTAATATGAACTAAATCAAATAAAAAAACTAAATCCCTGAATATTGCCTTCCAATTAATAAAAAAGCTATCCTTATAATACACTACTTGATAGTAATTGTGAATAGATCTCACACCTCAAAATTAGACAAACTGAGAACTGAAGACCTATTCCATACAAGTAGATTAATTTCTTCAATCTTTCCTTTTAATTTATAAATGGAGATAATAAAAATCATCTTATAAAACTAGTAACAAGGATAACAGTGACAAATAAAAGCTTCTAGGATAAATAAAATTAATTAAGCCCAATTTATATTTTGTCTGAATAGTAGGATTTTGAGTGTGGTCTATTAATTAAGAAAGCAAGTACTATGTCCCATGTAAATTATATATGAAAATTAAATCTATGGTCATGCATTATTTGTCTATGATCATACACATACAAAAATCAGGTGTGGGGATCAATTTATTTTAACTTCCAATGCAGCAAATTTGTTTTTCATAATATATCATTATTAAGTTTTTTCTTGCCTATTTCTCTATGAAAAGAAAAATCCCTATTTTTCCTTAATTCCTGACATAGTGCATGGAGAACCTCCGTGAACCAAAACTACTACGGAGTTTTTTATTACCTGCTAAATGAGCACTCAAAGGAATCCAATCAATAGTTATTTAAACCACAAAAAGAGAAAGTAAAAGCATAATAATTGTAGATCCTTGACCAGAGTTTTCTTGAGTTCATAGATGTCAAACCACAAAGAACATCAGAAACTGAAATCAATGATTATTCAAAGGAACTTAGGTCAGTGATTGAATTAAGATATTGAATGCATGTGACAATATCTATAGGCTATTATTGTGGCAAATTTAGTTATTTTAATGAATTGATTAATCAAAATATCAGTCCTCAGATGATTATATATGAAAACTGCCAAGTTAATTACATGTGCTTCTAACAGTTGATTATTTATTTTATTTTATTTTATTTTATTTTATTTTGTTTTGTTTTGTTTTATTTTTTTATTTCAGTACTGAGGTTGGAGTCCAGGGTTGCTCTACCACTTAGTGACATCCTGGCCTAATATTTTTATTTTTTATTTTGAAATAGGGTCTCCCTAACTTTCCCAGACTGGCCTCCAACTTGTGATCCTCCTGCCCTAACTGCCTGAGTAACTGGAATCACAAATATGCATCACCATGCTAAATCAATTGATAACATTTATTGAGGGCTTCCTATACAAAAAGACAAACAACTCCCCACTTTTCCAAGTTAATAATTTACGTGTTAGTAATTTAAATGACAAATTGTTCACATTTGAGGTAATGTTCAGACAGTCCCATGATTTCAAGTCACATAGCTTTATAGTAGTAAATGCAGGACATAAGTCAGGTTCAAAGTCAGAGATCTAAGTCTCCATTACCAAACTGTAAGTCCTATTTTTAAAGGCAATCTCTGGAGAAAAAATTAAGTAAAGAACAACAAAAGTTTAAGAAATGACAATGTTAAAAACACTAGATGAAACACTCGACGTGTATAATCAGATACAAAAATTACATAATCATTTGGGCCAAAACAATTTAAACAGATGTGAGTGTGTTTGGGCTTTAGGATTATATTAAGTGAATGCATTCATAATTGCTAAGTTCTAATGGTAAAAGAGTTTTAAGAATTCTTTTTGTGGTATGATATGACAGAGTTTGGATTATACAAAATGTTGTGATTTTACAATATTATGCTTAGACCTATTAAAAATATGCAGTTATTAGTAACTATTTCCCCAGTTTTAACCTACTATGTAAATTTCTAACGTTCTGAATTTTCTTTTTGAGGAACTTGAAATTTAATTTTAATTTACCTTCATGAACTGACGGCATTAAAAAAATGTATTGCTGGAATGGGTTTCAAAATTTCATTTTTTTGTCTTTCTAGATCACCTTTAAGCCAGATACCGTGACTAGACTTTATCTTTTTTAACTTATATTTGGTTTGGTTTTGCTTTCAGTGTCTCAGGGAGAAGTTCACTACTTGTAAATATGAACACAACTACTTGCTCAGCCTGTCTTTTCATGGGTCATTACTGAATTGGACTCTGCAGAACAGAACAAGACCCACCAAACTCAGTCTGGAGTGTTGCTGCTGTTGCTGTTTGATTCCTTCCTTTGTTTTCTTTTGTAAGTAATTTATTTGTGCCTAACAATTCTTCTACTGGGAATGTCTTTATTTTACCTTCATAATCTTTAAAAATGCTTTATGATTTTAATATTCAGAAGCCAGAAAAATTAGTTGTGAAACCTCTGAAGTTTTATGTATAAACATTCTTATTAAATTTGTGAGTGTTATGCAATACTGGAGATTGAAGCTGGAGGACTCTACCACTGAGCCAAGTCCTCAACCCTTTTTAGTTGTTTTTGAGACAGGGTATCCCTAAATTGCTCCCTTTGACCTCAATTTACACTCACCATGCCTTAGTCTCCTGAGCAGCTGGAATTGCAGGCATAAGCCATCACACCTGACTGAATACTCTTTCATATAAGTGAATTTTTCAAAATTTTTTTTCATGTGGTTTAACATGTCTTTAAAACTTGAGTAAAAATAACAGCTGTGCCTATATACCCACTGGAATTACTACTTACAGCTTCTTACACATTGATTAAAACAGCTTAGGCACAAGAAAGTTCTGCATTATGGCGTAAAAAATGTAGAAGAATGTAGCCATTCATTATTCTTATGAGCAGATTCTAATTAAAATGAAGTTATCTCAATTGTTGATAAAGTTTAAGGATTTTAAGTATTTTAACATTTTAATTAAAATAAATTTTAGTACTGGGAAATGATCCCAGTGCCTTGCACATGCTAGGCAAGCACTCCAGCACTGAGCAACATCCCAGCCCTTTTTAAAAATTTTCATCTTGAGACAGGGTCTCCCACATTTTCCCAGACTTGCCTCAAACTTGGAATACTCCTACCTCACATCCTAAATTGCTGGGATTACAACTGTGTTCCACCACATCAATCTAGATGGACCAAGTAATTTTGACATGTCATAAAATCTGAAGAATAATGAGGATGGATAACAGCTATAAAATCATTTAGAAGGAATAAGTTCTAACGCTCCACAGCAGAGTGAGATAACTATAGTTCACATTAACCTACCATATATTTTGTGGAGATCAGAAAGAGAGGAGCTCAAAGTCTCAAAAAAATTATAAGGAGAGGCTATGCAAAGGACTGTAATTTAATCAGTCAGCATGGGGTTCATTTGCTCAATTCAGAATAGAAATCATGAAATGGGAAAGTACAGATCTTATTTTTTTTTCTTATGTCGCTACTCATTTCGATGTGTCCAGCTCCCAGCTCTTAGTGTTATCATCTCATCCAAGATATTTTTTGCTCAATTTGAGATGAAAATCATGGAAAGAAAGGCAAGCAATACCTTGGCTTTGTTGGGGCTTGTGTTTCAGCACAAAGGAGGCAAAGAGACAGCACATGGGGTAGGGTCTCTGGACTTCTTGCTGAGGACATGAGCTACAAAGCTAATATAAACTGAAAGTGTAGGCTCACACAGTCACACAGCTGACAGTGACACAGGATCCCAGGGTTTTTGAAAAGGTTCTGTCATTTCTTTTCTCTTCCATCCAGGTTTTGCAATTGATGCAGTGATCTATGTATTCATGTTGAATGCGTCTGTACTCCATTTGCATAAGATAATGAACGTGCTCACTAACACCAAACCAGAAAGGGCATACCATCAAATCCAGGCCTATTGTTCATGTGGGGTTGCTGGACAGTTTGGGAAGGAGCCAACAGCTAGTCTTGTAGCTGGTCATCAGTGGAAATGATTCTTCAAGAGTAGATTGCGTTTGGTGGGAAACATCGATGTAGATAGACGGTCCCATCCCTGCTCTGCCTCAAGTGCATGCTATATGTAGGTGTTAGAATAGCACACTGTACCTAATTGATATGCACACTTCATACTTGTTAGTAAAAATATTAAAGAGTGATTATAAGCTGAGATCCTAAAACAGATGGAAACTCTAAGTAGAAAACAAATAATAATTTGCTGAATATCTACTCTGCATTACAGATATTACAGTGGAGGTTGAGTGTAGCTAATCCTAATTTCTCTGATCTCCATAGCATTTTGCAAGGACACTGCTGATTTTTAATTATCTTATGCTTGTATTTCAGATAAAGTATTTCCATTCAAGATAACACTCAAGTCATTTTGATGTTCCAGAAGTCTAGTATGATGCTTAATTCACAGGAGGCAAAACATCTGTAGTTATTTGACTTTGTTGTTCCTTGAAAGAATCAGTTGGATTACTGGATTATTCTTTAAGAAGGAAATTCACAGAATCCCAATGGAGTTTGTGAGAGCCCGTATTTGCATTTTTAAACAGGATGATGCAGTTAAATCTGTTGCTTCGACTCCATGGACCATACTTTGAGAAATGGTATAATAAATTAGCACATGTCTGATGTAATGTAGTTTAACAAAAGGTCAATGAAAGCTAAATACATCATGCCTGTGTTTTGAAGAAGACATCATAGTTTCAAATTTAAAAAAAATTAAGAAGCAAATTGCAATGATTTTTTTCTTTAAAGAAACACAAGAAAACCTTGACAGAAAAATGGAAGGATGTCATTCAAAGAAGCGCACTGGTTGATGTTATACCATCACTGTCTCTTCCACCACAGTAATTGCCAATATTTTCCTTTATAGCATTTTTTTTTCCCTGTTAGAAGAAAGTCTGTAGTATTAGTCACAGTCAAAGAGCAGTGGGTGCCGTCCTTGGGAGCAAGGTGTCTGACAGCATCATTGTCAGTCAAGAATGATACCTTCACAGTTCCAGAAAAAGGTCAGGAAGAGAAAAGTGACACCAACTCCGGTTGAGAATGGGAGGATGTATTCTGTCATGCTCCAAAGATCCTTGTCCCTGAGGTGACAGGTAATGAGAGAGCATCATTCACAGTGTTTTACCAAGCCCACAACAGAAATTAGCTTCATCTCTGGGAAGCACCTGATCAGAGAGGAATTACTGAAGCATTTCATGATGAATAATATTTTAAGATGTTTTATTAAATATTGAATATGTCTTAATTTTTGTCCTGTTCTCTCAGAGAAAACTATTCTGGTGTTGTGTCTATTCCTTTGTCATGAAGTCACCCGTATGTCCTTTATATTCTTACATTTTGCTAGTAAGTCATGTTTCTTTAAGACCTATCCTGGCCTCTTCAAATACGAAGTGGCAGAATTCTAGCAAGTTTCTATTGACATTTTTAGACAGTCTAAAAGTGGTGAAACAGCTCCAGCTTCTGCTAGAGCATCAGAATGGCCCCAAGCAAGGTTGGGAAATGAGTGCAGTTTGCTTTGAGCATTCCTCTATTTTGTGACCCTGGTAGACATCCCTCTGTCTCTGACTGACTACTGGTCCCTCTAGAGCCCAAGGAGGGCTGGAACCCAGCCCAAGGTCTCCTGGAACCTCCCACACACTTCACATCCCCTGATTTCTTCCCTTAAAGTCCATAAGCATTAGCATCAACTGTAAGGCAATTATCCGAAAAACAAGATTCTGGCTAAAAAAAATAGAGACTTTGGCTATAAGAAATATAATTTAGAGAGGGACAAGGGTATTCAAATGTATAGTAAATGGCACCTTAGTCCTCTCACAGCAGAAATTACATGGTGGTAGGGAGTAATGGGCACTGGTAATATTTTGGGGGAAGAGCCTACTGGGGATTGAAGTCACGGGCACTCAACCACTGAGTCACATCCCCAACCCTTTTGTGCATTTTATTTAGAGGCAGGGTTTCAGTGAGTTAACTAAGGGTCTTGCTAAATTGCTAAAGCTGGTTTTGAAGTAAGGATCCCCCTGCCTCAGCCTCCCCAGCCACTGGGATTACAGGTGTGTGCCACAGTGCTGGGTGGGTCATATTTCTTAGAATAAAAATGATAGAAAAACTACGACTACATTGACCTAAGAAAAGATAAATTTGTCAAATTATGGCAGAAAAGTCCAGAAGTGGGGCTGATTTAGAGGATGGGACTGTCAATCAAAAGCCCAATGTAATCACCACTAAATCATTACATCATTTCTGTCCACAATGAGTGATGCAGAACTAGACAAATATCACATAACTATGTAGAATTCTCCTGTTTTAGTTAAGTGGCTGGAATCTTCTCATGACCATTGAGCAGGACTAGTTGTATGGCCTCAACCAACCATGAGCGAATGCAGAGGGGCCCACTTATCCTTTGAATCTAGAATGAAAGGAGAGGAGATATAAGTGATCTTTGGAAGCTTCTACAAGCTCTACAGCCATCCAGGCAAAGGAGCAGCATGGGAAGAGATGTGGGCATGTGAAATAGTATATCGTGTTCTTAGAACTGTGTGACCTCTGCATGTTGGAATGCAAAACACAGAGAATGTGGAGGAAGAGGCTAGACAGTCTTATATAAAGTAAGTCATATAACAATGTATAGCAGATGCACTTTCCTTGGAATTCTGTCTTCTTTTACTCTGAATTTTATCAGCACCTTGACTTTAAGCACTTTTTAAAATTCAGCTTGATGGTTGAAACAATTGCCCAACCAGGTTTGGGGCATACATATGTCTTCATTTTTCTCCTACTGCCAATTAGCAAGAACATTAATTATGTTAAGGATGGGCAACTTTGATAAGTCGGCATCCAATTCAGAGTCTGTAGAAACCCTAAGACATCCTCTGTTAATCATAACAGAACTACTGCAGTTCTGGGGCCAATATCAGATTTCACCATAGACTTTATCATTTCATTAGCATTGGCTATGGAATTGTAATTTCCAGTGCTGTCAGTCAGGGATAAGAACCAGGAACACAATTCACTTAAAAATATTTAAAAGGTGAAATATCAGAGATAAGAACTGAAAAAGAAAGAATGTGTTTAGTTATATTTTTACTTGATGAAAATTTGGTTGAAGAATTGAAATTTACTATGAAAAAACTTTTCAAAGGTCCATTAATCCTAAAAGGAAGACTCTGAATGGTAAACTTTCTAGAAGAATGGAAAAAGTTAAAAGTTAATAGGGAAAAGAAATACAGGAGAAAAGGAGAGGGAGGTTTATGTAAACATTTTGCTCCAAGCTAAATGACTTTGAAAAACATTTTTGGTTGATGTCTGATTTAGTTGTACATGGACTATTAAATATGTGCAAGTGATCAAGTGAGTCACAACTTCATGTCTAAGATTTACATTTCCACATTGGGAACAGAACATATCTAATACAAGGATTGACATACATACGTATTTTACCAAGTTTAATATTTATTGAGCAATAACATTAATTTTATCTGATATAATTCTGATATAGTTATTAATATTTCTGGCTGTGATTCAATTTGAAAGAAAATTCCATCAAACTTCTGAATGAACCCTCTTTGCTGACTTAGTAGTGATCAGTATTTTGATATATTTTTATATCTTTCAAAAGGGTGGTTTTACAACCTGAAGGCATCTTAGAACTTCCCTAGACCTGGTTCCTACATGGAGTCATTAAAAAATATACAATTTAGTAAACAAAACTAACAGCAGGCAATTTATTGTTATTTGTGCCTTTAAAAGCCTTTTAAATATGTTAGTGGCTGGGTTCAGGATATGCTAACCTAAAATATAGCATGTTGACCTGTGAGAACCCAGCTGAAGCAGGAAGGTCACTCTGATCATCTCTACTTGCTTCACTCTGATCAATTCTACCCGCTTCTCCCCTGAATTGGACCATGAAACTGAGCTGACCACCCTATGAACGTGGACCGAGGACACTCATTTCAGAGGGGTTCTTCCCTGTACTCAGAGGAGAGAGATTTGCTCCTCTGGAACACACAGAAACACTAACAATCTGACCCAATATGTCTTTCTAAATTTCACCAAATTTATTGTCATTGGATTAACCCTTTCGTCCTTCAACCCTACTTTTGGATGACTTCCCGTAACATCACAAAGTTCTTCCTGTTTCTGAAGTCTCCCAGGTTTTACAAAACTTAACATTAAATAAACACGTGTACTTTTTAATTTTTTTTTAAGTTTTATTTGTTATAATTAGTTGTTCATGACAGTAGAATGCATTTATACATTTTGACTGATCATACACAAATATAGGGCAATCTCTCATTTTTCTGTTTACACATATTGCAGGATCACATCGGTCATGCTTTTTCATTATTGTCATTGAGGGTAAGGTCAGGAACTTTCTCATGGATTATGAGAAAGATATTGTGTTTCCCCCTCCATTAGGAAAGCACAGGAATAACTCTTAAAATCTTGCTTCTCAATCCCAGATTTTCCATAATCCATGGTTTCCCCAGAAATCCCCCACAACAAAATGCCTTCCATGCAGCTGTCTGACTTGTGTCGACCTTCTGGTCTTTCTTTGTTTTTCCAGAACAGAAGCGAACAGGACAGGACTTGCGTCAGACAGTTTTCTCTCTTTCTCTATCCCCCTTTGTGTCACCTGTTGGAGAAACACAACTTCCAGCAGCCCACCCCTGCCTAATGGTGTGGCTGGCTACACCTAATGGTGTTGGCTGGCTCCCTACCTTCTGGCCTTTCTTTGTTCTTCCAGAATGGAAGTGAACAGGACATTCTCGGGGGAAAGGTAGGCAAATGTCCCTCCCTATTCTTTTCTTCGAAATGCTGGGATAAGGGTGATTCATTTTGACCAGTTTTGGGAGCTCTGTCAGGTTTAGGTCGGTTGTGGCTCTCCATAAAACCCTGCAGTAACCTCAGAAAAAATAAGAAGGAAACATGTCAGTGAGAGTTTAATCCTCATTCACTTTATTGCAAATAAAGTGACTGACACCACCAAAGAAACTCTGTATGCTAGGGCAAACATCCCATAGTTATCAGTTTCACAGTAAAAATTGGCCTAAGATGACTTTACATCTCCCAGATTCTGGGAAGTCCAGGTTCAATGATCAAATTTGCCTGACTTCTGTTATTTCTTTAATATGCCAGACAATGTGTACTTTGAGTGGTCACAGTGCTGTTACCACTTCCCCGTGGCCCATCTTGGACACAAACTATAAACTAAGTATTGGATAAAATGTCATCTTCAGACTTGGAGAATTATTTACACTTTTTGTCAGGCATTCACTTTTGGAAAGGGTAAATTCAAAGGCAGTTGAGATGCCCTCTGTCTACCTCCATTTCCAAATTTGCTCCAGTGAAGCAGGTATGAAATTAATCATTTGAGATCTTGGTTTCCATGTTTTTCTGTTTAATTCTGATGAATTCACAAACAACCATAATCCAAATTTCTTTTAATCTTTTTATTTATCTTTTTCTAATTTAGAAATTTATTGTTTAATCCAGGAGCTTTATATTACTCTCCTTTAGAGAGAGAGAAAGGGAGAGAGAGAGAGAGAGAGAGAGAGAGAAACAAAAACAGTGAAACCGAGATACCATTTTCAAAGTCTGGGCCCTTCCAACTTTCCAAATATAAGAGATTGGAAAGCTGTATATACCAAGTGGAAGAACAAGATAAAAATATGAATGGTGCCATGACACTTTATAAAACAAAATTTTAGGTAACTGAAGGATTCTTCCTGGGACTATTTAACTGTCTTTGCAAAAGAGGTGTATGGGAAGAATGAAAAAAGAAAAACCTAAAAACACAGAGTAGAATGTTCCAGTCAACAGATGACAGGTTAATACGCACCCAGTGTCCTGGCAAACAGCAAGCTTTCATCTCTCTGTCTGGTCCTTGGGCTGGAATCCTGATTCACTTCAGCAGAGGCTCCACAGGCAACAGGGAAGACTGTGACATTGAAATGTTCATTTATACTTTTGTGGGAGTTCAACAGTGGTCTTATTTCTGGGAAAGCTTAAAACCCACACAAGGTTGGAAGCATATCTTAAATGGGTGCTACGACTCAAATGAGAAAAAGTAAAGAAAAGAGAGAAAAACAAAATAAAAAACAAACCTGTGGGAATAGCTAGGAGGGTTTAAAAGAACCATAAGAATGTCAACAATACTTACACCCTTTTTTTAAAAAAGGGATTTTTTTGGCTTAAAATATTTCACTCTAAATGAAATCATGTCAGCTGTCAATGAAAGAATGTTGCAAGCCAGGCACGGTGGCACACGCCTATAATCCCAGCGACTCAGGAGGCTGAGGTAGGAGGATCAGATCGCGAATTCAAAGACAGCCTCAGCAACTTAGCGAGACCCTAAGCTACTCAGTGAGACCCTGTCTCTAAATAAAATACAAAATAGGGCTGGGGATGTGGCTCAGTGGTGGAGTGCCTCTGAGTTCAATCCCCAGTACCAAAAAAAAAAAAGAATGTCACTAATACACTGTGGACACCTTATGCAATGGAAATCCATGTCCCCCTTTTCTTAAACATGGTGAACTTCAACCTAGCAATTATTACAACAAATGTTATAGTCTAAAGCTCAAACACATTTTAGCAATTTTGAAATTGAATTGAGTACCAACCAAATAAAATTTACATCATAACAAACATTTCCACCTAAGACTGGGGGTAAATCAAGAAAACAATAGCTGAGATAGAAAAATGAAATAACACAATACTAAAAAGTTCTACACAGCAAAGGAAACACTCAACAGAGTGAAGAGATACCCTAAAGAATCGAAGAAAATATCTGCAATGTATGTAGCTGATAAGAAATTGATATTCAGAATACAGAAATATATGAGGAACTCTGAACCTCAGTAACAAAAAGACAAAACAAAAACAAAGAAAGCCACCACACAAAACCAAAAATCAAATAACCTGATTTTTAAAATGGGCACTAGATCTAAAAGGACATTTCTAAGATGAAGACAAACAAATAGCCAAAAGATAAAATTTAAAAAAAAAATCAACATCACTAATCATTAGGGAACTGTAACTCAAAACCACTAGGAAATACCACCTCTGCCTGGTAAGAATGGGTAATATTCAAAAGACTTAAGATAACAAGTGTTAGTGAGGATGTACAGAAAAAGGAACTATTGGGTTTGTGGGAAGGTAAATTGGTAGAGACATTATGAAAATCAGTGTGGAGGTCCTCAAAAAAATTAAAATACTATCATGTGATACAGTAATCCCATTTCTGGATTACCCAAAAGAAATGAAATCAACATGACAGAGACTTACGCATTCCCAAGTACACCGGTTATTCACAAGAGCCAAGAAATGAAAACATCATAAATATTCATTAATTGATGAATGGACAATGGATATGTGGTACATATACACAGTGAAATATTATGCACATATAAAAATAGACCAAAATTCTGCCATTAGCAACATTATGGATGAAATTAGAGATCGTAGGTTAAGTGAAATAAGTCAGGCACAGAAACACAATTACTGTGTAATCTTACTCGTGTGTGAACTCTAAATTATTTGGCTTTGAGAAGTTAAAAATAGTGTGGTAGTCAACGGAGGGTAGAGATAGTGAGAGTTGGGATGGGAGGGGAAGGAAAAATTTGGTCAGTGGATACTAAATTACTATTAGATATGCAAAAGAAGCTCTGGGGTACTATTACAAAGTATGGTGTCTGTGGATCATAATCATGTACTATACATTTCCAAGATTAGAGCAAAAATTTTGAAAGTTTTCACTACATAAAATTGATAAATATTTAGGGAGATAGATATGCCTCACCTGATTTAAACATTGTGGGATATACATGTACATCAAACATCACATGGCAGTCCATTAATATATATTTTGGTAAAATTTTTGTATAAGTTAAAATAAAATAAATAAATTAAAACAATAATCTATAACAAATCTTGTCATTGATCGCTCCTACATGGACATGACCTGTTACTCATACATCAAGTTTATTTCTACCTTCAAAAAGATGGTATTACTATAAAAACTTTTCCAATTTGAACTGAACAGAATGTACTTTTCTCTTTCCATAAATTCAACACACAAGCAGTAGACAAATTATGCTTGGAGAAATAAATGATTCTAGAAAGTAAGTCTTTCGTAGAAATGAAAACCATTATGTCATTATGTCTTTGAGTTCATTTTCATATGCTTAGCTGTATGAACTTCCAAGAATTTCTAATGCTGAACTATGCTAGGAGAAAACCTTAATTAGATTTCAAAATCTTTTTCTTTGACTTTGGCATGTTACTCTCTGAAAATCCCTCTTGAATCGAGTGAAAGGGAGCATTACAAACCATTACTGTGAAGGCATTGATAAATGCCAAAATATTGTTCCCTTCAGCCTTCAAGGAGGGCAAATAAGCTTTATGGTAGCTTTTAGTTAATGACATCCCTCTTGCTTTAGGCTGAAGTGATCTTGTTCCTACAGTGTATCAGACCATACAAGGATTGTTATTTTCTATTTATCTCATTACATGAGAAAAAAATATATCCACTGATCCATAACATTTCCAAACCTACTTAATTATAAGTCCCACTATAATAGTCACATTTCTGGTGGAATCAGTATTTGCTTAAGTACAATGAACTTGAGGTATTTGTGCAAATTTGTTAATGTCTTTATCATGCCAAAAAGAACATGACACTTTAAGAAAAAAAGATTTCCATTCTACAACTTCTCCTGATCATTTTTCCCCCCAATCCTTAAGGGAGGAATTGTAGAATGAATTTGAACACACTTTCTTATGTACATGTATGAATATAGCACAGTGAATTTCACCTTCATGTATGTCAATAATGCACTAATTTAAAAAAAACAAACACTATAAATAAATTGAAGATCAGTATAGCAGAGGAAAGGGAGCGTGACTGGTGAGGGGAAATACTGGGAAATGAACTGGAGAAAATTATAATCCATGCCTATAAAATTATGTCAAAATGTACCCCAACATTTTGTATAACTGTAATGAGCTGATAAAATTTATTCTCAACTTTTATACATAAAATAACAATAAAAACAAATAAGCAAAACACATTAAGATTCCTCTGTATCTACTACTTACATGATATTTTTTCTATATTCTCCTTGTCACTGATATACTTTGTTACGCTGTATCTGAACACAAGAAATTCTGCTGCTACAACTGGATATTCCAATGGTTGAATAGTCTAGAAGGTCCATGCTTCCTCTGACTTGCTTGTTTTTATTTATTTATTTATTTATTTATTTATTTATTTATTTATTACAGACTGCTTTTTGATTCATTGTACACATATGGGGTACACATTTTCATTTTTATGGTTGTGTATGATGTACATTCATATCATTATTGTTAATCACACATGTACATAGGGTAATGGTGTCTGTCTCATTCCACCATTTTCATACCACCACCCCTCCCCCTCTCATTTCCTTCTACATAATCTGAACTTCCTCCATTATTCTCTCACCCCCCAACCCCCCAGACAGATTTTATATTATCTTCCACATATCAAGGAAAACATTTTTGGGATTGACTTGTTTCACTTAGCATGAAAATCTCCAATTCCATCCATTTGTCTGCAAATGCCATAATATTATT
>JAJEJO010004818.1:189560-371044 GCA_020662805.1 Glaucomys volans
TATATATCACAGATATATATATATATATATCACGGATATATATATATATATATATATATATATATATATATATCACAGCTTCTTTATCCATTATCTGTTGAAGGGCATTTAGGTCGGTTCCACAGTCTAGCTATTGTGACCTGAGCTGCTATAAACATTGATGTGGCTGTGTTACTGTAGTATGCTAATTATAAGGAAGACAGGAAGGAATGAAGGAAGGTTCAGATACTGGTTTTAGAATTACAGCTGGGGTTTTTATTCAGTCTAATTTTTTTACATGATAATTTTCCTACAATTCTGTTCATGAAATTTCTTTACCTGGTTCCTGTTAAATATCAAGAGAAACCATAGGGTTCATGAAGGCATGCCATCACTAAGGAAGTGCAAACTGGCATCTAAGTCTTTAAAAGAAATATGAAAGGCATAAAGATTAAAAGTAAAATGATGATGATATAATATATGTATATATATATATATATATATATATATTATCTGCATTACACAATGAAATTTCAAGGAAAAAAAAGCATGACCAAATTTAGCACAAGTTACCAAACTGTAGTCAGACTCCTTTGCTCCCTATTCAATTACACTCTGACTTCAGGCCTCTGCATTCATCCCTGTGTGTTCACTGTAGTAAGAATTATTCTAGGTCAGACAAGCCAGAATTCCACATCAGGACGTCTCACCACTCTCAGTGTCTGATCAGGGTCCTCATTCTTGGCTATCTTACAGGGGATGTGTGATGGCCCTTGTGTACAATCATCAAGAATCCTGTTACGTTGATTTAGTCAGAACTCCCCTATCCCTATTGTTTCCTCTTTATAATTTTCCATTCACTAACCTTCATCTTCCTCCTTGGTTAATTTTTATTGCCATGTTTGGATCTTTTTGTGACACAAATGTTCACCTGTTAACAGTTTGGTCTGCAGCGAATGAGGCTACTGGGATGTGGTGGAAACCTTCTCAAGTAGGGCCTACTTGGAGGAATTAGGTCCTTGGGGACATGCTCTTGAATGGGGCATTTTATCCCCAATACTATCATCTCTCTTCTTTCCCACTTTGCTTCCTGACCACCATGATGTGAACAGCTTGGCTCTACCACATAATCTCCACTATGGTGTTCTGGTTCACAAGAGGTCCAGAAACAAGAAAGCCAAATGAATATGGTTTGAAACTTCTGAAACCATAAGCCAAAATAAATATCTCTTTCTGTTAATCTTTTTATCTCAGGTGTTTTGCCACACAACAGAAAGCTGACTAACACAACTATAAACTACCTTGTTTACTTACTCTATTCTTAATTAAGCCTGATTTCTATCCTACTGTAAAAAGAAAAAAACACTGTAGTACCCTTCTTGAATAAAGTCTACCTTACTATTTTTTAATGTGCTATGAATATTAATTCTTTAACAATATATTTTATAGTTTTAAATGCATCTGTAAATATAAATATTAGTGCAAACTAAATATCTTATTATATATCCACGTATGCATATGTATACACACATATACACATAAACATATATAAATATAACTTAAACATGTATGAGTGTATCAACTAGAATTGACTGAAAAAATAAAATTATACTATTTGCTACTCCATATTGTCAATAAATATTTAAAATGCATTCATATGTTTATATGAATAGTGGCATTATATAAATGTATATCTGAATACAGTCTATGTAAATATATATGTGAGTGTGTGTATATTTATTGATAATATTCCAGAGTGCATACATATAGAACATACTTCTAAGTAGTTGAGTTCATACCAAAGTTATTCATTTTGGTCAGTTAAGATTGGACATATGAAAAGTATTTTAGTTGAATTTCAACGGTTTCCTAATGAATGGAATATTGTAATGGTTTCTATATGATGTGTTCCCAAAACACCTATGGACTATGGACTGAGTCCTCTGATACTATGAGCCCCAAATAAACTTTTCTTCCTCTACATTTTTCTTCTCAGATATGTTGGTCACAGTGACAATAAAAAAATACCGGCTAATATAAATATTAATCATTAATCATTTTTTAGCAAAATATAAACATTCTTTAGATGTACTAAGATAAATAACATTTCAGTGTTTTAGATATATATCATAAGCTTTTATTCAGTCATATTAAGCCATTAATACACAACAAAGTCGTTTTCTCCTACTTTCTCCTACTCTTACTAGATTTTCCTAATATTTTCAAATATGAAAATACGTCAGGTGACTTGGTGAAAAGTTAATGTCAATATTTCGCTAATTTGTATTATGATGTTTACTTGCACTCAATGCTTTTTCTTTCTTACTGTGTGTTTGCTAGTTTAAATCATTGCCTTGCATACACCCCCAAGTACTTCATTCAACTTTTTTGCTTTTCTTGTTACTTTTCTGGCCTTGAAAACCCCAAGGCCGATTTCATTTATCTCTGCTTTCTCTGAGTCTGCCATTGAACATGGGATATGAAAAAGAATAAATAGAGTCTCACTTTCAACACATGACCAGTAAGAACTGCCACCCTTTAGTGTATCCTGGCAATTTTACTCTATTTTTGTAGATCACTCACTCTTCTCCTCTCCTGTGTTACTCTTTCACATCTTCTCTGTTCTCAGATCCCCAAAGCCCTTAAGTTTTCACTGTTTTCCCAAACTCACACTCTGAAACTTAACTGGGCACATTCAATGCTGCAGTTATGCCATCTGCCTGGGAATTTCTCCCATACTTTTCGCCATCTTTATGTGATTATGTTCAGCAAAGCTTTTTTGTAGATTCATTTTTTAAAATTTTTTATTTGTTTTGATTAGTTATACATGACAGTAGAATGTACTTTGATACATCATGTATAATTTCTCATTCTTTTGACTATACATGATGTAGAATACTAGTGATCGTATAATTATGTATGTACATGATGTAATAAAGTTTGATTCATTCCCCTGTCCTTCCTACCCCCATGCCCCTTCCTCTCCATTCACGCCCCTCAACCTAACCCAAAGTAACTCTGTTCTTCCTAGCTTCCCATCCTGTGATTACATTTCCAGAAAGGATTTTTTTCTGTTTTCAATTGTCAACACATGTTAACCATACATATTAACAGGTTCAGTGTCATATTTCCATATATACACACACCATGGCTTGATCATATCCAACCACTCTTTCTAAACCCCCACTCCCCACCCACACTCTTACGAATATTCAGCATACAGTATTTTACCCTCAGATCTGTTATTTTAGCTTCCCCATATCAGAGGGAAAATGCAGTATTTCTCTTTCCCTGTCTGGCATGCTTCACTTAACATAATGTCCTCCTGTTCTATCTGTCTTGGTACAAAGGGCAGGATTTTATTCTTCTTTGTGGCTGAATAATACTTCACTTTATATGAATGTATACATACAGATGTATATATAGATAAATATATAAATTATGTATATCAATATATATAATAACATTGTCTTGATCCATTCATATAATTAAACTTATTTATTTATTATTTTATGTGGTTTACTTCTCGGTTAATATTTTGAGTATTGAAGCAATTTATTTCAGTTTATGGCATAAATTAGGAAATTAACTTTTTGCTTTTCAATGTTTGTTTCTTAGTACTGTTTATTGAACAACCTATTGCTTTTCAGCCTTTGAAACATCATATTTACCACATTCTAGATTCTTCCCTATTTCTGTGTCTGCCACAGACATTCCTATTCAATTCTTTAGGATAACCTTTCTACACTTTCAGCTGAACCAGAGTGTTTTCAATATTCTGCATATGTAACTATTTATTAACTTAAGATAAACATATTCCATTGTTTTTTATTTATCAACTATATTCTTGGATGATACTTCTTTCATATAATTTTTTAGATAATTAAAATCTCCCCAGCCCATAATCAGGAAATCTTGGAATACTGTTTATATTTGAAAATTTCCTTGGGGTATGGGTATGAAAATTAACATTTTTCTTAGTATTTTATTTTCTGATTTATAAATATGACATATATATGTATATATATATACATATATACAATAGTGTTAAGTATCTATCAAATCATTTTAGAACTATCTTTTAAATTTGAAATAGATTTTTATAAAGTGTGGGACTGCAAATCATTATCTCTAGTTCTGCCCCAGCCCAAATATTCAGTAGCATATTTAGGTGGTTCTCAATTCTACGTGCATATCTGAATCTTTGGAGACTGAAAAAAGAAAGATATATCAAGGCCTAGCTTCCCACTTAGGATACTCTTAAGTTTCTGGTAATACTGGTGAATGAAAAGTCATGAATGCAGTATTTTCAGAAATATTTTGGCTGATTTTAAAGTTATCTAGGATCAATTGCCATTGAAGTCCTGTGAATTATGATTTCTTCACCAGTTCTCTACTGATGAATGTGTGGGTCCAGCTGGGCTGGATTTTACTGCAGTAATAGATAATATCTATACCACAGAGTTTTATTTATTTCTTATGTTGTTTGTCTAACAAGGAGGTGGGCTGGAGCCTGTGGTTGACTCTAGGTCATTTACAGGTATTTGTTGACATCTTGTTTTCTAGGTGGCTGGCACAATTGCACTTCTCCACCTCTTGAAATCAGGCATGGGCACATAGGCTTCTTTGCCCAAAGCAAAATTAGGAGAAAATTTGCAAACTTGCCAACACTCATCCATGCTCTTTCCCTTTTCCATGGTTACAAGCAATGAAATAGGTAGTAGCTGCTCCATCAATCCAGGTGCCAAAAAGGATGTTCAAACACGGAGCAGAGTGCCTACAGAGTCCAAGGATATTTTTCATAAGTGAGAAATAACCCTTTTTTGTGAGGTAAGCCATGTAGGGTATGGGAAAATTTTATTATCACAGCAAAATCTCACGTATCCTGACTTAAAAGGGAGATCTGCCCAGTTACTTATCACCCAGGTTAAAGCAGCACTCATGACAACCACAAAGGCAATGAACGCCCATGTGTGGGAGTATAGCAAAGGAAGGGTCCACATATTTGAATCTACATGCTTTAGATCTTGACCTAAAAAAATCAAATTTTTATTTTGGTATGTCTTTGTCCCAAACACTATGTTGTAAGTTGGAGAAAAAAATTTTATGTTAGGCGTATTCTTTCTGAGAAAATACCAAATAATTGTCAATCATGCATGGAACTTACACTGTATAGATTTGAATTATCTGAAAGTGTGAATATGGTATAACAGAAGTTAAAAATGAATGGATTATGGAACCTGGAAAATTTATACTCAAATCCCAAATCATAAGCTACTAAATAATAAAGATGGGTCAGGTGTTAAACTCCTCTGAAGTTGTGATACACCAGTGATACCTACTGTTATGAGGAGAAGCTTTTACAAGTAGGTGGGATGGTGAATCTAACACACCAAGTGCTTTGGCTGATCCACAAAAAGTAGTCAAGAAATAGTTTCCTTTCCCCAGGCTCCTACCTTTCTCCTGTCCCTCAAAACCTTGATAAACTTCATTTGCATAAAAAGGAATGTGATTATCATCTTAGTATTAAAAGCATGTTTAATGCTTTGCTGTGTATTTTAAAAAATGAAAAGAGAAAATAAAGGCTAGCAGAAGTGTAGTCGATTATCCTGTTAAGGAAAGATCAGGACACCTGACAATAAACTTCCATGTTAGATACAGGTCTTTCTCTGTTCTTTTTTGTTTTGTTTTGTTTGTTTAATTAAATCAGTTTATTTACAGACAATGAAGGAACAACAGAACATTCAGGCCAAAATGTTCCAGAGAGGAAGTTCAGATCAAATAATATTTCTTTGGGAGCCATGTGGACAGTCTGTTCTGTCAAAGCTGCAGGGTAGCTGAGAGGTCGATTCTTTTATGCCAGGAGACCTTGAGTAGCACTGAGGAAAGGAGAGAGGCCGCCTACTGCTGCTCAAGTACTTCCTTCCCAAATAGACAAGGGCACGAATTCAGGAAAGCTTCTGTTTTGCAAGAAAACTTCATTATTTCACCTTTCCCTTGCTCTGTACCAAGGATTTTTTCTTGTCTCCTCAAGAATAATTACAAAATATGGATATTTAAAATTGAGTGTTCAACTCAAATTTTTTATGCTTTTCTATCTGGCCTTACATTCTGAGGCACCATTGAATACAAATGTTTAAAATTATTTCCAAAGGAGATATAAGAAAAGAAATAACTTTTCACAGATATTTAAGAAAGTAACAGCACTAGCAATTATGCAAATATTACATCAGGGAACAAAACAAGACCAAACAAAATCAGTTTTTTAAATAACATATGACACACTATAGGTCTTCAGAAACTATTAGCTACTGAACAGTGATGCTTAGCCATCAGAGTAGGTGACTGGTCTACTTTGGGTTCCTGTCCTTGGTATTGCTAATAATACTTTTCCTAATAGTTGTGTTGCTTGAGATATACAGAATATTAAGTATTCCATAGCACAGGACTTAAGAATTAGTGTAGTAGGTTACCTGACAAAATTAGTGTTCTATATCTCCACCTGCTGGAAATGAGGAGGAGACTAAATATTACAATTTGTAATAAAGATTCTAAATCAAAGATCCTATGAGGGCATATGGTTAAGCTTTCTTTTTTCTTAGACACAAATGACAGTGGGAAAGTAAATCCCAATTTTAGACACAATGCAAAAAGTCAGCTTTATGAGTTTGGGTAGGGAAAGACAAGTGTTAAGATAGGAAAGGCAAGTAAAGCTGATGCTCAGTACTAAAACCAGTGCTAAAAAACTGCCCACGAAGGTGTTTGGTGGACTTTGAAACAGAAACATAGTGTCCAAAAAGGCGTAATAAAAGTCTCAACTCTCTTCTGAATTGGAATTTATGAAAAAATGAACAACCAAGATGAGGTTTCATAGAACAAAACCAAAAAGTGATTTGTCTCAACTTTACAATATGCATAGAAAAGTTGATGGTGCTTAGACTGAAGAGTACATGTTTTAAAAAATAAGAGTTTTTTTGTTTTTGTTTTTGTTTGTTTTGTTTGCATTCAAAAACTGTTAGGTCTGTCATTAGAACAGAAACTTTTCTCCGTGTAACTTTAAAGATTATGGTAGAAATTATGGGAAGTGAGTCTTATGAGATATAAGAGAGGAATGTTTTAAATGAAGCAGTAGCTGATTACTTGCATTGTTGATCAACATTCTGTGAACATTAGTTATATTGGTTCATTCCATGCCCTTATCAGCTTCGTGAGATAGGTACTATTGCTCATGCCATTACACAGATGAGGAGTCTGAGATTCAGTGTGTTAAAACAACAAAGAAACAAAGAAACAAAACCACAAACCTGTTTCATGATGTAATCTGTGATAATCAGGATTTGAACTGAGGCCATAAGGCTGAAGAGCTAGGGATGCTCACTAACACTTACCACAAAAGGTAATCCATCTAAGGTGCTGACCACAAAATTTTAGCCCAACACAGAATGAATAGCCGAACAGACTTTCATAGTAAAAGGTAGACTTTCAGGGAAAATGTTCCTTTCCAAAACTTTAGGTCATTTTTTTTTTTTTTTTTTGTACTGGGGATTGAACCCAGGGGCACTCCACCACTGAGCCACATCCCCAGCCCTATTTTGTATTTTATTTAGAGATAGGGTCTCACTAAGTTGCTTAGGGTCTCACTGAGTTGCTGAGGCTGGCTCTAGGTCATTCTTTAAGGGACCACATGACATGCTGCAATCCCAAAGGTAAGAGAATGAATCTTTTCTTTCAGTTCCGCAGACAGAGTTCTGTAAAGTCAGACCGAGGACATCAGAAGACATCTGAACACTTACTCTTCTGAGTAATTTGCCATTTTGCAATTTTAACTCATTGAATTCTCCAAATAACCCCATGAAATAAATGCCATTATCATTTTCCTTTTTTTAATGGCTTCTCCATTTACAGGAAAGCCATATTTCTTAAAAACCTTACCTATAATATAGGTCAAGATTGAAAATGCAAAACTGCTTGAGAAAGTATGCTATATTTTAGATTTTGATGTATGGAAAAATCATCTCTACAAAGAAAGTTGTCTTTCTTAATAAAAGACTACAGAACATAAACATGTTTCTCTCTTTTTTTTTTTTTGGTCTGCCAGGAAACTCAAATTTAAACCTAAAGTAGTCTTCCTATGGCAGTTTATTATATGGATTAACTTGGCTGGTCATTTTTCTTTTTCAAATAAAGAAATCAAAGTCCTGAAAAGTTAAAAATGTGTCTAAGACTACATAGCTTTCAAGGGATGCAAATATCTGGTTTGAGGGCCCACATTTTTCACTGCAGTGCTGAATTACCGCTCTCCATGTTCCGTTTTTCTATTGCTGCGCTAATGGTACAGAGGTGCAGGGACACAAGGCCTTCTGTGTGCCAGACACAGTTGACAATACTTGGGGGATGTGAGCCCTGTTATGGCCGCTGTGGGCAGTGACACTGCATATATTCTAACTTTACATGCGAAGTAACTGTAATTCTTCCTGTCCACTCTCAACTCCTTTAAAACGTTAACAATAGATAACATATTTACTAGTTCTCTTTGGATTTCAAGTAATAGAAAACTGTTGGAGCTAAAGTAGAGATGAAAAGGGACAAATTATCTCAATGAACTACATATACACTTACCAACTGTCCAGAGCATTACACAGAAGGAATCCCCAGAAGGAACTGGAATCTGACTTACAAAACTTTGGGAATTGTCAGTCCCTGGGGTATGCTTTTGGCTGGGTTCCCATTTCCTTTTCCTCGTTAAAAAAAAAAAAAAATTGCATTAATTTCTTTAACCCTCAAATTTTTAGAGAGTATTTCCTTTTTTCTTTAAAAATCACAGCACATTTATAAAAATCAGGAAAATAAGCATTGATTCATTCCATGCTATAATCTAATTTATACCACATATGTAAATTTACCTACATCTCCATAATCCAATCAGAAATTTATTATTTAATTGTGTGTGTTATGTGTGTATGTGGACATAATATCTTTTTGTTTACTTGTTCACTTATTTATCCAATCTTTTTTTTTTTTTTTTTTTCCCAGAGATTGAACCTAGGGGCACTGAAGCAGTGAGCCAAATTTCCAGCCCCTTTTTAAATTTTTTATTTTGAGACAGGGTCTTGCTAAGTTGCTTAGCTTAATTGCTGAGACCTGAACTTGTAATCCTCCTGCCTGGAGCTGCTGGGATACAGGCATATACCACAACACTTGGCCAATCAACTCTTTCATAGTGACTGAGTTTATTGTCAAGAATCTGCATTTCAATATACAGTTAAAATTAATATGACTCATTGAAACCCATTGAATTAAAAGTGTTAGAACTGAAAAGAGGTCACACAAAATTTACTAGGTCAATAGACTTTTAAAGTCATGTAATAATAATAATAGAAAAGCTTAGCGAAACAATCCCATTTCATGGACTGGGCGCTAAATAGTGTGAGATAGTAGAGGTCTCTAGAATGGAGAAAGCTGCAGGATCTTTTGTGACTGATATTTTAGATGCTATTCAGGAACTCACTATGCCTTCACAATGAAATCAAGGCAGGGACTGAGGAGTGAGCACTTAAGGCAAGAGAGATCATGGGAAGAGTAAAGCATCATTAAAAACATTAGACACAGAAAGAGAATCCAAATATTAACAGCTGAAATTCTTGCCATGGGAGCTACTTCTTCCTCTCTTCTTTCTTTCACTCCTTAAAAAAATGTATCCATTCTATACTACCTGCCCAGTGGAGGTAAATAAGCAGTCTTACTGAAGGACCTACTTTGCATACAGTAGGAAGCAACTGTGGAAAAATACCAAATGCAATCTTGTAATGCAGGAATGCAAGTTATGCACAAAGCATTGCTTTCTCTGTGCTGAAACTGAGGGAATACAGGAAGAATTCAACAAACATGCTATGCAACATCATCCTGTGAGTATACACATAGCCCTGGCTTAGGATTTAATGCATGCTTTTAAATATTCTTTTCTATTTATGAAGACCAACAAATATGAATTTATAATTTCATGACTTGCAATTATGCAGCATTTTAATAGTTCTTTTTTATAGTAATGATAAACTTGTGTATCTGTGGGCCCTTTCAGTATAAACCCTCTGACAAGCCCTCTGACTTGTCACTATAAGTATCTCTGTGTTAAACCAAACTCTTCAATGTCAGATTGATATCTGTATGATATATCCAGCAGCTAATATTTATGCAGGATAATGTTACTTAAACAGCTCTTCAAAATCAGGATCTGGTCCTCATTCTCCTGGTGTTGGACATTAAACACCTAGAATCTCCAAGGCAAGAAAACGAGTTTTATTTAAGGGGTAAAATGGAGAGAGAGAGAGAGAGAGAGAGAGAGAGAGAGAGAGAGAGAGAGAAACATCAGAGTGAAGGAGGTCCAGAGCTGGTGTCTGAGGGACTAGGGGTGTCTTGTTTCTTTTATAGATTTCAGGTTTCCTTTCTTCTCTTGATCCCTCCTCCTATCCTGCCAAAAGCTGACCAAAAGTTTGGAAAGGAGCCAACAGGGATACTCTGTAACAACTTGCTGGGAGGAACAAATTCCCTGGAGGCAGGCAACCTTGACAACCTGTTTTGAGGAGGGGGAAGTGTTCTATAGGTATTAGCATTTTATTTCCTTATGAATTAGTCCCCATCTTCCCTACCCAAACTATCTGTCCTCTGCCCCGATTTCATAACCATAGGATATACCTATTAACTCTATTTATCGTGATATATGATACATGAACATTTCACTTACCTATTAGTGAAACCTAAGGGAACATGATTCACCTGCAATTTAGCAACAAATTTCAAAAAAGCATTAAGATTTCATTAGCAAAATCTTGGATCTATTTTGAAATTTGACTGAAGTGATCTTCAACAAGCAAAGCATTTCTGGAGTTTAGAAAGAACATGTGGGCCGTGTTCATTCTCTTTGATAGATGATAGGATTTTGTGATGTGTATTCCATGAGGAGAAAGGAAGAAATTAAACTTGGGGTGTGGGTAGGGAATTTACACACGTAGGAAAGGGACAAAAGAATAGGCATAGAAAGACTAGGATAAAGTTTCCAGGCTGAAACACAAGTCAAAATTGGTCTGACCAACAAATATGTAATTTTAGGGAAAAATAGAAAATTGATCAGAAGACATGTTAATAAATAGTTAAAAAGATAATTTTCTCATGTCTTCTCTGTAAGATCAGGTTTGGAAGCTAGAGGTCTATGTTTATTGATACCTACAGATATTGGTTGGAGCAGGAGCTATGTCTTACTTATCTGTGTTTCTAAATAACCAGGCTAACACTTAGTGTATAGTAGATGCTCAAGTAAATTACACAGCGTGGCTTATTTCACTTAGCATGATAATCTCCAATTCCATCCATTTGTCTGCAAATGCCATAATATTATTCTTTATGGCTGAGTAGTATTCCATTGTGTATATATACCACATTTTCTTTATCCATTCATCTGTTGAAGGGCATCTAGGTTGGTTCCACAGTCTAGCTATTGTGAATTGAGCTGCTATGAACATTGATGTGGCTGTGTTACTGCAGTATGCTAATTTTAAGTCCTCTGGGTATAAACCAAGGAGTAGGATAACTTTGTCAAAAGGTGGGTCCATTTCAAGTTTTCTGAGGAATCTCCATGTTGCTTTCCAGAATGCAAAGGCCAAATGTTTTCCCTGATAAGCAGAAGATGATATAGAATCTGATTGGGGGGGTGGTGAGAGAGGAATGGAGGATCTTCAGATTATGTAGAGGGAAATGAGACAGGAGGGGTGGGGGTATGAAAAATGGTGGAACGAGACAGATCATTACCCTATGTACATGTGTGATTAACAAGAATGGTATGAATGTACACCATGCACAACCACAGAAGTGAAAATTTGTACCCCATATGTGTCCAATGAATCAAAATGAAGTCTGTAAAAATAAAAATTAAAAACAAAGAAATTGCACAGGCTGAATACTAAGCAGGTGAAAAAATATGCAACAATTGCCTTTAAGTTGACTATTGACCTTCTGAAAAAAACAGACAAATAAGATAGTAAGTCTGAGGTACATCTCCAAATAATAACCACCAAAATAATCATGAAAAAAAATGAAATAAGATCATCAGTAGCTAAAGAAATCATGCACATGGTGTAATCAATCAAGTAGATGGTGATGCATTACATAAATTATAACTTTTAATAAAATAAAAATATTATTTTTAAAAAGATAACATTTTAATTAGCAGTTAAGAAATTGAGGCTTTTGGAACAAGGTTACATGCATATAGTCACAATGCTGCAAAGTGGTTGACCCAGGGATTTTGTTCAGATGTATCTGGCTCCATAACTCTGGTCAGAGTTTACTAGTCTGGAAAAACAGATCTGAAGTTCCATTCAAACATGGGGAGGGCCGTTTGGCATATGTAGACTCTGGATCTCACTGGGAAGCATTGTGTTTCCTGCTGCTAAATGATGATTCTGTGTAATATATGAATGCTGTGTTATCAAAGGGCTCTGTTCCAGAAAAAGTGAGCTCCTCATTAGCAACCTGGGAAGCAAGCTGGGCATAGCATAATTCAAAAGCAAAACAGAATCTCACATAGACAAACTTTCATTTGTGCAAGGCAGTAGAGTAGGAGATTCATCAAACACAGAATCACCGCCTCAGAGGTTTAGATGTATATAGAGACATGAAATGTATAAATGTACAAAATGCATAAATCTCGATGAAGTGTTTCCTTCCAAAATTTTGTTTATAGATGAACTACTTAGTGATGAGGGATCAGTCAGGTTTTATTCACACAGCAGTGATAATGCAATAAACTGAAGGCAGTTATGGCCAACTGCAGATGGCCAACAGTGATACCTTCCATGTGGCATGAATGCCCCTCTACAATCCCTCCATTTGAATGTGGGCTGGACCTAGTGACTCCTTGCTACAAATAAAATACAGCAATGTGATGATATGTAACTTCCATGAGAAGGCCACAAAGAAGTGTAACTTCTTTCAAGATGGCAAATTTTTCTTCCTTTTGTTTTTTTTTTTTTTTTTTTTGAACTGGAGATTGAACTCAGGGGCACTCGGCCACTGAGCCACATCCCCAGCCCTATTTTGTATTTTATTTAGAGACAGGGTCTCACTGAGTTACTTAGGGCCTTGCTAGCTTGCTGAGGCTGGCTTTGAACTCATGATCCTCCTGCCTCAGCCTCCCGAGTCACTGGGATTACAGGCATGTGCCACCACAACCGGCTGCAAATTCTTCTTGTTATTGACATTTCATCAAGCAAGCAGCCATGAAGACAAAATCCACATGTTAAGGATCTGAAGATGTTCTCCAGTCAGCCTCCCTTAAAAACCAAGGCCCTCTGTCCAATAGCACTTGAGGAAAACTCTGTCAACTTCTCGTCATGAGCTTAAAAGCCTATGCTTCTTGGGTTGAACTTTTATATGTGACTCTAGGTTGAGGCTGATGCAGTGATTGTGAACTTGTAAGAGATTAAAATCAGAAAATCCAGATAAGCTACGCCTGGTTTCCTGGTTTGAAGTAATATGGAGATGACATATGGTGTTAAGCCAATAAATTGGGGGAAGTTTGCTAAGCTGTAGTGGAGAACTATGGAATTGACTGATAATGGAGGTGTTAGACAGAAACCCTATAATTAATTGTCTTTCTCTACATAGATTACATGTCATGTCCAATATCACAGGTTGGCATGAACTCAACAGCTATTGTAAACTGCATCAGATTATTTTCTGCACATGAGTTAGAAACTTCTTTTTCTCTATAGCCTCCATTTTGCAGTCCATCCTTAAGGAAGTACAGAGAGACTTTAAAAAGAAAGATGAAAAAAACTGAAATGAAATGCAAAAGAGCGAATTCAAAGGATACGCTGTATTATGGCCTCTGATGGTGGAAAATGCTAATTCCAGTGCTTGTGGCTCTTTCCAATGTAATTTTACCTTAAAATTATAACTGGAGTGTATTATACATGAAAAAAATCGAGTCAACTTACAGCACTAATATTGAAACACATTCTTTTTGTAAAGTTAATTGAAAAATTACTTTTAAATAATAGACAATTATATTAAATCATATTGTGTTAGTGCATAATTGAGGAAGTGCATAACAAAAGACATTTGCTTTGTCATAGAAAAATTGAGGTAAGTTAAATATTCGATTACATGAATAGTCTCCCCTTTTATTTATTTATTTTTTTTGTACAAGATCAGAGTCCTCTCTCTCTCTCTCTCTTTTTTAATAACCTACTATGAAAAAGCATATAAGAAGTAAATAAGTTCTTATATCTTATGGGGTATCTAATCCAATTTCACATCCCAAACAATTTATTTGCAGATTCTCTGGCCAATCTAAGTTGCTATGATAGACATTTTTTTAAAAATTTGTTTAATTTCTTTTAATTTGTGGTACATGACAGTAGAATGGATTTATACATTTTGATAGATCACACATAAACGGAGTATGATTTTTCATTTTTCTCACTATACATGTGGTAGGATCACATCAGTCATGCAGTCATATGTGGACATGAGGTAATAATGTCTGCTTCACTCTATCACCTTCCTACCCCCATATACCTTCTCCTCCCTTCACTCCCCTCTACTTAATCTAAAGGAATTCTATTCTTACCTACCCCTTCCCACTGTGGATTAGCATCTGTATATCAGAGAAATCATTCTGCCTTTGTTTTCTGGGGTTTGGTTTATTTTGCTTAGCATGATAACTTCATTTATCAGCAAATGCCATAATTTCATTCTTCTTTAAAGCTGAGTAATATTCCATTGTATAGATATATACATGCATATATATTTATGTATATGACGCACATATATATGTATAGTATATATGTACATATATGTGTGTATATATGTATGTATATATATACACATATATATATACACGTGTGTATATATATGTGTATATATATACCACATTTTCTTTATTCATTCATCTGTTGAAGGTCACCTAGGTTGGTTCCATATTTTAGCTATTGTGAGTTGGGCTGCTATAAACATTGATGTGGCTGCATGATTTTAACAAAATCATCAATACATTGTCTTTTACTTCAGAAGTATACATAGACTTAAATACTGTCATATTTATCGTGACCTCTTAACAGCAATGTATTCTTATGCAGATTCTCTATAATAACCCTTTGAAAAATCCTTTGAAGTAGGCATCATTATTGATCTTAGTAATAGAAATTGGTAGATAGCGACATAGAGTTTAAATACCTTCCCGAGGTTAAACAGCAAAGGATCAATTCTTCCACAGACAATCTGAACTCAGAGCCAGACTTCTGGGCTTCACGTCATACTGTACATTATCTACACGTGGAACAATATTTATTTTTTTAATCTACATGCTTTCTCTTTCTCTGCTGTCAACTAACTTTGTAAACATGTCTTATGGTACCCATTTTTCTGGGCTATTTCAGGCTACATACAAAGGGTTCTACCTCTAGCACCATTTCTGCTAAGGGTTTACGTTATTTACTTTGATACCTTTTACTAGCTACATTTAACCTATGAACAATCCCTGGGCAAAAATTAATACACAGAACATCTGTTGGAGTTTCCCAAAACTGGCAAAGAATTTATAGATTAGAAACTCGGATCACGCCTCGTTACACCAACTTGAGTCCTGCCTCTACTCCAAAATACTGAGGTTCAGTAATCCTTTCAGAATATTCTCTTTGTTCAAGTGTTGGACTGGAAGGCCCAAATGGTGAAGCCTACCTAGAGACTGCTAAATTTTGATGTAGATCATTACTTACTGTTCAGGTTGTCCAATGCAATGGCTCCAGATGGTCATTAAGACCAAGAAAGTGAAGCTAGATGCCGGAGTCCCTATCCAAGTATCTCTCATGCCAGCTCTACCCACTAGTGCAAGCTGCTCTACCACTCTGTACCTCCTTCAGATGTATAAAATGAAGGTAATTGTCTCTGCTTCATGGTTGTTTTATGAAAATTGAGAAGGGATGGATATTAGGTGATACCTAAGTGTGTGTAAAATAAAATATAAAGATTAGAACAATCTTGAAAGACCAGCAGTTCTGATGGTTTGATTTTCCCAAGGCCTTGTGTTGAAGGCTTGGTCACTGTCACTTGCCACTATTAGGAGGGAGTAGAAGCTTTGGAAGTAGAGTCTAGTAGGAAATCCCCTCAAAGGGGCTCCTGGGAACCAGGCTCTTCCTTTTTTTCCTTTTGCTTCCTAGAAGCTATGAGGTGAGCAGCTTTGATCCACCACATACTTCCTGGCATGACTGAAGTTCTGCCTTTCCCCAGACTCCAAAGTAATGAAGACAATCTCCTTCTGAAACTCTGAAAAAAACAATAAATGATTCCTTCTTTTAAATTGATTGTCTTAGGAATTTTGTCACAGCTAAAGAAAGCTGACCAGCACAGGCATGGGCATTTAGATCCCATCATCTGGGTTGTCCAACGAAAAGCCCTAGTGTTGGATTCCTGAGACTTGCATGTCCTTTGCACCATTACAAAATATTATACTTGGGCTGGGGTTGTGGCTCAGTGGTAGCATGCTCACCTAGCATGTGTGAGGCACTGGGTTCGATCCTCAGCACCACATAAAATAAATTAATAAAATGAAGTTTTTTAAAAAAATTATACCTTTTTTATTTAAGCACTTTTGGATGAGTTTTTCTTCCTCTTAGATAAGACTTGCTTGACCAGAATACTAACAATACAGATTGAGAGTATTTAAATTATATTGTAGATAAAATGCTTTGAACAATATATAGAATAAAGAAAATTCTCCATAAATAGTAGCTAGTATTACTTCCTCAACCCAGAAGTACTAATATTTGAGCTTCTAAGATATTGCTATAATTATGTAATACCTCTTTCAAGAATCTCAACGGCTTAACATTACTTGGCAAAAATCTTAGACTTAGACTTTCAACATCCTCTTTCCTATCATCAGTTTATAACAATAAAGTTAATTATTTTATTTTCTTAAGAAAATCTCAGTTGTGCATAATCTGATATACCAAACATTTTGTTTCTTGCCTATTCTTGATTTTTTCTAAATAAGAAATATATTTTCTTTGTTATCCTCCTGCCCTATTTTTCCCATATACTTCATAACACAGTTTATGTAGCTTTGGTTTATTCAACAAACTGATATATATATATATATATATATATATATATATATATACACTGACCAAAATGCCTTGGCTAATCTAAGCCACACACTAGGATGCTGTTAACTTATTTCAGTCTTTAAAAGCTGAGTCAGCCCTGTATCTAACATCTTGCTGTGAATAGGATGAAGGCTCAGTTACAGGGTCAGTCATTTCATAGGATAGGTGGCTCCTACTGAATTCTGAGTAGGGTTTCTTTCCTGTCCTATATCTCAGGTTATCACAAGTTTTGAGAAAGCAGCACATGGAGTTAAGTTTTCATTGGTCTCTTGACTATACTCCTGAGCATAATAAGGTTGGTACAAGGAGTGCCTGGAATCAAGTGTTTGACACTTGAAGGTATTTCAAATTCTTTAGCATTTGCTCTTTTTACCTGCTCACAGAATGTAATGTTACCACTAGCACTTTTACCCACTATAAGCAGCTTTTTTTTTTCATTAAACTCACTATTACACTTGATCCAGTTACCTTTTAGATCTATATTATATGATCATTTACTTTTTGAAAAGTAATTTATGGTCTTATTAAAATATTTATGGAAGTATACAAATAAATAATATCAGAACTGTTAAATCATTGCCAATAAATGAATAACAAATAGCTCTTAGGGTAGAAAGAAATATCCAAAAGCTGTTTTCCATTTTGATTTTACTTCTCAATGAGAACAATAGCAACATGAATTCCCTCAAGGAGAGAGACTTCTTGGTTCTTGCTAGACACTTTATTTTTCTATGACAAATGCAATATACTTAGCTTAAAAATGTAAAATGTACTCAAATCATGTCAATGTAGTAGGAAATATATATATACATACATATGTACATATATTTATGTATGTATATATATATATAAAATATAGATGCTAAGGATTATCAAGTCCTGAATAATTGGACCTATTCAACTGAGCAATTGCTTCAATGATTGTGGGTGTATGCAAGATCTGGCTTCTAACTTCATTTCTGCCTTCTATTACCTAGCCTAAACTATTTCACTTTTCTAATTATCTGTTGAGTAATCTGTAACCTCAGCTGCTTATTTACTTATATTATTACAATCTCTTGGAAATGAAAATATAATTTCTTCTTAGGCAAATCGTAACCAATCTTACTTTCTTCTACGGACCATCATAAGGATTATGAATTAATATAAAGGATCTTGTGTGGTTCCTGAATAAAGGAACCACTCAAAAAATGTTAGCTTTTATTTCTCTTTATTCTTTCAGATATACCTTGTATCTTCTGGAATATTTCTCTTTTAAAACTAAATTCAGTGTTGCTTATTTCACTGTTATGAATATATTGCATATCCTTTTTCAAAACTAAAATTAAATTTCCAAGGATGATCTTCTTTGCTGGAAGTCTCAGATTTCTTAACTAATCTATTTTTACCACTGACTTGTAGTTTTTTTTTTCCTAAACAATTAGGAGCCCATAGTTAAAGGAATGTTCACAATAAAAATATTGCAAACACAGTTATTTAAGATAAACTATATGCCCCTCACTGCACCAACTAATTCCTTGCAAGTCCATAGTGTCAGACTTACTCTTGGGGAAAGAGACTGTATTTTTTGCAGAAATGACATTTAGCAATATCCTATTTGCCTGATGTATATTAAGAAAGCAAAGATAAGACAGTTCTGCTATTTTCACACATATCTGCTGCAGCTTTCTCAGACATGTGAAAGATTAAGCATTAAGACTGCATTGCAGTTTCCAAGACTAGAAATAATAACAGACTTGTATCACACACAGAAGAGTAACATTTGTTTTTCAGCTTTTGCAACACTACCAATATTGGGTTTACATTTTTCTCTTTTCATATCTCTATCTTTCTACTTTTCAAATACATGTGTTATGCATGGAGCTACTTTGAAATATATATGCATGTAATTCAAAGAGTATGATTGGGATAAAATACTATTTTTAGATAAACTAAATCCAAAAAGTTGTCAAGGCAGCACTAATCTGTATGTTCCTTCCACATTTCAGGATGTAATTTTTCCCAATATGTATTTTATGTTTACATATGAGAGAAAAAACTTTATCACCTGTATTGCCTATCATCTGAATGGCTCCATACTTTGATAAATATTTTATCTGAAAAAATATTTCTGATACCTCAACTTATAATTTCTGGAAAATAATACTAACGGATCTGATAAGCTGGTGGTTAATAAAGGAACATGGTACAGGTGAATGTACAGGGATCTACAGCTTTCTGTATTTTAATTGTTTCTCTTCTTCTATAGTCAAAGAGGTTCCATTTGAAAAGAAAGATACTTAAATACAAAAAGTAGCTGTGGAATAAAAAAAACTTTCTTTGATTTTAAAGGAATAAAAATTTAACTTTTAGCATCACCAAAGCAATGTGTCACATTGATCAAATGGCTTCTTCTTCTGGATTTTTATTTTCATTAATAGGAAATAGGGCCGGGTGTCATGGCACATGCCTATAATCTTAGCATCTCAGGAGGCTGAGGCAAGAGAATCACAAGTTCAAAGCCAGCTTCAGCAAATCAAGGTGCTCAGCATCTCAGAGAGACCCTTCCTTAAATAAAATACAAAATAGGGCTGGGGATGTGGCTCAGTGGTCGAGTGCCCCTAAGTTCAATCCCCAGTACTCACCATCCCCCCAAAAAAGTAAAATAGGATAGTGGCATGGAAGGAAATCACTCCACATTAAGGGCCATATCAAAATTTGAAAGATCATTTACAAAGTCTGCATTTTCTCTTGTTAATAAACTAGGTCTTATCAATGCCAATGCCCTATTTACTTTCCTAAGGGATTTTTGAAAAGCATTTTTCCTTGATTATTTCATGCCAAGAGAATAGAGGGGGTGTTTTAATCTATTGCTTTCCAATACAAAGCAAAACAACAGTGAAACCAACACATTCCTTTTCAAATCTGAAATTGTAAAAATTAATACAGAGCGCCAACCTTGCATTAAAAAGAAATCATGTAAAATTCGTCAGGGGTCCAACTACCCTTTCATAACTCATTAACAAATTCTGCAAGATCAATGTATTTTAAGAAACAAAATCCAAAATAATATGACAACCTTTCTAGTGAACGCTTTGGATTTAATTAACTGGTGGAACAAATTTACAGCCATCCTATTTAATGACTATGTTCCAAAGCTTGCTAAAGCAGTGTGCACAATATAATCCTCCCATGGTATCTTGCTTCAGATAGCATTTTTCCAGTTTTTTGGGGGAAATTCATAAAAGATTTTTCTCTGAATTATATTTATTCACATATAAATGTAAGTATTAAGATGCTTGCACCACTGGTTGAATTCATAGAAAGTGCCATTGCATATATATATATATATACATGGCCTCTGGAGTAGCAGGGAAGACTAAAAACTATAAATATATACTACCTTAAAAATAACTGTGCACACACATATGCAATAATCCATCTTGAATCTGAAAACTGCATTTCAGCCTTACTACCTTAGAATTCGGAAAGGGCGAAAATAAGTGTTGTCAGTATTAAAGTTAAGAAATCCAGTTATGATGAGTGAACTCAGCATTTTGGTTGCTATGGAGTGTCATGAAAAGCAGGTCATGCTTTTCTGACAGATACAGCACCAGTTTACTTCTAATTGCTTTAATTCTACCATCAAAGAAATCCATCAGCACCCTCCAATCCTTTATATGTCTTTATACTATCACCTTGGAGTTTATATTTTGCCAGAGAGAGAGTGATTGAACTTCTGCCTGAAATAATTTTTCCCAGTCTTCTTTCTACATGTCCAGATCCAATTAATTTTATCATTACAAGCTTTGCTAAAAAGGTAAAACTTCATGAAAATGTCCCTCATCCCATATTTTAAGAGTGGGAAATATTTCCTCACATTATGAAACTCAAAACTAGGTATTTCTTATGTCTTTTTGTGTATTTGGTAATCTTTATTTTGTTTGAATTATCTAGCATATTTTAATTCTTTCATATTCACTTTTATAACTTTTTATTTTCAAATAATATCAGACATATGGAATGTTGCTAATGGAATAGACATAATTTCTAACTCCACTTCCCTCCAGCCTATCCCAGCGTTAGTATCTTATATAAACAACCAAGACCAAAACTAAGAAAACAACATCTGTACAATACAGTTAACCAAAATATAGATTTTTATTCAGATTTCACAAGAGTTTCCACTGATGTTCTTTTGTAGTCCAGGAGCCAAGCCAGGAACCCACATTGCCTGTGTGCAGACAATTCGCTATTTCTTCCTTCTTTTCAGGACATTCACACTTTTGATGAGTACATAGTCAGGCACTTTATAGAATGTACCTCAGTTTGGATTTATCTATTGTTTTCTTGGAATTATATTGAAGTTGTGCTTTTTTGGCCTGAATCACAATAGTGCTATGTCCTTCCAACATATCATATCAGGGGATGCCTAATGTTAACGTGTCTTAACCAGTGCTGTCAGCCCTGGTTATGTGGTATCTGCCAATCTCCTCCACAATAAAATTACTATATTTTCCTTTGTAATGTATTCTTTCTTATCTATCTCAGAGAAGATATTTTGTTTCTAAGTATTTAAGAGAAACAAAAACCTGAAGCAAATGTAACAAAATTTAGTGCCAACACTATGTAGTTGGTACCATATATTCTGACATTATTTGCTGTTTGGTTTTGATTATTTAATATTATACCTATTTTACTGGTACATCAAAGCTATACATAATGGTGGGATTTGTTATACATATTCATGCAGGCACACAGTATGACAATATAATTTGATCAGTATCATTCCCCAGTATTTTTCCTTTTCCTGCTCTCCTCTCACCCTGGTCCCTTTCCTCTTCCCTTCTGATCTCCCTTCACTTTTTATGACAACTCCCCCACCACACACACTTTTTTTTAAATTTTCCTCTCTAGCTCACACATATGAGAGAAAACATGACCCTTTTATTTTTTTCCCTTAACATAATGTTCTCAAGATTCATTCATTTTCCTGTAAATGACAATTTCATTGTTTTTAATGACTAATTAAAGCTCCATTATGCATATATGCTACCTTTTCTTTATTCATCCATCCACTTCTGGACATGTAGGCTGGTTCCACCATTCAGTTTTTCTGATTTGGGGTATGGATGTACCTCTATAGTATGAAGCCTTTCATTCTTTAGGATAAATTCTGAGGAGTGGTATGGCTGGATCATATGGTGGTTCCATGCCTCATCTTCTGAGGAACCTCTATGCTGATTTCTGTAGTGGTTGTATTGATTTACAATCTTTGCAACAGTGTAAAATTGTTCCTTTTTCTTCTCATCCTCTTTAGCATTTATTATTATTTGTATTTGTGATGACTGTCATTCTGACTGGAGTGAGATGAAATCTCAGTAGAGTTTGATTAACCTTTTCCTAATTCCTAATAATGTTGAATATTTTTTTCATGTACTTGTAGGTCTTTTGCATTACCTCTTTGGAGAAGTGTCAGTTTAGTTCATTTACTCACTTATTAATTGTGTTATTTGTTCTTTTTGGTGTTAAGATTTTTGAGTTTTTCATATATTCTGGATATTAATTCTGTCAGAAGAGTAACAAGAAAATAATTTTTTCCATTCTGTTGGTTTTCCTTTCACATCCTTAATTGTTTCCTTTGCTGTGCTGAAGCTTTTTAATTTGAAGCCACCCCATTATTAACTTTTATATATTTTTAAATGATCTTATTTAAATTGAAATTACAAATTCAATTAAATTGAATTATCTTACCCATCTTTGCAGCTGCATAGCCCCTTAGAACAACAGGTATAGTTGATAATTGTTTAATTAATAGTCAGGCTTTGAAGGGCAGGCTTAAGGAGCTGAGATGGTGAGCAAGAAAAAGGTTTGGTACAGAATTGTAACCACACTTTTATGCATAATCAGCACTTTTTCAAAACACCTAAATTCACTTGAGTTGAAATTAAAAGATTTTCCTTCTTATCAATCCCTAGATGAACCAGACATAATCTTAGGATATATTATAATGTCAGGCAATGACAAATTTTCTTTGGAGTAAATTTGAAGGTTTACACTAAAGTACTTTTGACAATTATTCATCTCTCAAGTGATCTTTGAATCTCTGATCCTTGACCTTGCTTCCTGCTCAAACACCTAGCAAAGCTCACTCAATTCCTTCACAAATTGTTTCATGAAAATTTCTCCTTTTTTCTGTGATTAAACAGTTGATCATTATCATTTCCTCTCCTCATAATTGACAGTTCATGCAAAGTCCTTTCTACAGTAAATCTCCATTTGGAAAATGACCAAAGTCTTTTTTCCCCCTTCTCCAAATAAATTCATAGTCTTCTTGCCAAGTTTTCCATACCAATCTACTTTTCAAATATTTCAATATGCTGCTTCAGTATACGAAAGTTTACAGTCCATTATCTTAAACCTCAGATTCTTAACCATTTGAGATACTGAATAACTCAAACTGCGATTGGAATCTGAAACCAACCAGTCAGAAGCCAATAAATACAAGGGTGGTCTGAGTCCAAAATATATCAAAATAAATATGTTCTAGTAAACTCTGAAGTCACCATGTGAATCAAATTTAAACATTTTCCAACATCCATACTCTTTTCTGACATTCATCTTATTTTTCAGGTATACTGGTAATGTTACTCTTTAACCAGAAGCTTGGCTGGCACACATTTCTCCCCTTAATAACTGTTAGTTCTGCATGGCTGAATCTAAATATCAAACATGATTGGAAAGAGATAGGATGAAGGTGTTGGAAAGAACTTTCTAAAAGGTTATGAGTTGTGCTTCTAAAATAAGACAGCAAATTCACTCTCTCGCTAGTTAACCATTCCACCCAGTAAAATCTTATGCCTTTGTTCCTTAATTGCAAACCTTGCTGCCCTGCACAGAGCTCTTTGTCTTTTGTGGGTAATGCCAAAAAGAAACAAAAATAAGTTTTCCTTAGCATCACTATAGTTTATTGTTGTCTGCTTTCTGACATTTAAGAATGATCTCATTCTCACCAACAATAGGTCATTGAAGCAAAACACATAATAAACCCAATCAAGATCTTTTTTCCTCCCTTGATGCAGTCCCTTTAAATACTTGTCTCTGGTGACTTGAAACTCTTGATTAGCATCATTTTGTGAATTTATGAAACTAATATAATCTTAGAAATATCTTGATTTGTACTTGTCTTTTATTACTGGTGATATATTTATATTCTTCATTATTACTAAAACAAAATAAACAGAACATATCTAGTGAGATGAAATGTGGGCCACAAAAATATATATCCAAGTCCAAGTCCTAACCCCTGATACCTGAGAATGAGATGTTATTTGAAAATATGTTCTCTGTAGAGGTAAGTAAGCTAAGGGTCTTGGGATGAAATCATACTGGATTTAGGGTAGGCCTTAAATCCAATAGCTGCTGTTCAGACAAAAGTAAAAAGCCAGAGATTTGAGAAACAGAAAAAACAGCAGGAAGGCCATGCAAAGGCAGAGGTAGAAAGTAGAATTGTGCAGCTTCAAGGTAGGGAACACTGAGGACTGCCAAGAACCTGTAAATAAGAAGAGAGGGAGCAAGCTGATTTCCCTAGGGACTTTCAGAAGGAATCAATCATGCTTATCTTGATTTAGATTTTTGGCCTCCAAAACTGTAAAAAAAGAAATCCCTGTTGTTACAAGACACCTGGTTTTTACATTTGGTAGAGTTACCTAAAATGTAATTATTTCTATTAAAAACATTTTCCAGAACTGTTCATTTTTCATTGTGCAAAATGCACATGAAAATTAATTTCCTTTCTTTTAAATGCCTTTTAATTTGATAACAAAAATTACCAAATAAATTGCTTATCTCACAGTGTGACTTCCATTGAAGTCCTTTCTGATAGTGAAGCATTCCTGCAGATAAAGACGTTTTCTTACTTCCTAGCCACTGTTTCTGATTTTGATTATGCTTGGGAGATGATGTAATTATAAAGATTAATTAGTAGTCAGCAGAATATAGTCATATTTCCTCACATTAGCAATATGTCAGTACCAGGACGCTGAAGCTTTCAGAGAAATGAGATCAGAAACGTTCAGTGCTTGTTAGGTTAGACAACTCAACAAAAACATACCATTTTGTGTCTATGCTGATTTGCAAAAATGTAAGAGATAGTCAGATGAAGGGGATGAAGATTCATTAGGTTTATAAAAACTCTTTAATTGCTAATTAGATAGGAGCACATCAAATTCAAATAAGAAACAATTAATTTTTTTCTCCTGACCAATTAATAATGACAGAGAAGATGTTGGAAGTGGCAATGACATTTAGGAGTTATTTTTTTGGGTAAATCTGGGTGTCAGATATTTTTTTGCATAGAAGTAATTTTTAAAATTTTATTATTATTATTTTTATTTTTACAGACTTCATTTTCATTCATTGCACACATATGGGGTACAAATTTTCATTTCTATGGTTGTGCATGCTGTACATTCATATCATTCTTGTTAATTGTACATATACATAGGGTAATGATGTCTGTCTCATTCTACCATTTTTCATATCTCCACCCCTTCCCCCTCTCATTTCCCTCTACATAATCTAATGTTCCTCCATTCTTCTCTCACCTCCCACCTGTCCAAACCAGATTTTATATCATCATCCACTTATCAGGGAAAAGATTCAGCCTTTTTTGGGGATTGGCTTATTTCACTGAGCATGAAAACCTCCAATTCCATCCATTTGTCTCTAAATGCTATAATATTATTCTTCTTTAAGCTGAGTAGTATTCCATAGTTTGTGTGTGTGTGTGTGTGTATATATATATATATATATATATATATATATATATATATATATCACAGCTTCTTTATCCATCTGTTGAAGGGCAACTAGGTCGGTTCCACAGTCTAGCTACTGTGAACTGAACTGCTATAAACATTGATGTGGCTGTGTTACTGTAGTATGCTAATTTTAAGTCCTTTGGGTATAAACCAAGGAGTGGGATAACTGGGTCAAATGGTGGGTCCATTCCAAGTTTTCTGAGGAATCTCCACACTGTTTTCAAGAGTGGTTGAACCAACTTGCAACTCCACCAGCAATGCAAAAGTGTGCCTTTCTCCCCACAGCCATGCCACCATCTATTATTGTTTGTGTTCTTGATGATAGTCATTCTAATCTGAGTAAGATGAACTCTTTGAGTTGTTTTAATTTGCATTTCTGTAATTACTAGAGATGTTGAACACTTTTACAGCATGGTACTGGCACCAAAATAGACAGGCAGACCAATGGTACAGACTAGAGGACACAGAGACAAACCCACAAAAGTACAGTTACCTCATACTAGACAAAGGAGCCAAAAACAAACAATGGAGAAAAGGTAGCCTGTTCAACAAATGGTGCTGGGAAAACTGGAAATCCATATGTAGTAAAATGAAATTAAACCTCTATCTCTCACCCTGCACAAAACTCAACTTAAAATGGATCAAGGAATTAGGAATTAGGCCAGAGACACTGAACCAAATAGAAGACAAAGTAGGCCCGAATCTTCATCATGTTGGCTTAGGATCAGACTTCCTTAACAAGACTTCCAAAGCACAAGAAATCAAAACAAGAATCAATAAATGGGATGGACTCAAACTAAACAGCTTTTTCTCAGCAAAGGATACAAACAATATTGTGAAAAGAGAGCATACAGTGTGGGAAAAAATCTTTACCACACGCACTTGAGATAGAGCACTAATCTCCAAAACTTATAAAGAACTTACAAAACTTTACACCAAAAATACAAAGAACCCAATCAATAAATGGGCCAAGGAACTGGACACTTTGCAGAAGAGGATGAACAGGCAATCAATAAACATAGAAGTAATTTAACAACAGCAGCAGCAACAATAGCAAGAAGCAGTATGTCTGTTTAGGAAAAGTATTAATATATGCATTTTTCTAGTTCTGCTGATGGATATGTACTTCCTTTGTAGCCCAACAATCCAGACTGATGTGAACTTTACTGCCTTTCCCTGCTAAGCTGAGAAACTTGAGAGCACAAGCTAAGAGCTGGGTGCTGAGCCACCTGGTAGACTGATGTAGAAAGGAAGCATCAACCATAAGCTCAGTATATGCAATACTTAAGAGTTGCATTAATTTTTTTATGCCTTTTTAAATGGAGAGGACTTGAGTGCTTCACCCCAACCTTGGTCCTTGAACGATTCATTTATAACTCAGTGCCTGGCACAAGACGAAGTGCATAATCGACACTTAAGAAACACCTTATGATAAAATGGGTTTTCCTAAGAATCCTTCAGCAGCCATCCCGAATATAATTCAGGATACCCAAAGAGAACCTTGAGTGATTCCCTAAAAGTGTAACTGAGATTTGTTAGCAAGTGAGAAAGACTCAGCAGATTGGAGGAAATTATCAATCAGACAAGAATATTGTCAGATTTTCTCCAAACATATTCCTGGTACAGGTATCTTTATTTTTTTACCTCATTATTTGCTAGAATAATATATATCTATGAAAGTGTATGTGCATATATACATAAATGTTTATGGATGTGTACAAACACACACACACATACACACACACACACTCACTCACCCTTTCTTGTGAGCATCTGGTAACAGCAAAAATAGATCTTTTATGCTCCAGTGGCCAATCGGGGGAAATTTAAGCAGTCTGTAGAGTAAATGAAATAGCCAGGAGTATGAAAAGCATGAAAATAGGAAAACATCTTTTTCTGAATTTTTAAATTTTATTTCATTTTTAAGACAAAATTCAATGACATTTGAAGTGCGTTACATTGGGTTAGGGGTCCTTTATTGTTTGCTGTTTGCATTCTGATAATATGAAGATTTGTTTAATATGCTGATCAGCAAATTTGCTTTAATTAGGATTAGAGCTTCTTAATGGGAGTCTAAGATTATTATGTTTTGCTCAGAGAAGGGATGGGTATTATACAGAATATCTATATGCTGAAAAATTGTTCTGTGCAAAACCAACATGCACTCATTCTAATCTAACTTGGCTATGATGAATTTCTTAAAATTGTTTTTGCTTACATAATTAAAAATTCATTTCCTTAGCATATGAGGAAACCATGACTTGATATTTGCATTTCTACGGTGCATTGCATGCTGTTCTTTATGTGAAAAATATACTGAACACAGAAGACAATAAATCCTATGTCAACGACTAATGGTGTTCAGAGCATCATGTACCTAATGTGCTCTTTCCTAATACAACTCTATCCTCTTTACTGTCTTCAAATAGGTCAGAAAAATTAAAATGAAAAACATGGAATCACACAATACTGAATTGTCTGACATTTATTCATTCATTCAAAAAAATTTTAAGTATGCTCTATGAAAATATATATCCCAGAAAAATTCCTGGAAGTAAAGGGTGGTGAAGAAAGGTCAGGTTTTGGTGTTAATAGTAATTGGAAAGTTTTTATCATTTTTACCTAGTATGGAAGACTTATCTTCAAAATGATTCTTGTTTCATAGTCTCATTCCTTAATCTCAGAAGTCAAGGAGGTCTATAAATTTTCAATAAAAGAAAATCCAACCTCACAATTAAAAAGTACTGGAAAGTAACCTAGGTGATTTATTGAACTTTGTATCAAAGAAGGGTGGTCCTTGTTTTGATGCAGTGCTGCATGAATCTGTCCAGTTGTTGAAAAAGAAGTCACTACAAATACAAAAATATGAACCTATTCTATAAATTATGAACCAATTGAAATTTGAAGGAACAATGTGGATGTTGTATAGTTTTCACATTATTTCAGGAACTAGAAATGTAGACCTAACTGGGTTTTGAACATTAGCAAAGAGCAGAAAATTACAACTAGGAAAAAAATAAATAAGACACAGTCACAAGAAGGAAAATTTTATGAGTTTTTTTTTTAACCAGTGGCATAATGAGCAGGATTGTGAATTAATATAAGAAACACATCATCCATATTGTTTATTTTTTTTATTTTTGTTGCATTATTATCCATATCACAATCTGGAACTGAAGCCACTATTTGCTTATGTCTCATCATTATGAGAAATGATCTGGCTCAGCTGGAGCTTTTCTGCTCCATGTGATATTTCCTGAGACATAGTCAAGCAGTGGTGAGTGTCAGAGAATCAGGTCAACCAACATTTGACCTGGGATGTCTAAAATGGCGGACTCACATGGTCAGTCAGCATTTGGTGCTGGCTGTTGGCTGGGAGTGAAAAAGCAAGTCATTTTTCCAGTAGCCTTCCTCTGTGGCTTGCACTTCCCACACTATTACTGCTCTATCAAGGAGCAGAAAGAGGATGATGACAGTGATCTTACAGCCTGAGTTTCTAGAATAACACTTCTGTAACATTCTTTTTGTCAGATCCTATGTATAGGCTGGATCAGGTTCAAGGGTAGGATTAGTCCCACTTACTAATGTGAAGGGAGGTGTGAGCATGAAGGCAGGAGAGCAATTTGGAGACATTGTAGACCAGTTATGTTTATGTTCAAATTCTCAGTTCAATGATCTGGGGATAATCCATTTCATACTATCGTTTTGTATTTTCTAAATATGTCAAATTTGTTCATTTTAATTTTTATTAGAAAATCTGAAATTAAAATCATTCTATTTTTTTATGATAGTTGCCTAACATTATATTGTCAGTTAATAAGTGTGGTAATGTCACCAAGAACATACATAATGCCTATAGAATGGTATGACTTGTTGTATTCATGTAATGTATAAAACCCAGGGTGTTTTTCATGGGATTAGAACTAATGGAAAACATCAACACACATTTGGCTTCACTTCTGAATAAATATTGTTCAGTTTCTTGATTTCTTAAAACATCAGTTTCCTTATTTCTTAAACAAGGATAATAGTAATCTAGGGAATATTTCCTATTTATTATTGTGTTAATCAGTTTTTTTGTCATTGTGACCAAAATACCTGAGCAGAACCACCTAGTGGAGGAAACATTTATTTAGGAACACAGTTTCAGAGTTCTCAGTTTATGGTGGGCTGATTCCATTGTTCTGAGGTGAAGCAGAATATGATGTTCAAAGGGCGTGATGGAGGAAAACTGCTCAGCAAATTGCAGTTAGAAAGCAGAGGGGGAGAGAGCCAGGGGTTGGGGGAGGTGTGAGACAAGGACAAGAAATCGTCTGCAAGGGCAAGCCCCCAGTGACTTACTTCCTCCCTCCATTTGCTAACTGTCCCAAGTTACCACCAGGTCGTCAACTCAAATTATTACTCCACCAAATGGACCAATCCATTGAAGAGGGTTACAGCTCTCATAATTCCAGTCTTTTCATACGTACATTGCTGAATTCCCTAACACATGAGCTTTGGGGGGAAATGTTAAAGATCCAATCTATAACAATCATCTAGCAGTTATCTTCTAATTCTCCTCAACGAGTAGACTCAAATTTTGTTTGAGGAACCACCCATTTTTCAAACATCCTACAGTAGGGTTCTATGACTCAAGCAATTATTATATTACTCTTCTGGCAAAAATGGTAAGACATGCCTTGACCTGTGATTCACACCAAGTCAAGTAGAATAAATTTAGTAGCACTTGGAATATCAGAACAAGGACGACATTTCTTCATATAAGCAAGGAAGCATGTAGAATGCTTTTGAGTAGGGGAAAACTACTCAGCATGAGACCGATGATAAAGAGCTTGAAGCAAAAGGGATAGCAAAACTACACGATGCCCTCAAGTCACTGGATCAACCTACACCTGAACCTAGCTCTCCTGGGTAGGCTATATTGGGAGCTAATAATAAATCTTATTTTTTTAAAATCTCTTCATATTGAAATTTCTGATACTAGTAAAATTAAGAGTCTTAAAGATTCATATTTTTAAGGTTGTTTCAAGGACCATATTTGATAATTCTTACAAAATACCATTGAATTCACATTTTTCCCCTTACTTACTCAGTATTTTGAATTATGGGAATAATTCTAATCATAGAGTTTAATTTCTTCTTAAGAACCAAATTTAAAGTACATTTTCTCTTCAGTTACTGAACAAAGAAAAAGTCTTAGGAGTTTGGATCTATTTGACTTTAATTTAAATACATAAGGTAGAGCTGTCTGCAATTACATGCTTACCTACAGGAGGAATATTGGTATAAATGAAAAACACAATAAAAACGTAATTACAGAAGCTGGATGATTTTTTTTTCTTTTTAAAAAAGTTTGTGTTAGAAAGAGCTGATTTCTATTATTTTTATGATTATGGTATTCTATTTATATTCTCAGCACTGAATTAATTTCCTTGTCTAATGCTAACCTTGCTGAGGATCCTTTTAAAAGACTTAAATGAGTTGAGTACATAAATCATCACAGTGAACACAAATACTTACATGTGAAAACTCTGGAGGGAGCTTCTTGAAGATTTTGGAGTGGTAAATAAGTAACTTAAGGACTTGCACCCCATCTTTTTTATTTGTCAATTTGAAACAATAACAACTGTTCTTTTTCGTAGGCTTAAGAGAGATGAAATCTTTTATAAAAACATTCAAGTCAATAAATAGCATCACACATAAAGAGCTATCCATGCATTTTAAGTAAACTATGCCAAGCACTTGCTTAGCATCTATTTAAGATTTTATGGCTTTTAACCTTCAGTAGGCATCAGTTCTGAGTGATGAAATGAATTATGTCCACACAGGCATAGTATGTATAGCGTGTGTGTGTGTGTGTGTGTGTGTGTGTGTGTAAAGAGAGAGAGAGAAAGGAGAGAGAGGGCACTAGTTTTATAATGTGAATGGGTCCTGATTAAATGTTTAAATTTATTAGGTATTCTCACACATAAAGCACTCACTTTGTCAATCACATGGAGAGTCACTTGTACTGAATAAACACTCCTGAAGCTGCTGGTTTGTAAAACTTCACTTTCCTATATTGAATATAGCAAATATACACTGAGTCTGTATTCTCATCTACCTGCATACAGACATCCAGTACTTTTTTTTCTTTTTTCTAAATCAAATTCATTGAAGGCAATAGAGACACGCATCTATGACAAAATTGGGAATATAGTAACAAATTTCATTTTCTTTAAATTCATCCCTCAGATCTCCAGGTCATTGTATATGTATCTTATAATTTGCTGCAAAACTTAGGAAAATATTTCTATTCCTTCCTTTATTCTCAAAATGAATCAAAGACACATAAAGTTCAGGAAGCACAAAAATTTCACCATTGCAGACGGAAATCAGGGATCTATATCATGAAAAAGGAATTGAACCAGGAGTCCTGATTCTAATCTGAGATCTATAACAATGATTTGGTCATTGTGGAGTTTAATCTCTCCAATCCTTAGTGTTTTTCTTTTGCTAAAGTTGGGTAACAATAACTTTCAGTCCTTCATGGCAAACATTGTTTAGCTGAAGTATGTAATCACAAAGCCTGAGATGAAGTACCCGACAACACAACTGCTCAGGTACAAACATGCTTGTCTGTCCTGTCTATATACCTTAACATCCAAGGGGAGCTCCTTGCTCTTATTCCACACAGCATTCTGCATCCTTGATAGCTGGCTTACACTATTTCTTTCCAGTCTAAACCACCACAGCTGAGTCCTACAACTGTCCACTGACTGCACAACATCCATCCTATTATTTAGTCCAAACTTTTTATTCAGATCTTGCCTACTGCCTCTCTATCAGATGCCTTGGTCAGTCCAAAAACCTGAACTTTCACTATCAAATAACAGAAAATTTCTTTATAACTATTATAGCTTAACTTTGATAGATAGTGAGAAAATCAAGGGAATTTGGGAAGTATACTGATTTCTTTTCACTGGACATATATACTGACTGAGTTTTTATTTTTCATCTTCATATCAATGTCTGGAAATCATTATTTTGCAATGAGCTACTTGGTAGACAATCACTTAGCATCTTTAAGATTACATCTCTGTTATCTTGGAGGTCTGGAATAGATTTTATGGAAGATGAATCATATCCTTGATTCTTCTAAGAAGGCTCACTCCTAGGAAGGCTGAATGAGGATAACTGAATTAATTAAAGTTTTCTAAATTTCACATTCCAATGAATCAAAAGATATTGAAAATATCACAATTGGAAGATAATATTATGCAAAAATAAGTATTCACTTTGAAGATAATAAACACTGATGAATGAAATCATGATCCAAGTATATAAATAGCCAAAAAGTCCTATAGTAAAATTTTTCTTAATATAATGGAAATTATGCAAATAAGTCATCTAGTCTTTACCCCCATATAACCTTGCTTTAAAAACTTACATTGACTTTGAAACAAACCCAAAATGTGTGGAATAATTAACAGAGTTATAATCACTGTTATAAGCCTCCTGAGAGCAGTCACACTAATAAAACTGGCATATTAAATTCTATAGAAAAAATCAGGTGCATGATTAATGATGAACCAACTAATTTTACATGCAAGGAATATTAAGCAGTTGTGGACTTTGACTTGTATCAAACTTCCTCATCAATCTGAAGCATTGTTTGATAAGAGTAAAGATACCAGTGGTTACCTCATTTGGCTCACATATTTGAATCTGATGCTCTTGTGGTTATATCGGATTTTTGTTAGAGTAGAAAGAGAATCCCAAAACTTTGATAATACCAATAATAGAGAAAGTAGTTCTACAAATTCTTACATAGTTTTTTTCTCTGCTCATCCCTGATAGAAAAAAAATTAAGTCCTCATATGACCAGGTGTTATGATGAAGATAGCCTTTGGTAATCTCAGCATCATCAGTGTGTTCCAGCGGCTGTAACTTTTTAAGTGATTTGGTGATTAGTGGTGATGCTCTTTGGAAAAATTCTCGATGTGAGGGGTAAATTGAATCCATAATGTTTCATCTATGTGCACTTGATCAACTGTGGAATTGATCCAAATGAAGAGTGGGAAACTGGCATATCTATTGTGTTAGAAGGAAGGACACTGTCTAGCTATTATATTTCTGCAATTCCATGATCTAAGACAACCTTTTTAGTGTGTAATAAAACTAATTCTTTATGATAGTGATGCTTCCTCAAAAGAAACTCCTGCTTTTAAAATGGCAATGACCAGGACCATGATGTTGAGTGGACAGGCTGAACATTATTTTCTTGGCATGGGGAAGTCATTGACCATGATTAATCTTCCATCTGTATCTCAAATGTAACCTTGAGCCTTACAGTTACTTTGCCTATCAAGGATGATTTTCTTTCCTTATGTTATTTTTTTAAAAATTTTTTTTTATTTTAGTTCATTGCACACAAATGTAATACAACTATCATTTTCTGGTTGTACACAAAGTAGAATCCTACAATTTGCATATTCATACATACACATAGGGTAAAGATGTTTGCCTCATTCTATTATCTTTCCTTCCCCACCCCCTCCCCACCCCTCATTTTCCTCTATACATTCCATCCCTTCTCCATTCTTCTCATACCTCCCCCCACCCACCGCTATGTGTCATCAACCACTTATAAGAGAAATCATTGGGCCTTTGGTTTTTTGGGATTGGCTTATTTCACTTAACATGATGCTATTTTTTTCTTACTGTATTCATTGTTCTGTCTTTCTTTTGGATGTTCATAATGTTCCTAGCCTGGATAATTACCTCAAGTTTAGCTTCTCACCACAGGGGAGGAGCAGAAACCTGAATAACATTTCCCAAATCTAATTCCAAACCTGTGTATTGAGAGATGCTGTTCTCTTAAAGGCAGATGAAGATATTGGGGCTACACAGGGTGATTACACAGATATTTTTTTTTTTAATTGAAGAATATGGCAACTGTCTTTGAGGTTTCAACATTCAACTGAGTGAGCAAGAATAAAATTAGGACTTTCAGTGCAAACTGAATAAAGAAGGAAATGGTCATAATGGACCTTAATCAAGCAATGAGTATGTGCCATGTACCTTGTTAAACATAAGTTATCTTACATCACACAGTTGTGATTAATGCCAAGATAAATGAAGGCATACAGTGCTTAGGTAACATGCTTACCTCACAGCTAGCATGTGGTGTGATCAACTCTTTCTGAGGCTAAATAGTGTCTGAAAATACTGATCAGAATAAATAAGCTGCTGTGTCCCATGCTTGAGCAACTACTCCAGCTTTTACAGGGCAGCATCCAATCTAATTGAAACCTGCATATGGGATTCCAGTGGGACAGCCCCCAAATAGCATAGACTCCTTAAAGCTAGTTCTGAGAATATCCTGAAATGAACTATTTTCTCTGCTTTCTTATTATTTTCTATAAATGAGGAGATACTGGAACCTATATATCTGAGCAAATGGAATCTGTCTTTAATGCACTAATATTTTTTACTGGGCCTTTAAATAAATGTGTGGATGACTCTGTTGTGTTATATATGCCTGAATGCTATGATGTCCTTTATCCTTGTACAAAAGTTTATTATTTTTAGCTTTTGCTGCTCTTGTCTACATATCATAACTGCTGTTGATAAAGGTGATAATAAAGGGGATGGTGATGAGAACCATGATGGTATTGTACAGCTCTCTTTCCCAGATCACACAATTAAGTCCAATCATTTATTTCTTTTATAACAGGAGATCAAGTTGGGGATACATTGTCTGTCTTTGAAAAAATGACTACACGATTATAAATGCCAAGAGAAATCTTTAAAAAAAATCCAGAATTTACAGTTTTGCTAAAGACTGAGTCAAAGAAATCTTCACCACTTACACAAACTAGATACGATCTTCCCATTATAGAATTGTTTGTACCTCAATCGATTTTTCTGTTGTTAAAGATGGTTTCTAAAACTAAATATAGGCTCCTTGTTTTTTAAAATATTATTTAAAATTAACAAAGAAAAAAGATTATTTGTATTGAATGAACATCATGTAAGGATGTTTATAATGATTTCCTGATGTTTTTCATAGTATCAAGCAAATGCTCAGAACACAGGTAATATGAAATCTTATCAGAATTGATACTATTTTCATCTAAATTGATTTACTGACAAAACTAAATTAAACAACTTTTATCTGTATGTGTTCTTGACCCTTGGATTTCATACACTTTCTAATTTTATTCTCTTTTACTATTACTATTTCTATATTTTTATATATGTTGTGATCTTATACCTTTTAAACTGGAGGGGAAAGTACTGAAATGCTGATCCTGTTTCACAATTTTCATTGATAAATCAAACTACCCACTGCAGAATTACATCACAACCTATTATTTCCAACTCACTAAAACATGAATGACTTCTCTTTTTGTAAAATCTTGAATCTAATGTCTGTCCAGTGACTCTCATGTCCTGTAGAAAGATTTGTCCTAAAACACCATAGTTAAAATAAAAAAGAATTGTCAGGTACCAAACAAATGAGTCCTTACAATAGTCATTAAAATTTGATGTAGCTGAATTAGATTCTGAGATGGATAGAAAGCTAGAAAAGGGATTTGGTGAAGGTTCTTGTTGCTGCTTATAACAATTAAGGGAAAAATCAAATTGAAAAGTATATAGCATACTTCTAAATATTTAAGCCTCTTGATTTAATCAGAAGCAAAAATATTCACATGATTTTCTCTTGGAATTTTGAAAAAGTTGAAGAAATTTATTTCTTGTGTTTTCCTCCCTGTGAAGCATCTTCAATGACTTGAAAACAAAATGTCACATGCTTGTCAGCCCAGGCTTTGTGTCCCATTTTTCAGGTCTATACAATCAAAAGTTGAAATCCAATAAGGTTAAGAAGATAGCTTTTCAAATATTCTCAGGAGCTGCTAGAAAACAGACTACTTGAAATTGGCTTATATATATAAAAAAAAAGACACTCCAAACATAAAATGAAGGTTGCAGAAGGTTACAGAAATTCAAGAGCAGAGGAAATTAAATTACAGCCAAGCTAAAACTTATACAAGATCTTTTTATCAATAGATGGTTACTCATTTTGTTTTGTATTCTCAAACGTGTAAAACTGAATAGGTAGGGAATAAGATGACTGGAGGAAAAGGATTCTCTTATTTTGGGTTCTCTTGAGTGTATTTTGGATACTCAGTTAACTACAGAAAGAGAGGAAGAGAAAACAGTCTCCAACCTAATTAAGAATAACACACACTGTCCTTTCACCTCCTTTCACAATATTGCATGTATCCATCAAATCACAGTTTTCTTTTTTTTCCTCCCCAAAATTCTGTACAAGGCAAGAGAACAAATCTAGATTCCTTTTCTATTTTTTAGTGCAATTTCCGTATTCTATATGTGACTAAAGATTAAAAAATTGAAAAGTAGATATCATATATGTCTCATGCCTCATTTTCAGGTTTATTTATTTATTTATTTCAACAAAAAGCTTCACAATAAGTACAGCAACTTACAGATAGCTAAGTGTCCTAGGTAAAGCCCATGTAGGTCTGCCTTCTTAGATCTCTCTACCGAGATGTCACAGTTTCACTTAGCTTTCTGTTGTTATGACCAAAATGCATAACCAGAACATCTCAGAGAAGGGGAAGTTCATCTGGGGTATGATTTCAGAGGTCCCCATTCACAGAGAGCTGACTCCACTGCTCTGGGCCAAAGGTGAGACAGCACATCCAGGGGAAAGGGTGAGGCAGAGGGAAGCAGCTCCCTTCATGGCAGCAAGAAAGCCTGGATAGAGGGAGTGTGGAGGGGCTGCATTCCGATTAGCATGCACTGATTAGGGCATGGATCTTGTAATTTAATCATTTCACCTTTGAGTATTCCTGCTTTAACAGAAGCTTTTGGGGGGACACCTCATAATTAAATCATGGCAATCACACATGCCAGTAAAGCCATCTGGACTTTCCAGACCAGCCAAGCCAAAAGAGAAACCTATTTTATCACCTCGCCCCATAACTTTTATGAAAACAGCATGGTCATTTGTTCATCAGTTTAATCAAACTGAGAATTCCTTTGACTGTGAAGTAAAAGAAATTGGTTCCTATCATAAATAAAGATGATAAATTTTATAATCAGCATGTGTAAACAGTTACGACTATCAAACTATTATTGGTTTTAAAATAGTAAAGCAGAATTAGAAAAATGTATTATAGGACATCATATAGACTTTGAAATATACATTCCAATGAATGCCTATATATTGAATATCCAATATACATTCATATTTTGGATATTATTTTAATACTTTTTCATTAACCATCCAGTGTATGACAAGCTCTACTACCAACCTTCCACAACATGATAAACACTGGGATTCATATTTTATTAAATATCAATATTTCTAAATAAATAGGTAGCACATGCTTCACATTTGTCTAAATACTAGTCCTCCCAAATATGTGTTACTATATTTAAGTGACTTTAATAATATAATTGCTTTCTCACTTTAGACTTTTTGATGATTGTGTGTTGGTTGTATCTATACAATAAAATAAACACACTTGTACATAATCAAACAGCTGTATAACTCAGAAGACAGTTGAAGAGTAGAAATAAATAAATAGTAGAAGTGTATATAATAGTTCAACTTTAACCGGAATAAATTTTAGTGAGAATTGTTCAGGTAATCCCAGGGACAGAAAGTGGCTTGTTAAAGGGAAGGTTGAAATAAAGCGCATTACTCCTACCTTGTAGTATCTTCTGAGACCTTAGTGTTGCAGGAAGGCACTTTTATCTAGTCAATGTACTCTAATCAGCTTGGGGAGGCTGGTTTACTTGAAAACGTGTCAAAATTTCATTTAATGGGTAGCTTGAAATGACATGTTAGTATAAGTATCTATATTAATGATATTAATGTTTATGTCTCCGGTAAAGGATTAATATTGGTGTAGCCAGGTCATTCATGCAAATCAAGAAACTCCCATCTTATAATAACAACTTCCCCCCACAATTGGATCAGGCTCAGTGACCTGCAGGTAATAAATGAGTAGCCAACAAACCAAACAACAGATAAATAAATCAACTGCCGATAGCACTCTTTCAAGTGATCCAATCCCCTCAGATTGATATGTTTAATTAAGGAAAACAAATTATGTTGTGTTGCATCTCTAATGATGCTGTGAATCAAGCCATATTTAAATGATTTGTCTTGCAATATTTGTGTACTAATTATATCACTCAATTCCGAAGGAACAGGTAAGATAAAGGAAACAGAAACAAGATTTATTTCATTTGTCATGTGTTGTGCTTTGAAATCATGAGCAATTGACCATTTCTTTGAATCAAAACAAGAAGATAAGAATCATCAGGGCACATTAAAAATTGCATTTTCTAAGGCAGATTTGTAGGTTTAGGTTTCCTTTTTGCAACGAAAGCATATAAAATTTCAGGCAGTGTTTGAGGCAGTACCCCAAACCACATAATGAAGACATCCTTTCCTATCCATTTTTCTGTAACTCTTACATTATGATTACAAGTATAATAGATATATGGTATATTTAGCAACTTAGACTTTACATTTAGTTGCCAATATTTAAATTGCAGTCTTGGTTTTCTTATCTTTACCTTAGTTTTCTCATTTGGGCCCAATATCTTTATCAGGAAATATGACAATAAAATTTGTCTAATATTATTGTGAAAAGTAAATAAATTCTAACAAATAAGAAATTCTCAGTTAAGTCTCTGATATAACCTAAGTCCCATAGGAAAATAAGAGATAATTTCTCAATTGTTATCATGGTTAGAAAATGCCTTCAATACTTTGAAACTTCACATCTTTTTAAAATACTTTCCATCAATAAGACTACAATTTTCTTCCTCTAGCCCTCAGGACTCCTTAAATTTTTTCTTTATTATCTCAAATGAAGGATGGTCTTTTAACCATCCTGAACTGCATTCCTGTAAGTCTGAGAATTTGAATTACAAGCTTAATCTTATCCAAGTCAATGTAAGAGTTGGAAGCAGGGTCAATAGAGTATGAACCAAAACATTTCTATCCCAAATTTCAAATGTTTTATGTAGGTATTAGTCTATTCCTGTATGTGAATACATGAGGGCTTACTAAATATACTCTACATCCTGTGGTGAATGCAATATTATGTTCCACTAGGATGTCTAGTATTTGTGAGCCTATTAGTTAATAATGTATGTGAGTGTGTGTTTGTGTTACATATTCAGTCAAAACACATGCATTTTGGAAGAGAAGATGGATTGATTTTGTTTGAAGTTTTTATATAGAGATGAGAAATAGAACAGGCTTTGAGTGGAACAGAATTGGGAAAATTCGAAATGGAGAACATGATGCACCATAATATTTTGCATTAAGGTACTGCAAATAGACAACCAAAGTTCATAGGGAGATAATGGACCATAAAGAAGATGCAATAATATTATGTTTTAAAAATAGCAGAAAACAAAGTTGAAGGAAAGATGGGGTTTACAGTCAAGAGAAGGAACAGGGCTTCATCCTAGGTGAGGAGATATAATAAGCCCTTGAGTCTTTACTAATGTGATGAGTTCGAATTTTTTAAAGACAAGTCTGGGTAAAATGGACAGAGGGTGCTGAAGATACAGGAGACAGTTACCACTTCAACTATGTAATTTGGTGTTGAAATGATAGAGTGGTGAACTGAAGCAGCAGCAGTGACTTAAGCCTAAACAATAAAGCATGGGCTTTCACCAGATGAATTTAGAAGATGAAGGACATGTATCTAGACTGACATTTTCATGGGAGTTTAGCTTTAAATATAACAACTCATTTCAATTCTCCTTTTTTTTAACAGCTATTTATTTTTCTATTTTATTGCCTCCATGTTATGGTAAAATGTATTTTTTATCTTGGAAATAAGGTAGATGCTTTAATAAGTACACATTTATAATACAGAAATAACAAATCATGGGTATTAATGTTACCAATATCTAGATAATTAAAAAACAAGTCCTACTTATATTATACGGTTATAAGTTACATATATTTACAGAGTACATTGCTGTTGTACTTTTTTTTTCAAAATTTAAGATGAAATGTTTATAATGATAATTATTATGTTATTATATATTTTTTGGTAACAGTGAATGGTATATCTTTTTTTATTTACTTATTGATTCATTGAACACAAGTGGAGTACAGCTTTTGTTTGTCTGGTTGTACACAAAGTAGAGTCACACCATCTGTGCGCTCATACATGTACACAGGGCAATGATGTCTGTCACACATTCTGTTATTATTCTTACCCCCCCACCCCGATCCCACCCCTCCCTTCCCTCCATGTTATCCATGGTTGCTCCATTCTAGCCACCCTTCCCCCCCACATAATTCATCATCATTCACTTATCAGAGAGACCATTCGGCTTTTGGATTTTTGGGATTGGCTGATCTCACTTAGCATAACTGTCTCCAACATCATCCATTTACCTACAAATGCCATAATTTTATTCTTCTTTATGGCTGAATAATACTCCATTGTGTATATATACCACAGTTTCCTTATCCATTCATCTATTGAAGGGCATCTAGGTTGGTTCCACAATCTAGCTATTGTGAATTGTCAATTCTTCTTTTTAAAAAAGAGACAAGGAGGAAAAAGTATTAAGGAATAAATGCCCATTTTAATTGCTGGGTTTATTACCTTGAAAGTAAGATTAAAAGTGGAGAACTGGAAAATTACTGGACATACAGGAGTGAGGTCCATGTGCAAGGTCCAATCTGGAGCATCTCAGTGGGGTCACCTCTATCTCCACACATTTCAAAGCAAAAACTGGGCACATTATCCTAGGATCCTGAATCTCAACCAAGAAAAACTCATTGAAAATATTTCCTTTTGTTAGGTATCCTTTGTGTTGAACACTGAAAATTATATGCTGATCAGAGTTAAAATGTCTTTTCACAGAGTGATTCCATTGATTGGAATCCATCTTATTAAATGTATATATAACTGCATGGCCATTATTTGTGAATAACTTTGGTGTTTTGCACAAATGGTATCTAAGAATTGGGGCTATTCAAAATTTGCCTATTGTTTATATTTTTCATAATTATTAGAAAAAAAGCAAAACTCAATTCATGGAATCATCAAGTTTGCTTTGACTGAAATTGGAGAGGAATCAAGGAATCCATGGAATGCCTTCTATTGGCATAAGAAATGAGAGGCATATCTTATCCCATGCTAAATGCAAAACAGATGTTGTTCACTGGGTTTGACTGTGGACCATTTCCTATTTTTTTTTTTTTTCACTTTTAAGACACTTAAAGATGCCAGATTGTTCTAACCTCAAGTGTCAACCATTCATTAGCTTAATGGAAAAAGGTAACAGATTATGTACATAATAACCACCCGGGGAGAAGATACACATTTACAGCCCGTAACACTTGCGTAGATAGATTGTAGACATAATAATCTTCTACAGGAGGCAGAGAGACAAACAATTATCCTAATGGAAAGCAAGAGAATGTGATTAACATTAAATACTACCTAAAGACAGATAGTTGTGGTGGGAATGACACAGGGGACAACTATAAACTTGGCCATATCTTTCAGCAATAGACATAGGAAAGATAATAGACATGTCAAGCTGCCTCACTTGAAGAAACCATTGTAAATTTTCTTTTTGATTTTTAAAAGCATCTCAACTTTGTTTTTTTAGTGGTATCATAAATTCCTAAAATCAGTTCCAAAAGTGACTCATCTTAATTCTTAATAGGCTATGATATCACTACCATGATTTAGGTTACATGTGACAGTATACTAGAAGATGGGAGATTACATTGTTGGGTAATCTCTTCATATGATGAAAAACTCTTCCTCATAGGATGAAAGGAAACTTCATGACAGTTTAAAAGATAAAAAAGAAAGGATGTGCTTTGGATGGATTGGTGATATCATTGGGTCTTGTAAAAACTGCAGTGGCCTAAAGGAACCTGGAGAAGCCTCTGGCTATAAAAGGGAAGTTGGCTGCTGCACTTGGCAAAGAACTGAATTTATCAAATGAAGGAATGAGCTTGAAAGTGGACCCCAGTCTCCAAAGAGACTGCACTTGGCTGATATTTGATTTTAATCTTGTGAAGCCTTGACTGTGGATCCGAGCCAAGCCTGCTTAGACATCTTATCTATAGAACTGGGACTTCCAAACAAAAGAAAAATCATTGTTAGAACAAATTCTTGATTATATCAATCTCAAAGACCAGAAAATTGTGTCACATTTTAAATGCTTATATTGAAGACTTAACATCATTATAAATCTAAATGCAAAGAGCCCTGAATGAGCTAAATGAGGGTGCACCATCATTCCAGTTTCATTTTAAAGAAATATGACTAGGAAGAGGACATCATCACCTGTCTTCTCCTTAGTTGCTGGGTGTTAAACTGAGAATAGAGTACTTAAAAAGTGTCTTTGACTTAGATGGTCTGGCTTTTCAAGGTGTAATATAGTGCAATATGTAGTTAAGTATAAATTCTGTGTTTTTATTTTCTAAATTTTCTATCATGTCATTTATTAGGTATGAAATTTATTTGCACTCTAAGAGAAAGAAATGTATTTTCCATATGCAGTTGCCTCATGAAGAGCTTTCCTTTTAAAAAGAAAATAAATGTATCTTTCCATAATCCTCTTTCATAAAGAAAGAAATAAAATAAAAAATGTTTTAATTACAAAAGTCATTATGAAATAAATACTTATTCTCCTTTTTAAGAGAGTGCAATACCATGTGTACCGTGGCAGGTGATAACATGGACAATGTGCTGTGACACTGTCACAGATGAAGAAGGGACAAATATAATCACTCTTAAGTGAAGGTTATCATCAGTGTATCTGATATAAAATTGATGTGAAATTTCTAGGTTTGAGCAACTCATTGTAGAGTGCCCTTCTGATCATTTCTTTTCTGGCAACAATGTGCTCCCTATATTTTTAAAAATCTCACTCCTGAGATTATTGTTCCTCAGCTATAATCAAATATATCCATGCCACAAATCCATGGGAAATCATAATAACACCTTGAATTTAATATCTGATTTTTTTCATTCGTCTCAATTTCTCTTCCAATATTACATAAAATTTTGCAAATCTGTCAGGGATGTTTTTTTCTATATGCTTACATTGGGGAATATTATCATTAGCTTTGCTATCCTGAAGTTAAAGTTGTTTATTTTGATGGTTTTAATATTAAGTGATCAACATTTTAAATCCCAATTCAAGAGTATTAAGTGTGACTTAATCTCTACTTATTATACAAGTGAACCATGAAAATAATTCAGTAGGACTTCCAGAAAGCCAAATTAGAAAGCATTTTCAATTACTACATAGTCAGTGCTTCTGAATAGAGCAAATGAGCTATGTTCTACTCACTCTCTCTACTGGATCCATTTTTCTCAATAAACCAGTTAGTTTCTTCCCCTAACATTTCATGCAACCAATTTTCAAAAATATCACAAATCCACATTCAATATCCAAAATGCTTTTTCTAATCCTTAATTTTGTGATCTTTCAACCTTTGTTGGGCATACCTTCTTTTTTAAATCAACTCTTTAAATCAATTCTTCTTCATATTTCACACATCACTCCTGGTCTATGTATCTTTGTGTTTTTGTCCCTTTCTTCCCAGCAACCAAAGTTTAAATCCCCAAGCTCCCTCATAGGAATAATTTCTTATCTATTTTCTCCCTATTGGTGATCTCAACTACAAGTTATAAGTATGTGACTATCTATTTTACATATCAAGTGCAGACTTCTCTTCTAAAGTATCAGTTTATTCAACTATCAATTTATAATCTCTTCTTGGATGTTTGACAGCAGCCAAAAAAATTGGTATGCCACAAACCAAGCTTAGGGATTTCCTGAATTCTTAAATTATCCATTGGAATAACAAATTAATGCAAAATTTGGGATCTTAATTTAAAAAATCATGATTTTATATATATATACACGAGTGTGTGTATATACACACATACATACACTCATACATAAATTGAGAAAGAGAGGGGATTGAGAGAGACAGAGAGAGAGAGAAAGCTTTAAGCCAGGAATTTGGGAGTGGCTTGACTAAGATATTTTATCTAGAGGTCTCTCAAGACATGGAGTCAAGTATTGTCCATAACTATAGTCATCTGAACTTGATGGAAGATAGAGGGTACTCTGCCAAAGTACTTGACTGATATGACTGTCCAATTGGTGCTGGCAGATGTCAAAGGTCTCAGTTATTCTCCACATGGGCTTCTTCTGAGGACTGCTTTTGAGGATTGCTTATGCATCCACACAATGTGATGTGATGGATGGCTTCCTACAGACTGAGAAATTTGTGAGACCTTGCTGGGTACTGCAGTCTCATCTGCCAGCATTCCATTAGTTCCTCAGTTCAGTCATGATTTGGAAGGAGAAGGGAGCATGCAAAAATGTGAATATCACATTGTGAGGATTATTGCGGACCATTGTAGAATTGCACTGCCACATTGTGTACATTTCCCAGGCCCTCCGCAATAACACGCAAGCTAGGGATCCAATTGTCACACAGCCTTCCCCTTCACTTTTCCACATTCAGTCTGTTGCTTAGCCCTGTGGGTTTTATTTTTTTTTATTTATGGTTGTTGTTTTGTATTGTTTTTATTCTTTCAAATATGTTTTGAATCTACTCAGAGTTCCTCTGTTACCACCACTGGAGCCCTCATGGGTCAAGTTGCATATATGTTCATATTCTACAACTAGTTATTTTTGTAGTGATGTTAAAGTGAACTTTTCAACCCACTAATTAGATGTGTCATATAACCTAATCCAATTTAAAATATGGTTGCCTTTTGCACTTAACCTAATAGGCCTACCATGAGTTTGATATGACTTCTAAAATTCTGCTTGGTTTGTCCTCTACTTACTTCTCTAGATGCAGCCCAGATGGCTCCCCCTTCTCTCTGTTTTTATATATGTGCAATTCCATTCAGTGTCTTGCTGTGCACTGGGGACATAACTGTCTTTCTAACATGATAGCTCATGTTTTTTCTCCTTAGCTAACTAAAATCATAGCATTTTTCATGTCTTTCTTTCTCAAAGGTAAGTTTCCAACCTCTCTAAGTTCAGTCCTTCTATAATATGTGCCAAAGTCAGTAGTTTGCATTCATATTCTTTATAGGATTATATTTTACTTTTATTTTTATGTTTTTTTAATTCACTTTATCTTTTTAGCCATATTAGATTTACTGTCTTTTATGTATCTTTGTCTTTGTAAACTTCTACTATCCTGAAAGCCACGAATAGGAAGATGGGAATACTGTGAGTTTTATTTGTGTTTGTTTTATTTTCATTATGATAAAGCTGAATATCAACACACCAACAAATATTTACTGAATAGAAATCCCTTGCTGTTATTACAGTAAATACAAAAAATAATGATTCTTGAAGTTCACTTCATTTTTAAAATGTCAAAATAACCATGGAAGACTCAAGATGAGATAAAGGACTGAATCACATGTGTTAGCATAAAAGAAAATTCTGTTATCATGGTGAGGAACTTTTCTTTTTTAAAAATCTAGTAATACAATTCTAAAATCTCATAGTAGTTGGTTCATTTTTTTTTTTTTTTATCCTTTGGGTACACTTGTGCAAGACTATGCCCACATTTCTAGTTAATTTAGCCTATTTAAGGATAACCATGAAAAAATGAAGGAATAGCCTAAAATCACTTAGTTAAATCACCCCATTACTATATGAACATTTGATCTGGTGATAGAGTCAATTAATTCAAAGCTCCAAAATAATCCAAAAAGACATTCAAAGCAACTCAAACACTCACACACCTGGCTTATGGGAAACACACCATATACTGATCTGTGTAAAAGACTATATAACATGTTGATACGAGTCTCTTAAAGTTTAAGAATAAAAGATAAATAGGATGCAACTAATTACAACATCTTTTAATCATGAGAAGTGTTCTAGTACGACAAACGGTGTCTTCTGTAGGCTCACCATCGCTTTGAAGATTTAGATTTTCGAGCTTGTTGCACTTCTACCACTTTAGAAATTCGCCAATACTGGTATTGCCATGCAAAAACAAATTTAAAAAATAAAAGTCTTGGTGAATCAAGTGTTGACTTTTATTAAAATGTCTCAGAAACTGTTCTGACAAGAAAGCCACTTAGTGATATCTGCTCCATACCTCTCAGACCCAAACTCCTAGCAAAGATTTAAACACTCTGCTTGAAGCCTGCTGTTTTGTGAATCTTCACAGACAACCTCCTGACCTCTCTCTCCAGGTCAGAGACATTTCCAGCCTCACAGGAAAACTTCTTGCCATCAATGATGGTCATGAAATTTATACTTTAGTTACTGCCTCCTTTACTCCCCAGAGAGATTGGTAGACTATTCTAGGAATAAAATTCATTCATATCTTTCAGACTAAGTTAGATGTTTAGTTTGTACTTATACAAAAAAAAAAAAAAAAAAAAAAGAAGAAGAAAAAGTGAGTGGTAACTGCCTTGTGGTTCATATTTAAGAGGACTCTTTGCCAAGACAAGTTTTATCTTAAGTGCTAACAGAGGTCAGTGGACAAGCAAGTAGGGAGTAATAAGAGTTGCAAAGGGGCAGAATGAAGGGATTGCAGATAGTTTTGTCTGGATTGGGAAGGGCTGTCTAGAAGAGCTGGGATGGGAGTGTTTCAGATACGTTCTTCTGTGGGACCCAGGCATCCAACAACAGGAGTTCCAGGCAACAGGAATACCACAAAGTCCTGAGTTAAGAAGGTGCCAGTTACATTGGGAAAACAGTATTTATCTGAACAGATGACCCTGAAGTTTTGAATACATAGCACTGTGGGATAGCACTGAGGATTTTAACTGATTGTCAGCTCAGACTTGTTCAGCAAGATCTATAATTTATTCTGTAGGTAGTACATTCAGGACTTTTTATTCGTGATCCTACACTTTAGTGACTCAGGCTGAGTGTGGTGGGGGACTTATGTGTTCTTTGGACACTCACAGACAAGGCTTTCAGCTGGCCATGTTGTGGGCAATGGGGAAGAGTGACAACTAGGCCTAGTGATTCACAGCAGATTAGTTCAGAAATGTTCTCATTTTCATGACAGATCACATGAGGGAACATGCCCAAACAAGCAATTTTCAAAGCTACTTAGAATTTACACATCAATGAATCCAAATACCAAACATTTTGTGCATATATCTATGGGTTGGCTTTAATTTCCAGAAATTTTATTATTTATCATCAGGTTTTAAAAAAGATTTTTCTGAGAAATTGTGTAAGTGATTAGCTTAAGCTAATTTATATGCAGACTAATAGTATACTGATATCTACATTGTCCTTTAGAATACAGGGAGGAATTAGGATAAAAAATGCCTAATTGAATTCTGTCAGCACCTCTCCTAGCATTCCTGGATCCCTTCCTAGCATGGAATAACATCCCCAACTGTTTTCTTTGAACTCTTTGAATTTTCAGAACAGTGTAATCACATGTTATTAAAGCCTAGCAGGTTTATAACACTTAATGCTAAAATTAATCTTGCTATTCTAGACAGTATTTCTGTAAGCAAAACGGAACTTATTTTACCTTAGATGATGCATGCATGTCTTTGCCAAATGCAGAACACTAAACAAAAAGATTGACAGTACTTTGCTGACATTTGAAGTCTACAAATGCCACTGTGAAGATGCAACTATATCAAATATTACCCATGCTTCTTTGGTTTGTGCTTTGATATTTTCCTGCTAAGATTTTTTTCCTTGTCTTTCTGAAGTGCTCTGAGTCTCAGGTAATTAGAACCTGATTAATCAAATTTGTAGCACTTCATTTACTTGATTTTTCCTTCACTGCTGAAATGATTCTACCTTTTACCAATGGATGATGGTGTTGATAACAGAGGACATTTTAATCACCATGCTTTGAAGATAGATGGTCATTCAATTTAATCAAATGTTTTTTGACAGAGTATTGTCTTTGGGGTTTGCACAGGTAGTGACTCAGAGGTGGGAGGCATGTGGTAGGCTAGAGGAAGCAGTATACATTTCTTTAGTAATGCTGCTAGTACATGACATGATAAAAGAGAGAGAGAATTTTTTTTTTTGAAATGTGATCTCAATATTTTGCCCATGCTGGCCCATATCTCCTAGTCTCAAGTGACCTTCTGCCTCAGTCTCCAGATTAGATGGGACTATAGCTGCTTACCACACCAAATTTGAAAAGGAATTTCTAAACCAATATTGATTTGCTATTAAAATGAAATATAATTGAGGACTATTTTAAATATTACATGTTGAACTTAAAAATCACATAGAATTTCATAATTTTCTTTGATTTAAATATAAGCATATACCAAGATAATGTCTAATATGTTAGGAATTTACCTCTGTTTTTGTTTAAATAGTTCTGGAAAGAATAGAAAGAAAGAATAGAAGCCCTGTATATTACTCTGTTTTGAAAACCAAAGATTTTCAAGCTTACAAGTATGCAATTTGCTAAGTAGATCTTGCTTCAATTTGAGAATGCTCAAAAATATGTTTTATTCAAAAATATTTATTTTTTCACTTTGGAAGAGAAAATTTTATTATCAAAATAATTGTGGGACTTATTATTTAGCCTGGTAAAGTAAAACTACAGATCGAAATATCCACAAACAAAAAATCAATGATCAACATGCACCAACAAGATTAAGCCAGACAAGAGAAGAAGCAGAGATGTCATATAAAAGAGAAAGAATCTTTGGAGCTGGGTGATGGAGGAACTAGTCTATACTGCTACCTTCTCATAGAAAAGAAATCCCCAGGAACTCGTTCTAAACTGGGAAAGTAGAATCTCTGGCTGTAAAATAGGATTTATTTTTGTGAGAGTCATCCACAGGGCAAAACTGCTCACAAATAGACACCTCAAAACTCAGATTTCAAAAAAAAAAATCACTGTTTTAGGCATATTTTTTCCCTGCTATGACTAAAAAACCTGACAAAACAATTTTAAGAAGAAAAAATTTATTTGTGGGCTCAGTTACAGAGGTCTCAGTCCATAGGAGGCTGATTCCATTTCTCAGGGCTGGAGGTGAGGCAGAACATGGTGGCTGAAGAGTGTGCTAGAGGAAGTGAGCTGCATAATGATCAGGAAGCAGGGAGAGAGACTCCACTGACCAGATCCAAAATACATGCCCCCAAGACATGCCCCCTATGCCCACCTCCTCTAGTCACACCCTACCTGTACTCAGTTAATCTGAAGGGGATTAATTCGCTGATAGGGATAAGGAGCTTACAACTCAATCATTTCTCCCCTAATCCTTCTTGCATTATCTCACACTTGAGCTCATGAGAAGGAGAATTCTAGTTTCTACATATACTCACCAACACTTTTTATTGCCAAACTTTTTGATTTATAATATTGTTAGGATTTAGTAGTTTTAATATGAATTTTCTTAAGATTAAATCTATTGAGCACATTTAATGTATCTATCATTCATATATAATCATATGTTCTTTGGTAGCCTGTGTTTGTGTATGTGTGTGAAAGAGAGAAATAAACTTTTTTTCCTTCTTAAAACTGGATGTTTTTCTTGTATAGAGTTATAAAATTTTTAATGTATTCCAAATACAAATCTTTAGCAAATATATGATTATGGGAAGCAATCTTTCTTAGTCAATGACCAAAAAGTTTTTAATCTTCAAAAAGTTCAGTTTATTAATAAAATCACATTTTCTTTTCTTTCTATCTTAATAAATCTTTATCTGCACAAGATTACCAAGATTTTGCCCTATATTTTTTTCTGGACAGTTTGTACTTTCAGTTTTTATATTTATATTTTTTATTCATATACATTTTGTATATGGTGTATGCATCTTTTTTCTCATATAGCTTTCCAAATATTTAGCACATTTTTTAAAAATGTTTGTCCTTTCATCACTATATTAATTGGCATCCTCATCAACTATCACTCTGTGTTGGTCAGACACACTGGTGCACACCTGTAATTCCAGTGACTCAGGAGACTGACACAGGAGGATCACAAGTTCAAGGTCAGTCTGCAACTCAGGGAGACCTTGGATCAAAATAAAAATAAATGATGAAATAATGAGTTTGGAGATGTAGCTAAGCAGTACAGTGCCCTGCATTCAATCCTCAGCAGTGCGCGTGCACACACACACTCACACAATCACTTTGTATTTTATGTATTCATTGCACTCTTGTTAGTAAATTTGCTTATTTCCAGGGTGCAAATTGGGAATCATGAAACGACTTAACATGCATACCAGGACTGGATAAGCAAGGAAACAAATTACGGATAGCAGCAGTCATGTTTCTTAATGTCTGTGAAAAAGGTTATAAATAAACAAGTAAAGAAGACTACAATGAACAGCATGTTGCTGAATTAGAGTTGGGAATGCCAATCTAAATAAATATTTGTTATCATTAATGTAGAGTCATACACTAATTTTATTATGGATAAATGTATTGCTAATCTCCATCCACTGAAATTACACAGAGACCACAATAACTCAGTAGCAAACAGTTTATGTAGCATCTATGTCAGTTACTGAATACCATTTCAATAAAGGAACTGGAACTTTCTGGAAGAACAGCTGGTTCCAGGATGGTAGAAGAGAGAATATCAGATGGTCTGGAGCACCTCAGAGTGTAGTAAAGTTAAGGAGGGATCAAAAGTTTTAAAAAGTATGAACAGATTCCCAAAGTTTCCAAAGAGCAACAAAATGTATAGCAAAGAGTCTGTTAAGCCTGGCACAAACACTATGTTTATGAGTCTGTACTAATGATATAAATAAACTATGAACAAACTAAATAAAGAGGAGGTGTGGAAAAATATTCTCCTCACAGAACAAATCCAAGTGATACAAATAATACATGTATAATTGCAAATAATGAGGAAAATAGAAATTAGCAAGAAATGAAGTGGGACAATTTCACACAAAGACTAAAATGGATAGATACAGTTTTAAATTGGTACAGTCTAGATTGTGGAACCAACCTAGATGCCTTTCAATAGATGAATGGCTAAAGAAACTGTGCTATATATACACAATGGAATATTACTCAGCCATAAAGAAGAATAAAATAATGGCATTTGTAGGTAAATGGATGATGTTGGAGACTGTTATGCTAAGTGAGATCAGCCAATCTCAAAAATCCAAAGGCCGAATGGTATCTCTGATAAATGAATGATGATGCATAATGCGGGGGGGAAGGGTGGCAAGAATGGAGGAAGGATAGATAGCATAGAGGGAAGGGAGGGGTGGGGTCGGGTGGGGGGGTAAGAATATTAACAGAATGCGTGACAGACATCATTGCCCTGTGTACATGTATGAATGCACCGATGGTGTGACTCTACTTTGTGTACAACCAGAGAAACAATAGCTGTACTCCATTTGTGCTCAATGAATCAATAAGCAAATAAAAAAAAATAAATAAAAATAAATAAAATAAATTGGTACAGTCTCATACTAGCTTCTTTCAAATTCAATGTGGTAGTCTTAACAAAGGATCTGAAATTCTTGGATTTTCTTCTTCTAATAAACATGGTCTGAAATTATTGGCTCAATTCTAACAAATGGAACAGGAGACAGAAAAAGAAAAATAATTTGTCTGGGAGAAACCCTTGCAGATACGCTGTAACCACTGGATCAATTTTAACATTGTTAATTATAAATCATGTTGATACACACTCCCCAATCTGACGCTATCACAATTAATACATCTCTATCCTAGTCTTCCTAAATCTCAATTATTGATAAAAAAAAATCTGATAAATCCCCATGGAAAGAAATCCTACAAACCAACTGATTAGTAAGTTTTGAGATTCTCACAGTTTTAAAAGAATCAAGGACTAACTAAGAAGCTGTAAACAAATTAGGGGAAATAAAGGAGATGAAAGGCCATGAGGCAATAAGATACTGTAAATGGTACCATGGAACCAGAAAAAGGACATTAGTAGAAAATACTTTAAAATATGATTAACGTCTACAGTTTAGTTAATACTATAGCAGTAATGCTTATGAAAATTTAAAAATTGCCCCGTTGTGTAAGTTAGAAAAGCTGGGTGAAGGGTAGAAGTGAGTATCTTTAGCAATAGATAGGATTAAAGGATTGAAGACATCAAAGAGGATTAGTGAACTCAAATTTCCAGAAAAAAATTCCAAAATACAGCACAAAGAATACTTCAAAAATTGTAAGAGATATTGGGGTGCAACAAAATTTTCTAAAAGAATTGAAATTTGAATTCCAGAAAGACAGTAGAAAAGAAAGTGGGATGTATATCAATATATGATACTTTCAAAAGTTTTCAAAAATTGGTAAAAAATGTCTATAGATTCAAGAAATACTGCAGATTCCACAGAGATGAAATGCAATAGAAATCACACCAGAGGCAATGTGGTTAAAAATCAAAGATTTTTTTAAAAAAATCTTATTAACAGCCTGCTGGATAGAATGAGAGATTAACAATAACACCAGAGACCAAGCTTTAAATTCAATGGAAGTAAGAGGTAGATGGAAAAGGAAAGAATACCTTTACAGTTTAAAGGGTGTGGTAAGCTGGGCGTGGTGGTGCATGCCTGTAATCCCAGCTACTGGGGAGGCTGAGGCAGGAGGATCACGAGTTCAAAGCCAACCTCAGCAAGGGTAAGACACTAAGTAACTCAATGAAACCCTCTCTCTAAATAAAATACAAAATAGGGCTGGGGATGTGGCTCAGTGGCCGAGTGCCCCTGGGTTCAATCCCTGGTTCCAAAAAATAAAATAAAATAAAGGGTGTGGTAAGAGCCAGATGGAAATGCCACCCTCGAATTCTATACTCTGTACAGCCTTCAAAACTAAAGTCCACATTAATGTGTCTTGTGAGTTCAAGTAAATAAAATTGTCAGAAAGGATAATTGCATGAATATAGAAAATTTTGTTGGTAATGTTTCATGGTGTTTAAAAGTGTGTGGTATGACATTAAAATGTATGCCATTAATCATGTAAAGTCTGCAAGGTTGTAATGGAGGAAATGTTTTCAGGAAAAGATTCTAGTATTATTAAGAAATGCATTTAGAGTATGTTAAGGAATGAATCTTTTAATGCAAGGTAACAACTAAGAGAAAAAAAAGTCATAAAATGTTAATAGACAAACAAATGAAATTGTAATAATCAGTCTAAAGAAAAAGGGCTTAGTGATGAAAAAAGTGACCTAAATAATTGGGTCAATCACAAAATAAAAGGTATTGATAAAACTGAAATTATAGCAGTAGTTACATTAAATGTATGTTTTAAGAGCTGCTAGTAAAATATATCACTTTTAAAACTGTAAAAGCCTAATCTATGTGCTACATAAAAAAGACATTAAATCTAAGATAAGGTAAATTGTAAATGGATAGAAAATGACGTGCCATACAACAGCAGTCCCAGAAGATTTAGTATTTCTGTACTAATATTTCCCAAATTAGAGTTTAAGACGAGATTCATTATTAACATCAAAGGTAGCATTTCAGAATAACAAAAGAACCAATTTACTCTACATAATGCTTCTAAATGTCTTTGTGGCCAGTAATACAGATTTGAAATACTGAAATAAAAGTTTGAAAGAACTTAAAATTATATTTGCTACTCTAAGGAAGTATTACATCTCTTAATAAAGGAAAGCACAACTAACAGAATCTGAAAGTCTATTGAAGATTACAACCAAAAAATTAACAGAATTAATCTAAATAAGACATAGAATTTTTAAACCCAAAGCATTATAACTCACATTTTTCCAGTTCAAATAGTAATGTATCAAAATTATTCATATGATGATCCATAAAGTCATCTTCAATAAGTTTCAAAAGACTAAAAACATGGACAAAGCTTCTGTCATGAAATAAATTAAAATTCAATGCAAGACAGGTAGCTGGAAAAATCTCCAAATATTTTGAAATTAAGTGACATACTTCGTAATAAGTCACAGTTGGAAAAAACACAAAAGAAACTACAATGAAAACAGGAAATTTATTTAACTAAATAATAAGGATTTGATATATAAAACTCGGATGAACACAAAGCAGTATATACATGGAAATGTGCCATGAATGCAAAAACTTTAACAATCCTGTGCATCAGGGAAAGTTAGAAAAAAATCAAACTCTCCACAAAATTAGAGAGAAAAACTTAGTCTTGTTCAATAACTACTGAAAGGGAATATGCTTAATAGAAAAAATAGGTCAAAATTTGGTTTCATTTATTGTTAAATAAAATTATAAAACCTTTCATAGGAAAGATTAAAATAAAGTTGCAAACCTAAATTATCACAAGAAGGAAGGAAATACAATGGAGATCACTACTGATGATAAGAAGTTTTTAAAATAAAGTCTACTAAGAAGATGTATTTGACAATCTGGATAACAGGAGTTGTTTTCTTTACTTAGTACATATTGATTGTATAAAATAATGGATTTAATTTTGACATATTCTTATATGCATATACTTTGACTTTTTTATCCCTAATATCTCCCTCCCCTATCTACCCTTCCACCTCCTGACTCCATTTCTCTTCTTTAATCATCTTCCTTCTACTTTAATGTCCTCTTTTTCTCCTCTAGGTCTCACAGATGAGAGAAAACATACAATACTTCACTGAGTCTGACTATTTCACTGAAGATTATCTCCAATAATGTCTATTTTCCTCCAAATGGCATGATGCAATTTTTCTTCATTGCTGAATACTACCCCATTGTGTATACACACATTTTCTTTATGCATTCATTAGTTGACTGGCATCCAGGATAATTTAATACCTTGGCTGCTATAAATTGTGCCACAATAAACAGGTATAGGGATATCTCTATAGTATGCTGACTTTATTTATTTATTTATTTATTTATTTTTATTTAATTTTTTGATTCATTGAACACAAATGGAGTACAGCAATTGTTTTTCTGGTTGTACACAAAGTGGAGTCACCACATCTGTGCATTCATACATGTACACAGGGCAATGATGTCTGTCACACATACTGTTATTATTCTTACCCCCCAACCTCAACCCCACCCCTCCCTTCCCTCTATGCTCTCTATCCTTTTTCCATTCTTGCCATCATTCCACCCCACATTATGCCTCAACATTCACTTATCAGAGAGACCATTCAGCCTTTGGATTTTTGGGATTGGCTAATCTCACTTAGCATAATAGTCTCCAACATCATCCATTTACCTACAAATGCCATAATTTTATTCTTCTTTATGGCTGAGTAATATTCCATTGTGTATATATACCACAGTTTCTTTATCCATTCATCTATTGAAGGACATCTAGGTTGGTTCCACAATCTAGCTATTGTGAATTGAGCAGCTATGAACATTGATGTGGCTGCATCACTGTAGTAATCTGATGTTAAGTCCTTTGGGTATAGGCCAAGGAGTAGGATAGCTGGGTCAAATGGTGGATCCATTCCAAGTTTTCTAAGGAACCTTCACACTGCTTTCCAGAGTGGCTGCACCATCTTGCATTCCCACCAGCAATGTATGAGTGTACCCTTTCCCCCACATCCTCGCCAACACTTCCAATTAGAATGTCTTTTATTAAGAATACAGGCAACAACAAGTATACTGACTTTACATCCTTTGGGTATATACCAAGAAATAGTGTAGCTAGATTGTATGGTAGTTCTACTTTTAGTTGTGTGAGAAATCTCCATACTTATTTCCAAGGGCTCTACTAATTTACATTCCCATCAACAGCATATGTTGACTCCATTTCCCTGAACCCTTGCTAGCATTTATTGCTTTTTATTTGTCATTCTGAATGTGTGCATCTCAATGTAGTTTTGATTTGCGGTTTCTGGATGACTAAGGATATTGAATGTTTTTTTCATATGATTAGTGGCTATTTGTATTTCTTCTTCTGAGAAAGATTTTTTTCATTTTATTTGCTTATTTATTGATTGGGCTTTTTTCTTTGTGCTGGTTTTGGAGTTCCTTTTATATTGTGAATATTATTCCTCTGTCAGAAGAGTAGCTGTCAAAACCTTTCTCCCAGAACATAGGCTATCATTACATTGTTAATTGTTTTCTTTGGTGTGCAGAAAACTTTTAATTTAATGCAAAGACTCAGTGGATTCATGCTGTTATTTCCTGAGCTCTTCAATTCCTATTCAGGAAGTTGTTTCCTGTGTTTAAATCTTAAATTGATTACCCTAGCTTTTTTTTTTTTTAGCGGATTCAAATTTTCATCTTATTTTAAAACTTTGATCCATTTTCAAGTGATTTTTGTATAGAATGAAAGGAGTCTAGTTTCAATCTTCTATATGTGGATATCCAGTTTTATCAGCATCATTTTTTAAATAAGGGGTCTTTTTGGCACCTTTGTCATGGATCAGATCCTGTACCAATATGAATTTATTTCTGTGTACTCTATTCTGTTCCATTGATCTATGCTTCTGTTTCTATACCAGTACCATGCTGGTTTTGTTACAATGGCTTGTTAGCCTGGATTACTTTTTAGAAAAATAAGACATTAATATTAATGCATTAAAAAAGCAAAATTTTGTCATAACTAAACCTATTTCAAACAATTATGCTTGTTAGTTAAAATATCCACATAGAAGATATTTCAGGTTTCAAGCCTTTGTTAGGAAATTTTTTCAACGATCTATGAAAGTAGCAGCATACAACTTATATAAATTCTTCCTGACGTTATGAATATCTTAGATTTAAATGCAAAGGTAAAATAGAGAAGTTTTCAAAAGAATTATCAGAGAACCTCTTTATAAAATTGGATTAAGTTAGCTGAGATGTCACAAACAGTTGACACATAATTAGGATATCATAAAAATTAAGAACATGTATTATTTTCTTCCAAAATACAATTTGCTTGTCTAATTTTTGATTCTTTGCATCATCTAAATTCAATGCAATGATTGGCATGGTTTGAGAAGTATTGAAAAATTCTACCTGGGATTATTTAAGAGAGCCATGGAAGATACCAGAATTCAGTTTACATAACAATGGATCTTAAAAAACAAGCAGGTGTTCAGAAGCCAGGAAATGAGAAGGGAAAAGAGGTGTAAATGATAGTTTACAATGGCTAATCAATTGTACATATTTCTTCTAAGTAGTTCTTTTATGATACCCATCAGATCACATTATTTTTCTGTATTAAAATAGAGCCAAATAAATTCAAATGAATTTTAAAATGCATAGGACAGACAAATTACTGTATGAAAGGCATTTTTAGACAATCAGAGACATAATAAGGACTGAATGTTAGGTGACATTAAAAAAATGATTTTTTAAAGCTTGGCAATGTCATTATGACATACAAGAAAATCCCTCAGATTTTGCTTTCTATCAAATTATCTAAGATAATCTGAAGTATTCAAGGAAGAAAATTATATGACACATAGGATTTGTCTTAAAAATCTTCTGTAAAAGGAAAGAGAGTGAGGGTGTGGTAATAGGATCAAATGCAAAGCCAAAAGAAAGAGGAAAAAAAAGAAAAAGAAAGCCTGGGAGAAAGTGGAGAGAGGGTTTGTTATTAGTAGCACATTAAGGAGAGCAATGGAGTTAGTTTCCAAAACAATATTCTCCCTGAGGAGGAAAAGCAGGGTTTTTTTCTTAGGGAAACTGTACGTATTCATGAAGGAGAGCTGCATCATCACAGGTGGAGCCAGGAACATTCCAGAGCATACTCAGTTGAAGTCATGATCATTTCCTTTTAAAAAGAATTGGGGGACCCAAATGACTCTGGGAAGAGAGTTTAGTAGTATAATGTGCAAAGTTTACTCTGGGCCACTAAAAGTCAGTGTGACTTGGTGATTTTGGCAGGTTCCTTGTTAGTTTCTGTGAAAACCTTACCTGAAACGAAAAGAAATAACATCTTTGAAGGCTTTTAAAGGGACAGGTTTTTTAAAGGGACAACGGCTTTCCTTCCTTGTGTACGGGAGTTTGTCCCTCGAAGTATCTTCACCTGTCACCTTAACAGTAATGATATAAATCATGCTACAGATCTGATTGTTGATAATCACAAGGCAATGTGCTATACATATTTGGAATATTTAATTATGACACATGCAACAAGAAGCATCATGCAACAAGTGAATGAGGAAGGAAAATATTTTCTGAGCTGTGGAAAGGGTTTTCATTACTGCTTGAATAATAGTTGTTCAGAGTATTCCTAAGAGCACATATTTTAACTCAGAGTCGACTTATTCCAAGAATCTACTGAATCTACTGGGGTTTATTTCTTAGAAAACAGAAAGAATATTATGATCTGAATTTTTTTTAAAAAATTAAAAGTGCTTCCTCTGAGTCAGAACAAAAAGTACCTAATATCTGTGTGTATGCAGTGTATGTGTGTATGTGTGTGTGTTCCCATTAAATACTGGAAATATCTAGCAATTTTTAAATTTTCATTCTTAGAGTTATACCACTTTGTTACTACAGATGAGTTTATACAAAAATGTATTTCTTCAGTCCTGGGAAATACAATTAAAATATTAAATTAACTATATCATATAAGTAGCAAAAGGCTCAAACTTTAAAACTTTCATTCTAGCCTGTGTGTGTGTGTGTGTGTGTGTGTGTGTGTGTGTGTTGTTTTCTTTGGATCTTTCAAAGACTGAATTGTCCTTAATAATTACCCTGAGAAAAAGCATAAATTTAGTCAGACTTGAATGATAGAGGGTGGTCTTTAGTAATTCATGGAACTAAAAGGAAAAAAAAAAACTACTTGAAATATTATTTAATATCTCCAATGACAAAGCTATTGCTTAAAGCAGCTTAGATAAAATTTTCTTCATTTTTCTAAATGTATAGTCCAGTGGTTTTCAACTCAGTTGTCATTGACTCCCTAAAATAACACCACCAATAAGAAACGTGAAGGTGTTTGAAATATCTCAATGATTAGAGCCTGCTATTACAAATGAAAAGTTGTCAGGATGGCAAGGCATGATTATGGCATACAGAAACTCTGTTGGTTTACAGAATTGGTCCAACTTTTCTTCTTGCATTTGAATCTAATAAAGTATGCAAAATCAAACTAAAATTTGACAATTAATGGCAACTTTTCTTCTCTGTGATCTAAATTCCAACAATTCATTGTAGGACATGAAAATGGGAGAGAAGCTAATTTGTAACACATTTATCCCCAAATGAACTTTTGAGAAAGGGGAATTTCCCTTTAGAGACTTGAAAATCTTTATTGCAATCTTTGCACCTAAAGAAGCAAACTTAAATGTAAACTTAGGTATTTACCTAAGAGGTGTGATTATTTTCTCCCTTGTGGATTTGAAATCAAGGAGGAACTGAATAAGAGTGGGAACAATATCTTAAGTATTTATTTAATATACTCCAGAGTCAAACCAAAATACTATGGGGATTCTACCCTAGTTTAGGAAAAAAATAGGTTATATTTTTATGTAATTTAAAATAGCCTCTATGGAACATTTCCCAAATTTCTGAAGATATATTTATTTATATCAACTTTTTAAAAAATATATATGTATATACATTATATCAAATTTATTATAGTAAGTGAAAGTTACAATTTCAAGGCTGCTTACTATAATTCAATGAAATCTAGAATTCTTATCACAACTGCAGTTTCTTAAGCATCCTGAGTTGAAAATTGCACAGCATTTCTCATATCTTAGCACAGTAGCTCCTGGGCAAATGCATCTGGGAAAAGAACAGGGACCAGGGTCAGCTTCTCATCTTTTTCCTGCTGAGCCCATCCAAGCACAAAGCTTCTTTTTGTAGACAGTGGGAGCTTTGTGCTTCAATCTGCTCTACAGGGAGACAGAGCCAGAGAACTGAAGTCAATAGATGCTGTGTGTAGTTGTGATTGTGGGATGCCCTCCCTAACTGGTGTCAGATTTGAATGGAATCTGCAAGGCTCTTGTTCTTTCCGGTGATTCTCAAAAGTGTCCTTTGCTTATTCTCTGTGGTTTACCCAACTTTTTCTCTCTCTCTCTCTCTCTCTCTCTCTCTTTCTCTTTCTCTCTCGATGAAAAACATCTAGCTCAAGAGTAAAAATATCAGAACTAGCATCAGATGACTTACAGCTGAGGTTGATACATAGAGATTTACCATCCTTGTACCAAAATTTGGATTTCTAAGAGAGTATAGGGTTATATATAATATAATAGTGATGAGAATAAAAGTTACCTTAACTTCAGTCAGATGACCAACAAATGTTTTAGATGTGGTATTAAGAGTAATATTTTTATGTGAAATCTGGGACATTTTGTGGTAAAATGTGTTATCTTCAAATCAAGCTTTCAAGCTGTATTTGTAGAAAAATGAGCTTCAGTTACTTTTTTCTGATATTAATATCTAAAATGTATATCAAGTTTAATATGTGCCAAGTACTTTGTCAGGACTATACTTTTTATTATGAGTACAAGCATGGTGATCAAATAAATTGCCAAATTCACATAATTTGCAAGAAGTGGATTTAAACCCAAACAGTCTGATTCTAGAATTCATGATCAGACATATCACATTTTACAGCTAAATACACATAATGGGGCATTTACACACTAATTAGATTTAGATTAATTAAGAAATTCCTTCACTTGTTACATGATAGGTACTACATTAGTCAGAAGTGGACATAAGCTAAATTTCCACTGCTGGCCAAGCATCACCTGAGAGCTAAGAACTTGGCTCTTAAGTCAGAGTATCTGGGGTGGAATCGTGATCCCAATACACACTAGTTGTATAGCAGTGACCAATGTCTTTAATATTTTTAAGTTTAATATAAAATACTAACTCTTACGTTTTTTTTGATCAATAAATAAGTTAATGCAAAGTGCCCAAAAAAGGCCATAGTGTTGACATGAGAGCACAAAAAATCTTAAACATTTTCATCCTGATTGCAAAACAAACTGAAAAAAGGTACTAATCTTATAAGAGACAATAGGGATATGATAGTGCAGTTGGATCAAGGGAAATGTTATTGGACTTCTAAAGGTGTTAAAAAAAATGAAGCAATTCCACATCGGCTATAAGAAGTTGCTGTCAGTAGCCAGATCTGTCCAACGGACAAATATTAATTTTTTCCATTCATTTTTGTCACACAGATATCTGAGAATGAAACTTACTACAATGAGGAGTGATTCTTTTTTAATTGCTCTGCATTCACAGAAAACAGAAAGTTCAACCTCATCGACTCTTGAAAGAGTGCAAGGTCTTGCCAACACATTGATTTTGTACTTCTAGTCACCAGAACTGTGAAAGAAGCAATTCCTGTTGTTTTAAACCACCCAGTTTATGGAAATTTGTTACAATAGCTCTAAGAAACTGATATGGAGGTAATTGGGAAATTAATAAGGTGCCGGCATTTAAATATGTGGCAAAAAATCGTAAGAACTGTTATTTTTCATGAGTGGGGACTTACTACTTGGGTTATCATAGGAAATAAATTAGATAAAGCTATAAACTTCCTGACAAGTATCATCAAAAGTTAATTTCCTTTATATATATATAAAGTAAATATAAAAAAGGAAATATAAAAAAGGAAATATAAAAAATATAAAAGGAAATATAAAAAAAAATATATTTTTTTGCCCAGAATAAAATAGCTTTATGTTTGAAATTTGGAGCCATGATTGTATAATAATTTATGACTGATGTTCTGTAAATTGGAGATCTTCATCATATTTCATTCTAACTCATATTTGTGAATGGAATTACTTTCAATGAGAGAGCATACATTTATTTGTGAAATATATTGATCTTAAATTCGTATTCACACAGATGGAAAGGAATCCTATTTGCAGAACTTCTTAATATCCCTTAGTGCTTTATTAAATTCAACACCTGCAATGTTTTAGAAAGTAACAGGGGCAAAAGAGTTATTCTTTACAGACATGAAAAGTGAGTCAATGACAATAGCTGGGACCAATGATTGTAGAATTTTCATAAAAAAATTCTTAGATGACAATAGATTAATGGAAGATGGTTTCAAAAGCAAATGGTCTCTTTGCTTTGCCATGTTTTTATAAATTGAAGTAGCCCCTTTTGTGTCATTTTTCAAAGCACATCACTTTTTGTGGTAATTCAGTACTGCCAAACTCCAGAGTATTTAGACATTCCAGGTAAACAGCATGCTATAAAATGCTTAAACTATTTTAAAATGAGATTTTGATGCTATTGAAAAATTATAATAAGGAAAACATGAATTTATCTTAACTCAAATTTTTGACCTATAATTTTGATGAAATCATTTACAAGTATGTCCTAAAATAGTGAAAACTTCAGCCTCAATGATGGTTTGCCATAATAAAAGTCCAGACTTGATATTCACAATGAAAATAACTGCTTGATCATATCTATTGCATTGCCATTCCAAAAAACTAATAAATTGTCATTCACCTACAATAGATCTGTCTTCTCTGATTACCAATCTGCTTGTTGAAGTAGGCAGTCAAACCATTTAACCACTTTGAAACTTAAATATCTTGTAGAAAATATGAAAAATCTGATGTTTCATAGCTTTATGGAAGATCTAAATGGAAGATAAAGGAATCTCTGTAGCCAGTGAAGCAGAAACACAGGTAATAGATACCTAGTGAAATGGAAATTTCAAAAAGAAAAGTTTTGAAAGGGTTATACTCTGGAAGAAATATTTTTGGAGTAATTTCTTAGTTGATTACATTAAATTTGGTCATTTAAATGGAATCATGGATTGCTAGAATTTCAGAGCTAGAAAGAAATGTGTACTAGCCAAAGGGATATTTTTAATAATGTTTTATTTTCCATCATTTCTGATGTGAATTCTTTTGGCAGTAATAGGTACAATAATTTCCCCAAAACAAATTTCAAACTTTAAGATGCCTTAAAGATAGTTTTAATTCTTCCTTGAAAAATAAACAAAATCCTGTCAGAACCCAATATAATTACTTTACTTAGACAAAATGTGAATATTGAGCTGTTAAAAGATGAAAATTATTCTTCTAATCCTATTCTTCTTCCTATAAATTTACCTGCAAATAATTTTGTCCCTATTCATATATACCTATTCTATTGACTCTATCATAAACCATATTCATAAGTTGATTTATATTTTCTCTGAATTCTCATATTTTTACTTAATATGTATTTTGAGGTATAGTTCTATGTTAGATAAGTTTGTATTTTAGCATAAGTTTCTGTGTAATCTTTGCTGGTGTTACCTCATTTGTAAGGCTTAAATATTTATAATATTGGTATCACACAGTTTATTTAGTAACTTCCTATTGATCAACTTTTATTTCAAAATATTACATTACATTTCTATAGTGACTATTTTTCATGAGCATCTTTGTTCATACATCTGAGTATTTCCATAGCATAAATTTTTTAAAATGTAGGTACAGATCAAACTTTCATTTTAAATTTTTATGGATATTTCAAGAATGTTATCAAGAAAATCATCATTTACACATCAGTCTAGAGTTTTCAGCATAATTTTTAACTAGGTCAGAATTTTCATAAATGATACTTACTGCATTCTAAAACCTATGCTTCCTCTTCATCTTTTGAGATATTAATTACATCCAGCACTGCCTTTATAAGTTTGATCAAATTTTGACTGCATAGTACAGAAATGAACAAGTCAAAAATTTCTCATTGGAAAGGAAATTTTAATATCAGTTTTTACTGTCAGAAGCTGAGGATTTGAAACAGAGGCAGTAGAAAAACCCAGTACTCTTTTCAATCTACCTCTCTGTTTAGAAAGAATTTAGCACAAACTAAAATTTGAACTGGATTGCATTTGAAAGAAAACTATTTATGGCCTTTCCTAAAAAAAAAAAAAAAAAAAAAAAAAAAAATTGCCCACAGCATTATATTATTCACTCTAGAGTGTTTTAAAGAGTTTTCAACAAGTTAACTGAATTTGTCAATAGTATTTTAAAATACCATCTTTCCATATCTGATATATATTTGCAAGAAATCTACTTACCATTTTGTGTACTTTCACAGAAATCATAATTACAATTTTTCTTTTATTGTTTTTAATATATTTATTAATGCTTTGTAATTATATGTAATACTGGGATTCTTTGTGACATATTCATATATGCCATAACATAATTTGCTCCAATTCATTGCCCAGTACCATTCCTTTTCTTTCCTTTCCTCTCTCTCTCTCTCTCTCTCCCCCTCTCTCTCTCTCTATCTGTCTCTCTCTCTCTTTCTGAATCCAGGGTTGCTTGACCACTGAGCCATATCCCAAGACCTTTTTTTATGTTTTATTTTGAGTCATGGTCTTCCTAAATCCTTAGGACCTTGCTAGATTGCTGAGGTTGGTCCTCTACCTGCAATTCTCCTGCCTCAGCCTCCCAAGTGACTGGAAAGATAGGCATGTGCCACAGCCCCCTAATTGACTTTCTAAGGCACATTAAGTCCATATATGTTAATCTAGCTAAACCACTGTCTACTTCAGACTTGGTATGTGATTATGTTAGCAAGTGGTATTGCGATGTAGACCCACTCTAGAGGAATCAAGGAGACCTAAATATTTTAATCCTGGTTGTATCATTTATTCACTGCAACTCCTCAATGAATTGTTTAAATGATCTAGACAGATTTTCCCTATTCAAACACATTTGGTTAGATCAGGTGCTATCCCAGGCCCTTCCAGCTCTAAGGAGATTCTAAAATTTAGATATATAATATTTTTAGTTTTCTTCTTCCTATAACAGTAATCTCTTCAAGAAAATGGTCATCTTTCAACCTTATAAAAATCAATAAATGACTATAGGGAACTATTTGATTTTTTCAAACAAAATTCACGAGGGTAGTTAAAGAGCACAGACCTTCAAATCCCTGAGAATAACATTCATTTCCCTTCTCCGCCACTTGGTGTTGTATTCATTGAGCTTTTAATTAACATTTAGTAATGATCTGAATAATCAGGATAATAACAATATGTATTTTTTAAAATCACTGTGAGCATAAATGAGCATGTTAATAAAACACAATATTCAATACGTTCATTAATACTTTCTATTAGGATTGTTATCCTTAGGCTGTGAGACATCAGGAAGCTTAGTCTGGATCATTTCCTGCATCAACTCACTCAACTTTGACAAGCACAGTAAGAATAATGCAGCTCTTCGATTGCCCCCTCCATCAGGAGAGCAAGATATTTGGTGAGAAAATCAATTAGAGCCCCAGATTCTCAAGTCAAAGATCTCCTCTCAAAAAGAAAATTAAAGTAAAAAAGTAAAATCTTACAACCCATCAATGCCTACGTCATGTTCAACACAAAATTATTTGCAGGGGAGGACCTATTACTTAACGAAATCCTGAGGAGCAACATTTTCTGTCTCGAGTCTATTCAAGTGAAGTCAAATGGTCTCCCAAGTTTAGAAAGAGAACTTCAATAAACAGGCTGACATCTGAGTCGAGAGTTAGTGACATTTGTCCAAAACTTGCTTACTCAAATGACCTGAAAACTGAAACAATTAAATGATCTGAATCGGTCATGAGCTTTTTAAAAAAATCCCAGCTTAAAGTAATGGCAAAACTGTGATCTAACTGGGAAATACTGAGGTTTGCTTTATTCTTTCTTTAAAGTTTTGAACTTAGAAAGAAAGACGCATTATAAGGAATTCAGGAACAATCGGACCTTCTGCATAAGTTGTCACATATCCTGTCAGTATCAGAAAATCCAGCTGGTCAGTTGGATTCAACTCAATTTCTTTCTTTGTTTCTTATTGAGACTTTAACTTCAGTTTAAATGGCCTATATTATAAATTCTGAGAAAGTTGTTTCTTCTGAAAGTACTACTGAAATCTCTAATCTGATATGTATAAGAACTCCTTAAATCTCCTTGTAAAATAAAAAAGAAAGATTTTCAATCTTCTGAATGTGGATATCCAGTTTTCCCAGCACTATTTGTTGAAAAGGCTATCCTTTCTCCAATGTATGTTTTTGATACCTTTGTCTATAATAACTACCTGTAGATGAACAGGTTTATTTCAAGCTTTGCAGCAAGAAATTCCAGACTTGAGTGATCAGAACCTAATTTACATAGATGAGCAAGCACCCTGAGTGCCTATAGCTCTGCTTCTCCCCAGATTCCTTTGCCTCTGGTGGACAACAGTGAGCTAGCCAAAGTCATGTGCTTGAAGAGGCAGGGGAATCATACTTTGTTACTAAACCTTAAATGAAGTAAGATTTATTTTTTAACTTAATGCAAGAAAATGTAATCCGGAGGTGAAACAAATTATCTGGCTTAAAAAAGTAAACAAATTTCCTAAATAAAAATTAAGAATTTGTTCTTTCCTATTGAACTGTCTGATAAATATGTTATTACCTTTAGAAGTCAAATGGTAGATATGGGCTTCCATATGATAATATTTAAAAGATTAATTCTGTTATCCATAAGTAAAGTAAGATCTTGTGGAGACACCATAAATCTCCCAAGCCATAATTTAGTCTTCACTAGCAGTGAGATGTTGAATTCCACCAAGGTACAGATCTCTAGCCATTTTCAGTGGTTGCTGTTCACCATATATGCATGATACTTTAGAAGCTAATTTATTCCTAGATATCTGGTGATGTGGTTAGCAAGAAGAAATCATTTTAAATGAAATTTGAGGGGAAATTAAAATTTGGTTTAATATCTAATTAATTCTGTGTCATCTTAGGGAAAAAGTAATTGATTGTAATATGCAAGAAACAGGACCATGGTCTAGCATGACTGATGCTGAAATATGATTTGAGGCATTGCTGTTATTTTCTAACTAATGGCCATTTCTTTGTTGACATTTAAATTTCCCAATAGACTTGTAAAATTTTCTTGTGAAATTTGGTATAAAGAAATAGAATAATAAGAAACCTACATTTATCCCAGGCAAGTAGAACAAAGGCCTAGAGACAAGTACAAAAAAATCAAATCAACTTGAATTGATGCATTCACTGTGAATATTTGTGTGTGTGTAGGCTAAGAGAAATGATACCTGTGGGGAGTCAACCTTATTTAGCAGAATCAGACTAGAAGTTTCCATCACAGAAGAAGTTCCTCCCGTCTTGGCCCCTCTTTACCTGTATGTTATAAATTAAAGAGAGTTGGGTGATTCCAGGTGGTTGTTTTTAGAGGCCAGAGCTGATATGGCCAGTCCTGTCATGCTCGTTCTCATTTAAAAACAGTATTAGCACTTGTGTGTTTATTGAGTAGATAAGTTTCTGGGTAACTGAGTGATATACAGTCAACACCACCCTCCGGCAGTTAACGGTTTTTTCATCCATGTGGGACATGGCAGAGAGGCCCCCCACAGATACCATTTGATTTTGTGTTTCTAATAATTCTATGGTATAGGTATACATGTATGCATTTATTCACATCATACTTCCAGACCAAAAAGTTGGTTTGACAAATTTATATTTGGGCCCTCATAATAACGTATAGACTGAAACAGTAAAAAACAAAATTATTTTTTATCTGATTGTGATCTAGTCTCAATTGATGTTCTATTTGTCCATTAGCTTTCTGTAAGTAGTTGTGGGAAACTGAGTTTTTGGTAGTGTTCAGAGCCCCCTGTTTTCATTCTTCTGCTTTCTGTGTCTGTTAAAGTTTTTGCTTACAAGATAGAAAAAAGGAACTTATCTTAGGGCCAGGAGGAGTTTATTGAATATCGAGAGCTCCTGAAATCCATCAGAGTTTTCATAACCTACTTGGAAAATGATCAGGGACTAAGGCAATTCTAGGGCATATGCAAAGCTTAGAAGTATTACAGTTTCTCAGCACAACACTGGCTGGGATGCTGCAGTATAAGGCTTCTCTCTTCATCCCTGTAGTTACAGGAGTCAGATCCTTGGACTCTGTGTCACTAACTCCATAATAAAATCTAAGATGGAACTATTTGAGTATTTGAATTTTAGCCATTTCCTGCCAGAAGGTCAGCAATGGAAGGGTCTTTCACCTCATCTCCTAAGGAAAGAGTTATGTTACTTGAGCCTTTTCAGTCAGTTATGCCCCTTCAGCCTTTCATAAGATGGGATGCCCTCTAAATAAGAAAAGCAATTAACTATTGGATAAGATCAAGTGACACATATTTGCCACTTTTTTCTCATCATTCATTTACATCTAGTTACCCCACATATTCCCCTGACACTTCATCTTCTGAGGGAAGATCCATTTATTCAATTCTCCTTAGGACTAGCTCCTCTATTATTCACCCAACAATAATTTTTATGGTATTTCTATATGCTGGGTCCAGATATTTTATTCTTAACACTTTCAAAAACTGAACTCATCATTTGTTCTCCCTGTTTTTTTTTTCTTTTCCTGTGTTTTGTTTCTCAGTTCAGAATATCATTCAGTTGAGATTTATCTTGGAATTTTCCCTCTCCTTCCTCTAGTCTACTACCAAGTCATTCTAAATTTACATATTGCTATTTCAGGAATAAGTGCTGCACACTATTTCTGCTTCTGTTATTCCCAATCACCAACCTATACCACATCACTATTGTGTACCTCAAAATTTTTTTTCCAAATGAAATAAGCATTATTTTATTTCACTTTAATTCATGAATTTTGGTCACATTCCTAGGGATCAGTATTTCTACAATACAATCAAAGAAAAGAATTTTACTTTGTGTTTATTAAATGTTAACTGAAATCTAGTAAAAAATATTACAAAATTGAATCCAACCAGCAACCCCAAATTTTCTTCTGTGTTTGTTTCCTTCATTTAAATTTCTGGTTGTGAGGACTAAGAAAATTATTCATGTGACTCTTAGTGTCATCACAATAGATGTGGTCTAAATATGTTAAACACAATTAGTTTTTCATAATAATAATTAATATTATTAATTTTATTTCTCTGTCCAATATCAAACAATTTGAGACAACAGCATTTGGTTCTGACTCTGCACTTAGCCCAGCATCTGGAACAAAATAAGACTGTATTTCTTTGTGGATGTACAGAGCACACAAGAGAATTCTGGTGAGTGGGCTGATTACCTTAAATCAAACCAAAATCAATTACCATTAGAGATTATTGTTATCTATATTTTAGTTTATTTATTAATAGCATTGCTGATTGAAAGGGAAATCTGTGCTGGATCTTTCAGTAATTTTGACAGACATCCCACATAACCTATTTTACATCATCTTCTTAGAAATATTCTTCACCTTCATTAGCTCATGCATAGTTATTAAATGAATCACCTTCATGACACACAACTTTTTCAAACTACAGATGTTAGATGCTTTGACTGAAATCCTTGGTGCAGCTGAGAATCCTCTCTGGCTGCCCAAAGTAGTATCAGTGCCTCTCTTCTCCATAGCACCAAGGCAAGCACAGCCATAAAACCATGCTGCTTTTTTATTTATCCTTGTGTTTCTTTAGACAGAGGGAATTGCACCAGAATGATTGGGGACATCTTGAACCTCTGAGTTTATAAAACATAACCAGAGAGAGAAAAAGTACTATAGTGTACTTAAACAGACCTCTTATGAGAAGGAAATGAACAAATACACAGTTTTTCTTTGCTATATAAATTGACAGTGTATTTTAGCTCTAGCCAATTGCACTGATTCTGTGTGTTAGATGTTAAGCCACCACATCCTGAAAGGTATATCTGTCTATCAGAGGATAAGGCTACACTAATCCTCTCTGTAAAATTGGAAATGGAATTGAAAGGGTGCTGTGGGGGAATTGGCCTTATTGGTTCCAAGCATAGATCTAGTAAAACCCTTCTGATGCCAAGTAGGATTGATTATTTTTCAAATGTGGAAGATAGAGTAGATATAAACTATCCTCTCTACCCCTTTACCATAAGAATGTAGTTTTTGTAGAAGATATTTTTCAATGTCTAAAAACATCAGATTTTTAAACAAATTGTAGATCTTTTGTCTTATAAACAAGAACTTTGAAAACCTTTTCTAAATACATTTGCATCTATTTTAAGAAGTTTTCCAGAGTTACCAAGGAGCAATTAATAAATAGGATATATTTAATGTGCTTGATTCTTTTGATGACAAAACTAATAAAAAATTTTTTTAAATATCTTGAGGGATTTAAAGTCATGCTGTATTATAAAAGACAATTAGGTAGCAATCTGTACTTTTTCTGTAATTTGACATACAGATTTGATAAAGTCAAATTAAAAAAATTTTAATAGATTGACACCCTTTTACTATTTGCTTCATCTAATACTCTTGATCATGATTTTGCACTATAAACTTGACACTGATTACTGTGACTAATTTTACCTGAGATTTTATTGGGTCTACTATAATTGATGTCCCAAACCTTACTCAAATCCAAAGCTTGTTTAAGATCCAAATATTTAATTATCATGTATGGCTTTTACTTTTGATATTCATATTGGTGTATCACTTTGAATAAGATAAAATAAGATTAGCAGGTTGTTCTTTGTTTCATTCCCTAAGTTTAAATGGTTCTAGGAAGACGTAATACATTTTACTCTGTAACCATCTCGGGTGTTTGGTCACCAAGGAGCACTTCCTCAAATAAGGTCTATACATGATAATAGCACCATAAAATATTTTATAGATACCATTTTGAATTTATGCATTAGGGGTAAATATATGAATGGATAGATTTTACAACTGGATTAATTTTAATTATCTCATAAGAACAGCTGGCTGAGTTGAGGCCATTAGAAGCCTTCCCTGGAATTTTATGACAGGGGATGTCCTGTTGGGCAGAAATTAGAATAGGAAATTGCAAGCAATTAGAGCTGGCATTTTTCACGACTCTCTGAAAATTTTTAAAAAATGATGGCAGCTGTCAATTAACAGAAATAGTTTGCTTGTTGAAAAATATTTACAATGCCACTTTAAAAACAACACGATGTAGTTCCTTGGGTAGAGATGCCTTTAAGGACATCTGAATGCAATTTGAACAATGAAAGGAAAATATAAATGAAAAGATAAATGGTGACTGACCCCTGATGCTACAGTACCTATTCCTTGCACATGCATTGATTGCCATGGTTATTGGGTGAACCTCACTGCTTGCTATCTCATCCAACTTCTCGGCATCCCAGGATGAAGTCACTGATATGAGAGACAAGATCTAGATGAAACTGATATAGTTAGGAAGGATGAGGTAAAAATTAAGCTTTCTCCATTTTATATTTCCACACACTATCCAAACAGCATTTCATCCTTGGATGGACCATACATAAGATTGATATTTCAGCATTTAATTACCTTAAGGACTTATGGTAAAGCAAAATCTAGCTGCTGTAATTTCTTCATATTTGTATTATCCTTAGGAAATATGAATTACACAAGCATACATAATTGCAGGTAATTTTAGGCAGAGTAATGAGATACGATGTAGAATTGAGAATGTTTCATCTGTACAACAAATGGAAAAAAAACTGAATTAATTTCAACATTTCCTTGGTAACTAAAACCAAGTGATCACAAAGAAGGATATATTCCCTAAAACAGCGTTTCTCAAAGTTAACAATAAATTTACCTTTTGGAAACATAGTTTTACTTTCACATAATCTTACCATATGTATATTGTTTTGGTTTATTTGATGTTTTGAAAGGAATCAATGATCTCGGATTTGAAATATGATTGTATAAGTTGCTAAGAAGTAGTTGCAAAAGAGTATTCAAATTCTTAGCGAATTTGATATGTATTATATTAATATGTAATTTGCAATATGTATTAATAGTTTTGTAACTAAATTCATATGATATTTGATTATTGCATAGGGCTTTCCTTCTGAAATTAAGCAGTAAATAAAATGTGTCTGAAGTTATATTTAGCTTACATCCATGTATCAAAACTCAGAACACACAATTTTCCCCCAAGGGTAAGACATTAGATTCTTCAAGGGGTCCCTAAACTTGAAGAATTGAGGGATTCATTGTGAAAGTTGGATTAATTAAAAACATAAAATAATAGTAGTAATTCGTTATTCAGCATTGGACTTTAGAATTGACATTAAAGTTAATTTTAAAAGAGCAGAAATGAGTAGAAAGGGAGCTATATGCATGAAAGTTACCTGAAAGAGTGTTTAAAGCTCAGAAAGAAAATCTGACAGAGACAAATCTAGGTTCTTGAGATTTGGTGACTTCTTTCAGTTGATAGCTCTTCTGTGAAGCATTATCAATAGAAAATGTGATCATAATTTTTTTTAAAATTGAATGAAGCACACTGGGACACCTCTCCTCACATCAATTGTCCCACATTTCTCTCTTAACAATTCTCCTTACCCCTCACTTATTACTTCCCCTTCTCTTTACTCTTTATTTTATTTTTTCTACTTTCATTTTGGACTTAGCTAACTGATACTCCACACAAAAACCCTAAAACATTTTGGGTAGCGAATCTATTGTGTCAACATTAGTAGCTCAGAACTGAATGTCCAAATGGCATTATTTAATGTAATATTAAGAACAGAAAACTTGAATCAAATGACCTCTAATGATATGCTATTCTTCTGCTATAATACTTTAATTAAAATTTAGACCATGACCTGTGGTTAAATCAACTGCTGTTTCTTAAACATCCTCTGATTTGCTAGATTCTCTTGTTACTTATTCTATCATGGGGATAATTTTATGCATGTATGTGTGGGAGGCGAAATATGATATTTTAATGAGCAATAGTTTCGTATTTTAACAAAAGATATGCAAATATCACCAGATACAACTGAATATCATTCCTAACCTTGAGGAATAAATAAATTTTCCTTAAAAAAATGGAAACACATTTAGATAAGAGTTATAGCAAAACAAATAAAGTCAAAATCTAAAGAATTAGTTGAATGGATCCAGATTCATAGATAATTCAATAAATGTCAATACTATAAATATATGTGAATATATATTCTGTATTATATAACATATATTCACATATACACATACATATTATAAGGCTAAATATGGTGTGTATATATGTATATACACACATCACATAGCCTTATATTTATATTCTTTAAATGCATTGATAAATTCATAGTAGAAATAATTATTTGTAATGATTTTTGTTTAGAATGAAATTGTGAACAGTCATCAAAACTTCTCTTTGGAAACTTCCATTCCAATAAACAAAACTGGCAAAAAATTAAAAAAAAAAAAGTAAAAAGGAAATGACCAGTGTATAGTGATAAAGAGTGGAAACAGTGCTGGTGCCGAGATACAGACTCAGTGTGATCAATGTGAAAACATTCGTTAATGAAAGTAGAAAAGTTGCTCTTCATGGGTGGCTTTGAAATTGAGCCCTAAGAGAGGAGAAAGGAAGGACTAGGAATTGGGGATTGAATTCCCTCTGAATTGTACAGTAAAGAAAGTTGCACTAAAAATCAGCTGGTCAAAGGAAATGTTTTGTTTCCTTAGAGCTGTGAAGGATCAGTAAATACAAACAGAATGTTAATTGAATATTTACAAAAGTATGTTCAACTGATTTTCTTCCTCAGGAGATTTAAAATTAAGTGGAGACAAGATTACAAAACAGGGGGCTGGGTATATAGCTCAGTTGGTAGAGTACCTGCCTTGCAAGCACAAGGCCCTGGGTTCAATCCCGGCACCACCACCAAAAAAAAAAAAAAAAAAATAGAAAACAGGAAATAATTAGAGAAGAATAGAAAATAGGAAATAATTAGAGACTAGAATAGAGAGAAGAAATAGAAATAATAGAAAAGTGAATTCTGGCTGCACTGGAGTGATCCATCATGAGGGTGTGAGAGTCCCCTACACAGCTTTGAAGGACCTCCTCTTTGTAGGAAACATATTATCAACTCTGGGACAGTGCAAGAGAGTTAATAAAACTGAAAGCATCCTACACAGAGCATGAGTCAGTGTGTGATCCTGGAGGGAGCACTGACTGATGATTTCAGTTGGAACAGCATTCAATATAAATATGACTTTGTGGAAGAAATTTGTAATTATTCTTAGCCTCTGTTTACCTCATCTATAAAATGGGAAAAGAACCTCTTTCATGCCTAACCAAAAGAATGAGGTGAGGATTTCATGAGATAATGCATTTGAACAAACAGCATAGTTATGAACATATTCAAATAAAAGTAGTAATGAGATTTACCAAGTCTTTCTTTAGTATCAAGCACTGAACAAAACATCAATTATTTATTCAATTCTGCAACAATACTGTAAATGTGCTCTTTTATTCTCAAGAAATGTAAAACATAGGGAAGATAATTTCCTGACATCTCTTGTCTAGTAAAAAACAACATTTAAAAGAATATTTTTCTGATGCTTGTTTATGTATTCAAAATCTGTTTTTAAAGTTAAGAATGAAGAGATTAATGTTAATGATTTTGATTTTTCTTTTATTGACAGATCATCATGGTTCACTGGAGAATTCTGCTAACAATTATATATGGGTTTTAGAGATCAGTTATAGAAGTATTTTCAATCATTATGGGGAAATGAAAATTTTATGGTGGTGTGACTGGATGTATTTGCTCACAAAGTGCTCAGAGAACACTGACCTGGAAGCACTTTATGCAGGTTGTCCTAGTGAAAGGTTTTCTTCAAAATTGCTTCCTATGTAAGGATGTCATGATTTAAGTTCATGCATCATGGTTTATTGCTTTCATTCTTCTTCTTCCATCAGAGTTATCTGAACCTTAATTTTGGTGTGGTCCTATATTCTTTTGAAACATTTTGGGAACACTTTCAACATTTCACTTTCTTTCTTCTCCTCCTTTCCCTCCTCCTCCCCTTTCTCCTCATCCTCCTTCTTCCCTTCCTCCTCCTCTTTCTTCTTCTTCTTCTTTTGTATGTTAGAGATTGAACCCAGGGGTGCTCTATGACTGAGTCACATCACCAGCCTTTTCTACATTTTATTTTGAGTCAGGTTCTTACTAAGTTGCTGAGGGTCTGGCTAAGTAGCTGAGGCTGACATTCAACCTGTGATCCTCCTGCCTCAGCCCTGAATTGCTGGAATAACTCAGGCATGCACCAGCATATCCAGCTCATTTATCTTTAATATGAGAAGTCTGACCAAAGAATCATGTCTCTGGTTTCTTTCAGACTCTAAGTTTTACAATTCTATGGTTGTCTATTTATTTAGTTAGAGAATGGTATGCAAATAAACTCAAGAAACTTTAAGACAATGTTCTAAATATATAACTATATATTATTTACACACACACATATATACGCACACTAATGATTCTGCGCTAAGGTTCATAAAACCAATATAAACAAAACAAGAAAATATCTTATCTATGACAAGATTCTTGCTAAACTCTGAGCATGCTGGAGAATTGTTGAATGTGTCTTCTAGAAAGTAATTTCTGTGGGGACTGCAGTATTTCCAAATCTGATCACTCTAGAATCTTCACCACTTATAATGGGGCCTGGGGTATTATGAGTACTAATACTGAAGGAGTGAATGAGAAGTAGTAAACACTTATAAGTCTCTTATTATGTGACAGAAATAATTTATTCCTCATTTAAATCTCTCCATTACTCTATGAGGTAGGTTTGATCTTCACAGATTTATTTAAAAATTATGACCACCATCTGAAGTATTTTTGCAACTTTTATTCCCACGTTACAACGCAAAAATAAGACTTAGGAAGTAAGATCATTTTCAGAAGGCACGCACAGTGATCAGGAAAAAAAAAATTGCCCCTGAGGTTGTTAATGATTTGTGTGTTTATTTAATGAGAGTCACTCTTTAAATCATTTCAGTGTTTCTAGGGAGGAGAAGAGGATCCAGGTTTTGACAACATGAAGAGGTACATAGAAAAACTTGAAAAGAATTTAACTTGAGAACATTTCTTTTATTTATGAGACATCTTCTACTTTATGCCACTGATGTCAGTACTCAGATGAGTAGTTGGAATCGGGGCAATGAATTCAGATTTCACTATTAGCAAACACTGTGTAAGAGATCAGAGCTGTCTAAAGACTAAAATTCACAGGTAAGAAGTATGGAGGTTTACTGTCATTGGAGACAGATTCTATGGATGTTTTAAAGGGAAATTCAGTTGGCACAAGGTGTGCCCTAATTGAGCCTTTACTGTTTTTGATACCTACATTCTAGAATATTGATTCTCTCAACAACTTTAAAAGCATCCCTCTTTCTCTCTCTTCTCTCTCTTCCTTTCACACACACACCTGTGTGTACACACACCACTCTAACTTGTAGTAAGTTCGAGGAAGTTCATTTTTCAATATAAATAGACTATCTAGAATTTATACTGGGGGTTTGACAGAGAAGCCAATTCTACTATGATGTGGAGTCTGTGAAGGTTGTTGGAGACTTGCCAAGTGTCTGAAGATTGAGAATACCTTTCTATGCAGCATTCTTATTTTGTTATTAAAGCATGAATAGCTCTGAATTGTCTGTAACTTCCCATTTGTTCTTGTTTTTTCCTCAGGTATGTGCCAACTGTGTGTGAGCAATCATGTGTATTAGGTCCCAACACATGTATGTAATTGCAGAAAACTTGACATTGCTCTTATATGTCTCGGTAACATGTTCAGAACAACGACCATAGTTCACGGGACATGGGATACCACGTGTTGTGATTAATTTTGTTGTTATTTCTTGATTTATTTTGGAGCAAATACCCCTGTGTGTGAACAAAAATATCAAGGCACTAGAACTGGTAACTCTCAAGGACATCTTATTATAGGAATATGTTGTACCACTTGAAGATGTTTCAGCATTTGCCGATTCATCAGTGAGGTCATCTAAATCTGAGGAATCTCACTGACTTTTTAATTTAGGTAGAATTCCACTTTTCAAAAAGTAAATTAAAGGATGAATACCATAAGAAAACTGGAAGAAAAAAAAATAAAGAATAATAGAAAGTAGTCATCAGGAAATGAACTGGCTAAAAAATAAATGCATTTGCAGAAAAAATAATGATATATAATACTGATACATCATTTTTGAAAAGTCATTTGATAATAAATAATCAGATCATTTTCAGAAGATACCGTGATCAGGATCAGAGAGAGAGAAAGAGAGGGAGAAAGTGAACCAAATATTTATGTATTGGTTCTTTGCTCTGTAGACGGGTTTTTTTTTCCTTTTTTCTCTGTAGCCTTTCAGGACTCTTTGAAAATACTTCAAAAATAATTTTTTCCTTTTAAAGATAGAGAACTTGATAGAGTCAAATTGCATACTGTCTTTTGTGTGGAACCAGCAATCTCTCTTGTCCATCTACCCCTAGCTTTGAGTCCACCTCAGGCATGCATCTTTCAGCAGACAGAATAGAAAAATGCAACTCTTTTTCTCTTCACTCAGATAATCTCCCTTCACTTTTGAGCAGCTGTGGTTTTCCAAAATTCCATCCTTTCTTTTTTTTTTTTAATTGAAACTTTATAGTTTGTTTTTCCCTTGCAGGACTGACTGCAGTCTTTCCTCAGATGCACATCCACCAGACACTAATTTTAAAAAAGTAAATATCAGAAAGATCAATAAAGTAGAGAGAAGGAAACTGGGAAAGGAAGGAGGGGAGGGTGAGGGGAAGTAATGGGGTCTGAACTAGACTAAATCACATTCCATGTTTGTATAATTAGGTTAAAATGAATCCTAATATTACATATAATTTTAAAAAACCAATGAAAAGGAAAAAGAAAAAAATTGTATGGACATGCAAATCTTACCTTGTAGGTCTGCCACTTTTCAATAACTAATCACATCCACAATATATTTTTTTGTAGTGGGTTTTCATATTCTGATTAGTTTAAAATTGTTATTTCTAGAGAACTTATGTTTGTCTTTGATGAAAGTGGAATTGTCTTATTTTTTTCCTCTTGATATGTTTCCATTTTCCTTGATGCAAATCCTCACTTTCTGGAACTAAGGGTTCCCAGGTTTCATACTTTCCCCATCCTAGTTCTGGAGACAGTCACTGTTTAAAAGAGCTTTAGGCACTTTTACTGGAGAATTTGTAAAGCAAACTATTGGTGATAGGCACATTTATTGCTATTGGGGTGTTATTGGTTTTATTCTACTTTATTGAACATTTATCTATCACCTGTGTTTCTGTTGCAGTTTGAATATGGTTTATCCCTTCTGAGAATTCATATAACAATTTAATTCCCATTTTGAGACATCAGTTTACTCAGATTTTCATAACTGTAATAAAATACCTGAGGGGGGAAAAATACCTTAAAGTAGAAAATTTTTATTTTGCTTCATGGTTTCAAAGTTTTTATTCCATGGTCAGCTAGTTCCATTGATATGGGCCTGTAGTAAGGCAGAGCATCAGGGTGGATTGACAGGGAGTGATGGAACAGAGCTGCTCACTACCAGGTGCCTGAGAAACAGAGAGAGAGAAGACAAGTACAAGATATGTTTTCCAAAGCCATACCCAAGAACATACTCCCTTTAACCAGGTCTTACTTGCTGCAGTTTCCACCATTTCCCAAGAGTCCATTCAAACTATGGATCCCTCAGTGAGTTAATCCACTGATGAGATTAGAGACTTCATGATCCATGCACTTCCTAAAAGCCCCCACCTTAAAAACTGGTGCATTAGAGACCAAGCCTTTAACATGCCAGCCTTTGGGAGACATTTCAAATGAAAACCACAACAGGTATTATCAGAGTGAGAAGTAACCTGCCTATGGTATTTAGAGGTAGGGCTTGGGGGAGGTGATTAGGATTATGTGAAATCATCTGAATGGACTCCCATGATGGGACACTGTGTCTTTGTACACTGAGGGAGAGAGATCATGACATGCACATTCCCTCTTTTGCCAAGTGATGTCCTGAATGCCTTGGGACTCTGCCAGCAAATCACAAAGTGTGGTCCTTCAAACATGAACTGAAACTGTGAGATAAAATAAACCTCTTGTCTCTATAACTTACCCAGTTTGTGACATTATATTAGCAAAAGAAAATGGAATGACTCTATCATCTAATTTACATATTTTGAAGGTATGAACACATGTATAACTATGTGAATATAAGCATACACCCATGTTCCTGTAATTATACTTCTTTACATTTATTTTTGGGAATAGTCACTTTATACTGATAAAGTTAATATCATTTGGTCCAGTCTACAAAAGTGAAAACACCTTTCTCCACAAGCTGGTATCATTAGTTCCTACAAAGGGAAAGTGTTTGGGACAAAGAAGAAAGAGAAGGAAGAAAGAAGAAAAATAAAAGAGGAAAGATGGAGGGGAAATCAGGCTACAGACAAGCACCCCTTGTTCTTGCCTGATATGTCAGGACATATCAGGCCCTAAACATATCAATGTATCCATACCATCCAAAAACTCATCATCACTAAGAAAAATAGTGTAAAAAAAAAAAAAAAACAAGGCGGGAGTCAAGAAGCAGTAAAAGAAGGGATAAAACTTTCCAAGATATTTAAAGAAAGAAAATATTAATGCAAACTAAATACCTGGTTAAATTCCACAGCAATAAGAATAACATTCCCTGATAAAACAATGCTGAAAAATAAAATTATGTGATGTTGAGTTCAAGAATCCTTTTAAATATGGTACAGATGAAATCACTGAACTATTTTTCTGCACTATGACATACTATCTTAAACTGGATGATTTGTAGACAACAGAAGTTAATTTCTCACAGTTCTGGGGGAAGAAATGTTCATTGTAAAAAGAGGCGAGATACTCTCACAGAGGCCTACTGCTCCCAGTTGGCAACTACTTAACAGGTGTTCACATCATGCAAGGGGGCCAAAAGGGATGAAGTCTGTGTCCCTTTTATGGCAGAAGAGATGGGTGATGGCCCAGAAAGTCTCTCTGAAGCTTCTTTTATGAGAGCATCAATTCCACTGGTGAGGGTGGCACCCATAAGGCCTGATCACCTACCAGAGTCCTACCCCCTAATACCATGAGCTTGGGGTTTAAGTCCCAATATATGAATTTTGGAGGGACACATTCACACCGTGCCATTGTACACTGAAAGAAATAATAAACCCCTAAATTTCTCTATTTTTTTCAGCTATTCCCTGAGGAAGTTTGACGATTTCCACTGAATGTTATCTAGATAAGTAAAATCATTGATGAGACTCTCAAAGAGTCAGTGACCTCTTTGGTCTGTCAGTCTAATACTATACTCTAGACCCTACTTACACCTGAGAAATTTAAGAAATTTATAAAATTAGCTACAGTATGAAGAACATTTAAAAATAAAACAAATATATAGTTCATTCTTGCTTTTCATAAAAAAAAAGATTGTGCGAGAATGGAGTTAAACTATGCATTGATTTTACCCATTTAAAATTCTGTGAAGTAGTTTTTAAAGGAAGAGAGGGAAATAATTAAACAAAGGAAAATAAAACAAAAATCCCACTCTATTTTCAGGTGCTATATAGCATGTTCCCAACAGGACACAAACACAATTTGATCCAAGGGATAATATATCTGATTAGAACTAGTATTTGCTGTCATCTGGACCCAATTGGAAAGTTGTCTTTTCTGTGATGACTGCTGGTCTCTCCCAGGCAGTTAAACAGTCCCTTCATGGTGATCCCACAGTACTTGCAAAACCCTTTATTGTAAGTGCTAGTACATAGTGTTATGGGTGTTATGAGAGTCTTTCAAAATGATTTAATGGGAAGACAGAATTTCTGATTAAGTTGTAATGCTATTTCCTCCTGATTGGCGTCATTTGTAAAAATCTCTTTAAAAGAAATATTCCTTTGAGAGGCTCATTAAGACCTAACTTTAAGCAAATTGATTATGTACAATTAATTATTTAGTTCCCTTCCTCACACATTGTGTCTGTCTGGGGTAGCAAAACTAATCATTTTGACAATACAAGAGAATTAATTTTCAGTCAGAAAGAAAAAAAATATATTTCCCTCTGATCTAATTAAGTGTACAAAAATATACCAAATGTATGTATGTGTGATACATACACAAACATGCACATACACACAAGTAATCGTGTATATTCACAAGATAATAATGTGGGACAGACTTTTCTGTCATTTGCCTCTGAGTTAAGGGTTTTTCTTTATTCCACTAGATTTCTTTATCTAGGAATCCAATACCAAGCTTGATTCAGCTTCTTCCAGATGGATATTTAGGTTTGGTTATATGAGGTCAAGAGCAAAGGTCAAAGTATATTGAGGAATATGTTAAGGAACTACTTTGGGAAAGAAAATTGTCAAATGTTCTAAAAGTACCAGTAGCTTAGGAAAAAATAATTTTAAGAAGAATGTAGTAGATTGACTATGTGATGCCAAATCACCATTGGGGACGTTCTTATCCCATTCTGAAGAATTGTGCACATTTGCTGCTGAATGATATGGACCCATCCTGTGAAATCCAAGCAAGTAGGTCAAGTAGGGTCCTGATGCAGTGATTGGTTATGTTTTCAGTTCAAAATTTGTTAATTGAATGGCGGATCGGTCACACTGTGTTCTAAATGTATTTTCTCATTTTTTGTAATATACCCAGTTTGATCATTTTTTAGATCTTTAAGTTCTGGTTTGCTTTTGTTTAACAACTCCATCTTAACTTCTTATTTCTTGTTGCATTTACCATAATCTTTTGGAAGCACCAAGCCACTCCTTCAGTACTTCCTTGAAAAAATCTCCCTAGCTAAATATCCAGTTCCACTTCTTACAATTCAGCATTCTACAAAAAAATTATCACAAGACCACAATTCAGTGACATTCTTCGACACTTTATAACAAGAACTGTGTTCCAATTTTAAATAATATATTTTTTCTTTTCCATCTGATACCTCATCAGAATGTCCTGTTCTACCCATGTTACTGTCAACATTGTTGGTGAGTCTTTTTGTTATTTCATTTGTTTTCTTTTGTGGTCCTGGCAATTGAATTCACACACACCATACACTCACAATGTATTCTGATTGTGTGTTCCCCGAGAAGATGGAAAGTTTCTCTCTAGCTCTCCTCTTTCCTATGAGCTGTCACTAGAATTCCTCCTAGCAATCCTTTTATGGCAATGTTAATCCCTTCTTGCGTGTCTCTAAAGACTCTTCAAGCCTCTACTCATTTCCCAGTTCCAAAGCTGCTTGCTTCCTCATTTTTAGGTATTTATTATGGTAGCACTCTCTATCTGGACAACAATTCTACCTTAGTCATTTTGAGCTACTGAAATAAAATATTATAGGACCGGGTAACTTGAACAATAAATCTCTATTTTTCACGGTTCTGGAGGCTGGTAAATTCAAGATCAAGATACTGTGAACTCTCGTGACTGATAAAGTATTTCTTGTTTTGCATAAGGTTCCAAGACTTCTGTATTCTTACTGGAAGGGTAAGTAGTCTGTATGGTGGAGGGGAGAAGTCTGATCTGATCTCATCTCATCGTGGATCTCCATCCATCTGACTTCATCAGAACTCAATTATTTCCCAAAGATCCCAGTTCCAAATACATCACATTGAAGATTGGGGCTTCAACCTATGACTTTTGAGAGAAAACAAGCATTCAGTCTACAGCACAGACAAAATTTGCATGATTTGGTCCACATAATTAATCTGATACCTTGACCAAAAGAAGTGTATTTAAAATGTAAAGCATCCTGGATTCTATAGTAAATGTAGGAAAGTTGAAAGTCACACACCATTAAAATTAAGATGCTCTAGGAACTTTTTGTGAAATGCTAATCTTTGTTTCCTTCACTCTTCTTCCTTCCCTATAAAGAGTTGATTTCAGAATTTAGGTCTAAGATGTTTTGTCTTTTCTTAGACCTTTCAAAACTCAGGGCATTTTAAAATTTTCTCTTGGGATCAGTTTTTAGCTTTCTTCATATAATTACTCTAGCATTCTTCCCATCTCCATATATTATTGTTCATCTCTTCTAAACATTTTATTCTCTATAAATATATTATTGGGGACAAGGCACAGTGGCATGTGCTTTTCATTCCAGAAACTTAGGAGGCTGTTGAGGAGGATCACAAATTGAACGCCAGGTCCAGCAGCTTAGCAAGACTAGCTCAAAATTTAAAAGAAAATGGGAATCTGGGTCTATAGCTCACAGACAGAATGTCCCTGGGTTCAAACCCAAGTACCACAAAACTAATTAAATCCAACTCAGATTTTTCAATATCAAAATCATCTTCTTATTTCCCTATTCATCCTTCTGCTCACTCTACAAATCAGAACAATTTCTGTATTGTTTGTCTTTTCCCCACTGAATTTTTCTACAAGTCAGACTCAAAGACAGGAAAAATTCAAATCTTATTCCTGTATCCAATATAGTTAATAACCCATTCATCAATTTTCTTTTTTCTCATATGACTCTGCTATTTCTATTCCACGTGACTATTTTTTTTTTATTTTGGTTCATTGTGCACAAATGGAGTATAACTATTGATTTTCTGGTTGGACAAGAAGTAGAATCATACTATTTACATATTCATACATGTACATAAGGCAATGATGTTTGTCTCATTCTATTATCTTTCTTTCCTGCCACCTCCCCACACCTGATTTCAGTCTACACAATCCATCCTTCTTCCATTCTTCCCTTACCTCCCCCCGCCCCCTTTACGTATCATAAACCACTTATCAGAGAAATCATTCAGCCTTTGGTTTTTCAGGATTGGCCTATTTCACTTAGCACCATTTGACCCAGTTATCCCTCTCCCTGGCCTATACCCAAAGGACTTAAAATCAGGTTACTACAGTGATGCAGCCACATCAATGTTTATAGCAGTTCAATTCACAATAGCTAGATTAAGGAACCAACCTAGATGTCCTTCAATAGATGAATGGATAAAGAAACTGTGGTATATATACACAATGGAATATTATTCAGCCATAAAGAAGAATAAAATTATGGCATTTGCAGGTAAATGGATGGTGTTGGAGACTACCATGCTAAGTGAGATAAGCCAATCCACATGGCTATTTAGATGGTATGTGATTCACTGTGTTTTATCCATCTCTCCATCTCTGTAGAGAAGCCTCTAGTTGCTGTTCCATGCCCCAAACACTGCTTTGGGCTTACAGAAATACAATGCATCTTTTAAGATTCATTCATTTTTCCTAAACATTACTTAGATTTGAAAGTGTCTTCCCTATTCTCTAAAAGTCTATTTGGCCATCAACATATTAAAAGTATTTGTCAAATTCTATCTTGCATCTTAGTTTGGTGGGCATGTTCCAAGTTCTCAACTTGAATATAAGCTCATTGAAGGAAAGAATCCAATATTAGTCACCTTTATATTCTCCAGATTGACTTTATATAACAAGCTTTTAAAAAATCTGAAAAAGAAAGTTTTTAAATAATCACATCACATCCTAATTGCAGCAATGTATGAATAGGTTTGCAAAAGGATTCTTATTCATTATAGAATTTTTAAGAGACAATTGCAATTTTTTAGACATTACATCTTAGTGTACCTTATCTAATGTTATATTCTGTATAAGAAAAACACCACTTAGTCTTTGTTTTAATCTAAAAAGGGTTATTGTTATGTGAAAAGTTTGAAATAGATTGTCCTATAAACATTTTCCTGGATCATTGAGTTTTCAAAGCAAGGACAAAATCTTTGTAGTTAAGATAACATACTGACAAAGGTTTACTCCCTAAAGCCTTTCTTTCTCTCTGCAAAATGAAATTCTCTGCTATGTACAGTTACCAACAAAGGTGAGTAAATATTAGACATGGCAAGAAGGCCAAACTGATCAAGACCAGACTGTATTAAATTTACTCACTGGTTACCAAGGGGCCTATAATTTCTCCTTCTTCTGAGTCATACTGTGGCTTGACCAATGTTACACAGACATCCTGTAAAACTTCAGGAAACTGATATATGTTTCTCATATAGACATTTAAGACAAAAAGCTCATGCACAGTCACTTGAATGATAATAAATGTGACATTACCCGAGTGGATAAAAGATGGCCTTTTCAGTAAGTGATGCTATACTGATGGTTGTATGGGAGTAATGAGAATTTTGACTCCACATGATACACAAAAGTCATTTGCAGATAATTGTGATATAAAAGGTTAAAAGACATAAGGTCCACACAAGGAAATTTAGAACATTTTATCCTTTTGGAATGTAAAAATATTTCTTCAGCATGATAACAAAAGATCTATGCAAAAGCAAGTGTTTAGCAGTTTATACATTTTTAAAATTGAGAACTTCCATCAAAAACAGTAATTTTAGAGGAAGAAGATAAATGGCATATTGGTGAAAAGACTTGCAGTAGATGTATTTGACCATATCCTATTAGAGAGGGGTTGGGGCAGGAAAAGGAGGCACCATGGAATGCAAAACAATCTTGATCATTTACAAACAGCATATGAAAGGTGCTCAACCCCACAAAGAGCATGTGAATTAATACAGTAATGAATATAGGGCTCATTCACTGGAATTTCCAAAAGAAATTTACTGCTAATTCCAAGTTTGGTGAAGATATGGAACATCTGGTACTACAAATAAGCTAAAGGCAACCCTACTTTGAAAGTTCATTAGAAAATACATTCTAAAGCTTTATGTGGGCATATTATGGCCTACAAATTGCACTTTTAGCATTTCTTAAAATATAAGAACATATATTTAAGAAAAGACATGTATAAGAATGATGATAGCAACATTATCCTATGTGATCCCTAAGAGAAAACAAGATAAATACTCATCACATAGGACTTATTAAAAATAAATTATAGGGACTGGAGTTGTGGCTCAGTGGTACAGCACTTCCCTGGCATGTGTGAGGCACTGGGTTTGACTCTCAGCACTGCATAGAAATAAATGAATAAAATTTAGAAAAGGTTGTATAATATACAGTTAAAACAAGACTAACTGTATGGCAATGCAGGTAACAACGTATTTTAGAAATGAGAGCATGAATAGTGTTGGGAAAAAGAACACAGACACAAATATGTCAAAATGGAATTAATCCACTTATCACATTTCCAGGTTTACTGAAACATGGAATACACAACACTTACGGAAAAGGGTTAAATTCATTAAGAGAAAAGGGTTAATTCATTTTCAAACTATTTAATAGCAAAGTAATAGAAATGATCATGTTTCAGTATTAGCAATCTTTGATCTCCTAAGTCTCTGCCTTTACTACATAGCATTCTGTTTGTGAAAATCACACATTATTTATACGGGTTTTTCCATACATCTATTAATAGCAAGGATGCTCTGATTTGTATTTCTTATTAAGAATTTAAATATTTTACAATGCAGAATAAAACTGCAGAAATATATGTGAATCATTTTATAATTTTATATTCAACTATTCTCAAAATTTTAAAAAATGATAAATAAAGGCCATGTCTGGATATAGTACTTCAATTTCAAAATTAATTTCTTGATGAATTTTGAAGTTGCCTGTTGAAGTAAATGAAGCAAATGTTTAAAGCCACCAAGGTGATATGTGACCTCTGTTTCTGATCTAAAGTGACCCATTTGACCTATGTTCTTCTATTGCCATGTTGTGAGACACATTTCCCTAATGTGGTTTTTGTTCTCTCTTGTTCTCATTAGTGAAAAACTTTTACCTAATACATTAATCAGTGAACACAAATGATACCCACTGGCAATGAGAAATATTTGTGGTCTTATAAAATGTGCTCATTATTAATGGTGTTTTGCTGGTTACTGCAATTAGGCATGTGTGAAAATTTCAAAAGTGACTTATGATGATTAATTTTTCAGATAGCAAACCCTCCTGTCCTTTTTATAAATGAGAAAAGTCTAAGATTTATAGATGGTGAGCAACTTATCCAAATTCACAAACAAAAGGTAAAAACAAAAGAACAGGCTTTGTCCATGTGATCAGACTTTCTCCAAGAACAAGACTTGCTTTAAATAACACAGCAACGTAAAAAACAAACCAGTGAAATCATTTCCAGACACACCCATATGTCCAAATTATCCCAGTCAATGATTTTAAGTCTCTAGTAATGTAATGTTAATCAGAAAAGAGAATGAACTTGTGTCACAGGAACATTAGTAGTGAGAGTATGAAGCAACAAATGCACAGATTTCCTTCAAAGACTCTTGATTTACCTTTAAGTTAATGCAAATTTTGCATTGTAGCCCACAGCTATCCATGATTCCTTCTGATGTGCATATGATGTATAAAATTATTCACCAGGAAAGTGATCAAGGTTTCCAATATCAATGTATTCTCCAAGGATAGCCACTGCAAGTGAGAGACACAGGTCTCCTAAAACAAAAACTTGGCAATTAATAATGTTTTGTTCTTATTTAGCTCCAGCATATTATGAGCAGTTACTATAGCCAGGATTTATTTCTGGCTACAAAATTGTGAAGACAGAGAAGTCAGAAAACTTGAAGTTCAGGGGGTCTTCAGCCACTGCCTCCATTTGTCTGAGAAAAAGTTTTTCAAGTACAAAATGAAAATGATGAAGTTAGATCTCATGGGGCTATCATGGAGGCTGACAGGTGATAATATTTATGTATATGAAAGAGTTTCTAGAAAGTCTAAGTGACATGAATATGTCATTTATTCATTTTTTAGGCACAGGGTATAGATGCTAAGCTTATAATTGTGCACTCCCTGCCCTCATAGTGCTTACATTCTACTAACAATAGCAATAAAAAGGTAATCGTATTTATTATGTATAAATGTTCTATCAGCCTAGATATTTGATGTAGACATTATACTAGCTGACTTCTATGGAAAAACAAAGGAAAAAAAATGCAAAGACCTTCCTCTTTAAAACTAATGGCTTAAAACATATTGGGTATGGAATTAAGGATTTTACATGGATTACTTATTTTAACTTATGACACTTTGAAGCAGGCAAGTTTGGGCAGGTACCTGGGTATACTAAAAGCTAGAAAGGAATTCAGACCTTCATCTGTTATTATTCTTACTTTAAAAGCATGTTTTGGAGAGAAAGATTTGAATACTCAGAGAGCTGTCACACATGTTGAAAGCATGCTACTCAGTAATGAGGAAAGCATGAGAGTAGAGCAGATCTCATGCAGTGCATGTCTAAGTGGCTTTTATTCTTCCATTAGAAAAGAATAAGTAGAAACTCCAGATCAGCAATTATCTGACTATATGACTTCGGGAAAAACACCTAAATCCTTCAATGTCAGTTCTAAAATTAATGTTGAGATTATTATTAAAGTGCAATAGGGGTCTGGTATCCTGCAAATATCTTGTATAGGAAAGATTAGTGGAGTTGAATTAGACAATGAGAGGGAGGGAGGGAGGAAGGAAGGGAAAGGGAAAGAAATATAGAATAATTCTAACAGAACCATGTTGTATACATATATGAATATACCAAAGGAAATATCTCCATTAAGTATATGCAGAAAGCTCCAATCAAAAATAAAGAAATAGAGGAGAGAAAGGAAGATCAGTAAAGCAGAGGAGATAGGAAAGGGGGAGGGAGTAGGAGAAAGGGGAGGAAGAATGGAGATTAAAATCAAATTCCTTGCATGCATAATTATATCAAAAGGAACACAAATAACTATTGTATAAACATAATGCTCTAATAAAGAAGATATCCTGTAGCTCAAAGGCAAGTAAGAAAATCCAATTTAAAAAAAGGGAAAGGACTTGAACAGACTGTTCCTTAAGGAAGATATACAAATTGAAAACAAGCATATGAAAAGATGATTAGCAATATTAATTATTAGGAAAATGCAAATCAAAACCGGAATGAAATGTCACTTCATAACTCCTAGTATGGCTATAATTATGAAATAAGATAATAAGAAGTATTGGAATGGGGGTGAATAAATTGGAACCCTGGGTAAAGAGCTCTGAGCAATGATGAAAGGAAAGAAAATTACACAGTCACTGTGAAAAATAGGCAGTTACTCAGCAAGTGGAACAGAATTGCCACTTGATCACTTGATCATAGGTACATGGTCAAAACAACTTAAAACAGGTGTTCAAAAAAAAAAACCACTTGTACATAAGTGTTCATATACACACAATGTACAATAAGCCACAGGTGAAAATAATTCAAATGGCAGTGCACTGGTGAATGAAAAACAGATTTGCTATTTTCTATACAATGGAATGCAATAAGACCAGAGATAGGAATGGAATATTGATAGATGCAACAACATTAATGAGCCTCAACGACATTCAGCTAAGTGATGTACACCAGGCACAAAAGGATGTGTATTGTTTGACTCCATTTACATGAAATGTTTAGAATGTGCAAATTTATAAGGCTATAAAGAAGATCTTTGGTTTCCAGGAAAAACTAAAAGAAGTAACTGCTTAAGGGATACTGACTACCCTTCTGTGTGAATGACCATGTGCTAGAACTGGATAGTGCTGATGCTTGACCCATTATGAAAATGCTGTCACTGAATAGGTCATTTATAATAGTAAGAAAAGAAATGATATGTTGTGTGAATTTTACCGTTTAAAGTGATAAAACAGTAATGTGTATACATCAAGTACCCGCCACACAAAGAAATCTATAACTATTATATTTACTCTACTATAATTATTATTACATAGAAAAGAATTTTGAGTTATTTGGCATCACATAGATATGTTTCTGCATGATTGATTTTTTTGATGAATTTACGTAAATTAGCTCAAGTTTGTAATAGTTCTCTACAGAACTCTGAAATATGCATTATGTGCATTAAGAATGGACAGCATGAAAAATGCAAGGGAAAAAATCATCTGCTTGTGACTGAACATAAAATTATTAGCACTCAGACTTTGAGATTCCTCTGTAACATGAAGCTTTTGTATGAAATGGTAATAAAACTAATGTAGAAATAATCGTGTCAAGAGTAATTCAAAATGCCTGTTTTCACAGCACATAGATACACTACATACCCACTCAGGATGAGAGAATGTGTGTGTGTGTGTGTGTGTGTGTGTGTGTGTGTGTGTGTTTGGATCCTCCTATTGAACAGAGATTTAAGATTGTTTCCTTTGAATTTCAAAGAATACACCAGTCCCAACAAAGCAGTGCATTTTCCAGATTTCTCAAGAGCAGAACCCTTTAGTATACCTCTAGGTTTTTCATACTTGAAGATGCATCTTTATCTCAATGAGATCCATTTAAAAAACATTGTGGGTTAGTGCCCCAGAGTTTGATTCTGTAGATTCTTGTTGGACCTCATTATTTGCATGTATATAACCTCCCACTATTTTGCTAATGGTGCTGATCCTGAAGGCCCACCTTGACAATCAGCGAGATCACCAGTAGAAAGAGTGAGAGTAGTTAGGTTTACATTATGTGTTACCTTTATCACTTACTCCCTGTTTGATGGTGGGAAAATAATTAATACATGTTAACTTCAGTATATTGATCTGTAAAATTGACATAGTCATAATTCTACTCAAGATTGCTATGAAGGTTTCAGGATTTCATGTAAGAATGGACATAAAATTGCATTTTCTAATTTTATCACCTAAAATTCATTTTTGGGGGCTCTTCTTGATTTATTATTATCAATCACTAACTCTTTTACCATAAAAACAGGAACAAAAGCAACATCCTTGCATGTTTATTTGGTTCATGGCATGGAGAGGAGACTCATTCTTTTTTTTAACCTGGCTTTATAAAGCATGACTAAATTTTGTGTTGTCTTTAAACATTAGAACAACAGAAAGATTGAAATGCACTAATGCACTGATAATGATATATGAATATTAAAAATCAATCAATGCTCAAGGCATGTATCTATTACCTTATCTATCCATCATTGCAGCAATTCTATGATGTGGTTATTATTAGTGATTATTGATAAGGAATTATCATTGATATTGATAAGTAATCCAAGGTTCAAAACAAATACATAATATATTTATAAATAACTTATCTATATGTAACATAGATAATGGGCAATGATGCAAATACCAGAGTTACAGAAACTGAGCATTGCATGATGATTGCATAATATGCTGGAAGATCAAATTTCTCCTTTAATATTTTTACCCTAAGTTTCTATGGATATAATACAGCCTGGTGGTTAAAAAATATGCATTTTAGATTTCTTGGGCTACTATAGCTCTATATCACTTACTTTTTGGGTGGAGTGACTAGATTTTAAAATTGTTTTAAATCATTTTGGGAATAATGACTGGAATTTTAATATTTTGAGCACTTAGATGAATTGTTACACAAGGCACTTAAGTCCACACAGGAGTATATGAGTGGTCAATACATAAAATAAATGTGCCTCAAAATTATGTTATAACAAGAACAACATTCCGTACTTTTAAAATAATGCACTAATGAAAACAATAAAAAAACGTGGTGCACGTGAGTGTGTTGACCAATGTAACACAGTCAACTCACACATATGGTAGTGGAATGAGCTCTTGTGCTGAGAGTCTTCAAGCAGAACACGAGGAACAAAAATTTGGCATCATTGCTGCAATACTGTGAGGAAAGTGGGCTGTGCAGGGGAGAGAGATCATATAATGTAAGACATATGTAGATTGAGTCCAGATTCCAATTGGCTGTTGGATGAAGAATTTGAATTTCATTTTTTTGTTGCTTCGGGATGCAAAGGAAATAGCAAAGCTCAGACCTACACACAGGGCCTGGGATGAATTCATACTGAAAGTTGGATAATAAGGGAGTATAGCATTGCTATTATTTTATTTCTAAGCAAGACAAATGCATATTTTGACTGAAAAATGCTAAAAGACTGGTTTCAGCTGTCACTTCAATTAAGTTCTTTTGAGAAAATACCAGACCCAAACTGCTTTTTTTCCAATCTATTCTTGTCTCAGTTTTGTTTTGAAAACTCTTTTCATCCTCCTATAATCCATCCAAACTGAAGCACTAGATATGTTGAAGTCAAACCAGGCCCCGCCAATTTAATCTGAATAGAATGAGAAAAGACTGATTTGATTAAATATAATTTAATCCAGAGAAAAATTGGTTATGCCATAACATACATTTATCTAATATTAAAATTAATATAATCAAATAAACTAAAAATTAGATCAAATGAATTAATTCAAGTCATTTGAATTAATTCAAGTCATTTGAGACAGAAAAATTCATAGGATATAATTTAAAATAAGCCAACTATCATATAAAATACTTTAAAATCATTTTATAATAATAAAGAGCTACAAATGTAATCCAAATTATCCAGAACAATGAAAGTCAAAGAGATAAGATTCAATAGATTTTTTTATCCATATTAAAGATTTAAAAATTTTAATTAATTTAAATGAAATTTTATCCAAATAAAACTAGTTCTGAAGTATAACTATTTATTCAAATAAACTAAAATCAGTGAAAGGTAGTTGAGATTCATTCTGTTTATATACTTCTAGAGTTTCGATGTTAAATACCCCCAAAAGTGGTAAGTTTTGGTTCCCAGGGTATCGCTATTGGGAAGTGGTGATACCTTGTGGGTGTGGGGCCTTGTGGATACTCTTGGGTTACTGGCGATGTGCCTTTAAGCAGCCTCAGTCTGTCCTTTATTTCTCTTGAGGTGAGCAGTTTATTCTGCCACGCATTCCTGCAATTTGTCAGAGGTCCAAAGTCATGAGGCCATCCAATCTTGGGCTGGAATCTCTGAAACCATAAGTCAAAATAATTCTTTTCTCTTCATGAATATAATGTCTCAGGTATTTTATTACAGTGTCATGAAGCTGACTTAATTAGATACACTGAATTATTCAGTAGCTAGCAAAATGATGCTTCAATAGTTTCTTGGGTATGGATTAAAATGGATTAATGGATTACAAAAATGGATTAAAATTATTGTCACTAGATAAATCCCCAGAAAGATACATAGAATTGATAGGTTTCTTACCTGGTTAAACAAAAAGAAATAATAGGCAACATATATTATTAACATGAGAAATGAAGGAAGAGACATTCCTACTAATTTCTTGGATGTTAAAAGAATAAAAAAGGAATTCAAGGAAAAATTTTATTCCCCAAAGTGTGATGACTTTCAAATGAATGAATTCCTTAAAAAATACAGTTATCAGCAATCACAAATGAGATCTATATTACACACACAATTTTATATATATTAAATAACTTGAACTGATGATTAATAATCGTAATAATAACAGAAGAAACAGGCGCAGCTGATCTCACTGGTGAATTTTTATCACACATTTACATATGAAATGATTCCAATTCTCTATAATCTCCCCCTCAGAAACTAGAAGCAAAGAAATCACTCCCTAACTCCTCTTATGAAACTTATATCACTAGAACTCCAAAATCATGTAAAAGTCTTTCAAGAAAAGAAAACCTTGGAGTATTATCTCTTTTAATATAGATGTAAAATCCCTATGAAAAATATCAACCAACTGAATCCAGTTAAAAAATTATATGCATATACATATATACATGTATATACATTTATATATACATATATATAAATACACTACATCAGGTGGAATAAATTCCAGGTGTGCAAGACTAATTCAATATTTGAAACTGTACTAATGAGACTTACCACGTTCATACCTGAAAGAAAAGTCATAGGATCGTGTAAGGAATTTCACTTATCACAACACCCACACATGATTAAAAATTCTCAAAAAACAAGGAATAGGGAAGAACTTTCTCCACTTGATAACGAATATCTTCAAAACGTTTTTATAACTAACATCAAGGTTAGTTGTTTTCTCCCTAGGACTGAGAACAGGGCAGGGATGTCCACTCTCAACATTTCTATTCAAATATTGTATAGGAAGCAGTTCATATTTTAGCAAGGCATGGAAAATAAACAAATGAAATAAAGATCAGAAAGGAATATAAAAAAAACTTTAAAAACATCCCATATTGCCTAATATAATTCAATTTGATCTCTAGATTACCTGCTTGCAATTTAATTTCTGCCTTAGTTTATATCCCCACAGTACAGAGATGAGTTGTTCATATAGAAAAATTCACTTCAGTATAATTGAGTAAAGAAGACGAGCTAGGAAAAAATGTTTCTCAATATTTTTGCACTTGTTAGAAATAAGGGTGACATCTGTATTCTTGGATTTGTTTGGATCATGCATCTTTATATAGTTAACAGTTTTCCCCAAATTTGAAAATCATTGCCCCAGATCAATTTAATTCAATTAGAATCTCAGCTAAATGTTCTATGATGTGGTGGATTTCAGAAATTTTGAAATTTCTGAAATTTCTGAAATTTCTCAGAAATTTTGGCTGAGACCTAAAATTTCTTTGGAAGGCTTTCAAAATTGCCAATAGCCCTGACTCACCCTTAGTAATCCTAATTTAATTGTTTTGGGGTTGGGCTCCTGCACCAGGAATTTTTAAATGTTCTCTAGGTGATTTTTATGTGAAGCCAATTCTGAGAACACAGGTCTAGAACTATTGCTAAAACGTCTTGTCTTCCGTATAAACAAAGTTTACCACATGCCTGTTTTATCGGATGTTGTTTTTGCCCTGGTTTTGTGTATGCCAGGCATGTCAAGACCTAGAGTCTAGCCCAATTATATAAATGAAGTAGAAGGCTATGGAAGCTAATGAACCTGCATTTTAGAGTAGTGGCATTTCAGTTGTAACAGGTATCCAATAGCCTGAAGATCTGTTAAATGGTATTGCATTTAGTTGATCTTGACAAGAGATGAAGACAAAAATGAGTCTCTAATTTTTTTAAAAAAATCATTTTATTGGTTTTTCTTAGTTATACTTGACAGGAGAATCCATTTTGGTAAAATTATAGGAGCAAAGGATATATCTTATTCTAATTAGGACCCCATGCTTGTGGGTGGGCATGATGGTGGGGTTCACTTAGGGAATTTCATATGTGTACATAGGAAAATTTTGTATATTTATTCTATGGTCTTTCCTATTCCTGTACTCCTTCTCTCCCTTTTATTCTACTTTGTCTAATGTACTGAACTTCTTTTCTTCCCCTCCTCACATTTATTGCGGATTAGCTTCCACACACATATTGGCTTATTTCACTTAGCACGATATTCTCTAGTTCCATCCATTTACTGGCAAATGTCATAAAGTCATTCTTGTTTATGGCTGAGTTATATATATATATATATATATATATATATATATATATATATATCACATTACTTTATCCATTCATCTATTGATGGACATTTAGGTTGGTTCCATAGTTTGGTTGTTGTGAATTTTGCTGCCATAAGCATTGATGTGGTTGTTTCACTGTAGTATGGTGATTTTAAGTCCTTTGGATATAGGCCAAGGAGTGGGATAATGGGATCAAATGGTGGACCCATTCCTAGTATTTGCGAGGAATCTCCATATTGCTTTCTAGAGGTATTGCACCAATTTATCTCAGTTTTTAACAAAAATAAATATAATGCTGATTCTGGTCCTCCCGGGCTATGGATCAAATTTTACGTAACAAGACAGATTACCATGATAGCTAAAAGAAATCTAGTTGAGTAATTTCAAACTAAAGTACAATTTCAATGAAATCTATTGAATTTCACTGAATTTCAGGGCATTCCTTTCAATTGGGAGGTACTACACTAGTTTTGTAGTACTTTTATTATCTCAAAAATAAGAATCATTTGCACTTTCTGCTTATTACATAAATAAAGATTATGGCATATACTGATTTTACCTTGTTTTTTATTTTCTTAATTTAATTTATTTTGATTCATCATGAATGGAGTACAATTGTTTCTCTGGTTGTACATGAAGTAGAGTCACACCATTTTCTTAATCATACATGTACATAGGGTAATGATGTTTGTCTCATTCTGTTATTTTTCTCCCCTGCCACCCCATCCAAACCCCTCTTTTTCTATGCAATACATCCTTCCTCCATTCTTGACTCTCTCCCATTCCACGTTAGGTATCATCAATCACTTATCAGAGAGATCATTTGGCCTTTGGTTTTGAGGTCTTAGCTTGTTTCACTTAGCATGATATTCTCCAACTGAATTATTTACCTGTAAATATAATAATTTTATTATTTTTATGGCTGAGTAACATTCTATTGTGTATATATACCACAGTTTCTTTATCCATTCATCTATTGAAGGGCATCTAGGTTGGTTCCACAATCTATCTATTGTGAATTGAGCGACTATGAACATGGATGTGGTTTCATCACTGTATGCTGATGTTAAGTCCTTTGGGTATAGGCCAAGGAGTGGGATAGCTGGGTTAAATAGTTAGTCCTTTGCAAGATTTCTAAGGAATCTCAATACTGCTTTCCAGAGTGGCTGCACTAGTTTGCAACCTCACCAGCAGTGTATGAGTGTAGCTTTCTCCCCACATCCTTGCCAACACTTATTGTTGCTTGTATTCTTGATAATAGATATTCTAATGGGGTGAGATGAAATCTTAGGGTAGTTTTGATTTGCATTTCTCTTATCATGAGGGATGGTAAACATTTTTTCATATATCTGTTGAGTGCTTGTAGATCTTCTGTGAAGTTTCTGCTCATATCCTTAGCCCATTTATTGATTGGATGATTGATATTCTTGGGGTAAAGTTTTTTGAGTTCTTTATAAATTCAGGAGATTAGTGCTCTTTCTGAAGTGTGTGTGGCAAACATTTTCTCCCACTCTGTAGGCTCTCTCTTCACTTTGCTGATTGTTTCCTTTACTGAGAAAAGGCTTTAGTTTGAATCTATCCCAATTATTGATTACTGATTTTATTTCTTGCATTTTGGGAGTCATGTTAAGGAAGTCTGGTCCTAAGCTGACAAGATGCAGATTTGGACCTACTTTTTCTTCTATTAGGTGCAGGGTCTCTGTTCTAATTCCTAGGTACTTGATCCATTTTGCGTTGAGTTTTGAGCAGGGTGAGAGGGGTTTAGTGTCATTTTGCTGCATATGGATTTCCAGTTTTTCCAGCACCATTTGTTGAAGAGACTTTCTTTTTTCCATTGTATGTTTTTGGTACCTTTTTCTAGCATGAGAAAACTGTATTTATGTAGGTTTGTCTCTGTGTCCTCTATTCTGTACCATTGATCTACCTACTTTGGTGCCAATACCATGCTGTTTTTGTTACTATTGCTCTATAGTATAGTTGAAGTTCTGGTATTGTGATACCACCTGCTTCGCTCTTCCTCCTAAGGATTGCTTTAGCTATTCTGGGTCTCTTATTCCTCCAAATGAATTTCATGATTACTTGCTCCATTTCTATGAGGTCCATCATTGGAATTTTAATTGGAATTGCATTGAATTTGTATAGCACTTTTGGTAGTATGGCCATTTTGAAATATTAATTCTCCCTGTCCAAGAATGTGGGAGATCTTTCCATCTTCTAAGGTTTTCTTTAATTTCTTTCTTTAGTGTTCTGTAGTTCTCATTGTAGAGGTCTTTCACCTCTCTTGTTAGATTGATTTCCAAGTATTTTGGGGTTTTTTTGAGGCTATTGTGAAGGGGGTAGTTTTCTTCATTTCTCTTTCAGAGGATTCATCACTTATGAATAAGAATGCATTAGATTTATGAGTATTGACTTTATATCCAGCTACTTTACTGAATTCATTTATGACTTCTAGAAGTTTTCTGGTGGAATTTCTTTGATCCTCTAAATACAGAATCATATCTTCGGCAAATAGGGATAGTTGGAGCTCTTCTTTTCCTATTCATATCCCTTTAATATTTTTGGTCTCTCTCATTGCTCTAGCTAGAGTTTCAAGGGCAATGTTGAATAGAAGTGGTGAAAGATGTCAATCCTGACTTATTCCAGGTTTTAGGGGGAATGCTTTCACTTTTTCTCCGTTTAGAATGATGTTGACCATGGACCTAGCATAGATAGCCTTTACAATGTTAAGGAACATTCCTACTATCCCTATTTTTTCTAGTGTTTTGAGCATGAAGGGGTGCTGTATTTTATCAAAAACTTTTTCTACATCTATTGAAATAATCATGTGATTCTTAACTTTAATCCTGTTGATGTGGTGAATTACATTTATAGATTTCTGGATGTTGAAACAACCTTTCATCCCTGGGATGAAACATGGTGCACTATGTTTTAATATGTTTTTATATGGGATTTGCTAAAATTTTGTTAAGAATTTTTGCATCTATGTTCATTAGGGATATTGGTCTGGAATTTTCTTTCCTTGATGAGTCTTTGGTTTTGGTATCAGGGTGATATTAGCTTCATAGAATGAGTTTAGAAGAATTCCCTCCTCCTCCATTTCATGGAATAATTTGAGGAGTATTGTAAAGAGCTCTTCTTTGAAGGTCTTGTAGAGCTCAGCTGAGAATCTATCTGGTCCTGGACTTTTCTTTGTTGGTAGGCTTTTGATGAATCTGTCCGGTCCCAGAATTTTCTTGGTTGGTATTTTTAATGACTTGTTCTATTTCATTGCTTGGAATTGACATATTAAAATTCTGTATATCCTCCAGATTCAGTTGGGGTGGATCATATGTCTCTAGGTACCTGTTGATGTCTTCAAGATCTTCTATTTTGTTGGAGTATAGATTTTCAAAATAGCTTCTAATTATGTTTTGTATTTCAATAGTCTCTGTTGTGATACTTCCTTTTTCATCAAGAATTTTAGTAATTTGAGTTCTCTCTCTCCTTCTCTTTGTTAATGTGGATATGGGTATATCAATTTTGTTTATTTTTCCAAAGAACCAACTTTTTGTTTTGTCAATTTTTTGAATTGTTTCTTTTGTTTCAATTTAATTGATTTCAACTCTGATAATAATTATTTTCTGTCTTCTAATACTTTTGGTGTTATTCTGTTCTTCTTTTTCCAGGGATTTCAGCTGCACTTTGAGGTTGTTTATTTGTTCACTTTTCATTCTTTTATTGAATGTACTCCATGCAATGAATTTACCTCTTAGTACTGATTTTATGTTGTCCCAGAGATTTTGATATGTTGTATGTTTGTTCTCATTTATCTCTATGATTTTTTTTTTTTTTTACCCCTGATGCCTTCTGTTATCCATGCATCATTCAATAGCATATTACTTAATTGTGTTGGAGTAATTTCTGTTTTTCATTTTATCATTGATTTCTAATTTCACTCCATTATGATCTAACAGAATGCAAGGTAGTCTCTCTGTCTTTTTGTATTTGCTAAGAGTAGCTTTGTGGTATAACATGTGGTCTATTTTAGAGAAGGATCACTGAGCAGCTGAGAAGAAAATGTATTTACTTATCTATGGATGGAATATTCTATATATTCCTGTTAAGTCTAAATTAGCGATTGTGTTATTGAGTTCTATGGTTTCTTTGTTCAGTTTTTGTTTGGAAGATCTGTCTAATGGTGAGAGAGTTGTGTTAAATTTACCTAGTATTGTTGTGTTGTGGTCTATTTGGTTTCTGGAATTGAGAAGGATTTGTTTGATGTACATGGATTTGTCATTGTTTGGTGCATAAATATTTATGATTGTTATGTCTTGCTGATTTATGCTTCCCTTAAGCAGTATGAAATGCCCTTCTTTATCCCTTCTAACTTATTTTGACTTGAAGTCTGCTTTATCTGATGTGAGGATGGAAATCCCCACTTTTTTACTGAGTCCATGTGCGTGGTATGATTTTTCCCATCCTTTCACCCTTAGTCTGTGGGTATCTTTTTCTATGACATGAGTCTCTTGAAGGCAGCATATTGTTGGGTCTTTCTTTTTAATCCAATCTGCCAGTCTATGTCTTTTGATTGATGAGTTTAGGCCATTAACATTCAGGGTTTGAGATATGATTTGTATTATCAGTCATTCTGGCTTATTTTTGGATTTTACCTTGATTTTGTTTCTCCTTTATTTGGCTATTCCTTTAGGGTCGTTCCTCCCTATGCTGACTTACGTTGTTGTTTTTCATTTCTTCCTCATGGAATATTTTGCTGAGAATGTTCTGTAGTGCTGGCTTTCTATTTGTAAATTCTTTTAGCTTTTCTTTTTTTATCATGGAAGGATTGTATTTCATCTTCAAATCTGAAGGTTAGTTTTGTTGGGTATAAGATTCTTGGTTGGTATCCATTTTCTCTCAGAGGTTGAAATATGTCCTTCAGGCCCTTCTTGCTTTTAGTGTCTGGGTTGAGAAATCTGCTGATAACCGTATTGGTTTCCCCCTGAATTTAATCTGATTCTTTTCTCTCGCAGCCTTTATTTTGTATGCTAAGTAATTTCATTATAATGTGCCTTGGTGTGGATCTGTTGTAATTTTGTACATTTGGTGTCCTGTAAGCCTCTTGTATTTGATTTTCCATTTCATTCTTCAGATGTGGGAAATTTTCTGATATTATTTCATTGAATGTATTATTCATTTCTTTGGTTTGTATCTCTTTGCCTTCCTCAATCCCAATAATTGATAAATTTGGTCTTTTCATGACATCCCACAATTATTGTAGGTTTTGTTCATGAATTCTTACCATCTTCTCTGTTTGGTCAAGTTCGTTTTCAAGATTCAATATTTTGTCTTCAGTGTGCGAAGCTCTGCCTTCCAGGTGATCTAATCTGCTGATTATGTTTTCTTTTGAATTTTTAATTTGGTTTGTTATTTCCTTCATTTTAAGGATTTCTCTTTGTTTGTTTTTTTCCCATAATCTCTATCTCTTTATTGAAATGATCTTTTGCTTCCTGCATTTGTTCTTTTCACTGTTGGTTTGATCACTCATTGCCTGCATTTGCTCTCTTAACTCATCATTTGTTTCTCTGATCTTTTTAATTAAGTGCATTCTGACTTCCCTTTCTGACATTTATTCTGCCCTGCTGTCATTGGATTCTGTTGATGTAGCATCTAGGTTTGTTTGGGACAATTTCTTTCCTTGTTTTCTCATGTTGTCTCCCTCTATCAGTGAGAATATGAGGCATTGCAGTTTCCCCCCCTATAGTTTTATAGTGTCTCTGCAGGTTTCCAGTACCTCACACAGGTGCTCAGGGTTGGGTCCCCAGGCATGAAAGTTCCAAGGGTCTGCACTGGACTGAACCTGATGTCTGTCTCTGGGCCGGTCTCCCTGCCTGGAGGTCTCAGGGGACTCTACTGGGTTGTGTGGGACCTAGGCCTCTGGCTGGCCTCCCGTGTGGAGAAGTCTCATGCATCTCCCAATGTCTTTCATACTTAAAATACTGTATTGTTACATAAATAAAGATTGTATTGAGGAAAATTTAGTTTATTCTAAGTATTAAAAATTAAGTACTTGCACATTTGTCCACCTAATGAATCTTTAGTGAACTCCTTAAAGCACAGTCCATGCTATGTCTGCATTGCTCATCAACACCTCATCTTTCTTATGAGTCTAGAACATCAACCATGGACTTTACATTGAGAAAATTTTGTGCTGAAATCTTGCAGTTAGTAAATGGATCTTAAAAACTTGACAATAATCAATTTTAAAAATAGATTACTAGACAAGGAAATATGGTACTGGAGTTAGTGTTGTGACTGATGAGGTGTGAAGTTCAAATGAATGGTGAATCTTACTTATCAAATGAATATTCAGAGTCATATAGGAATCAGCAGAAAGTCTGAAGTCATGTAAATTATATGTGGAGGATTCAGAGTTTCTTTTATGTGTTTCCCAAGAGATTCATTTTTTAATTGTGTATCTCAAACTAATTTAATTTACAGACAATAATTGAGGAACTCCAACTAGAAGAATTATAGGGTCTGTGACCAGAGAGCCCAGAAGGTTTTCACTACTAGGAATCAATCCATACTAAAGGGAAAATATTTCCATATAAGTTTATTTTTCACAGATAGTTGTTCTTGAATTTGAGTTTCCTATCTAAAAATTGCTGGAAGTCATGGTGCTTTCCTTAGGCAATTTCAATATAATGGTAATATTCTGAAGTGTTTCATAATTCAGATGGAAGCATTTTAATAAGCTAAATGTCTAAGCAAATGCAGTGACATCTATGTGCTCTTCTCACAATTTCGCCCCAAATATGTACATACAGGCGAACCCACTCTGGCACACAGCATTGTAATTAATAACGTGTATTGCTTTTCCAAATGCATAGTTGTTTTAGACAGATCCACCGACTTTTATCTGACCAAACATTTTCAAAGCTCATTAACGCATCAGTGTATATATGATTACAATTTCACTTGGCACAGCATTTTCTTGTTGATTGCAGGGTGGAGAATAGTTCCCTTTGGTGCCTTTCTCTCTCATCTGGAGCAGAGAAACTAAATGCTGTGACCACTTATGAGAAAAACTTGGCACACCAAGGGCCCAGATGGAGATGGCTCCAGTGTTCTTCCAGAGGCAGCATCTGTGTCTTTGATTGGTTTCAGGGCTATCTCCTTCAAAGACCTCTTGAACTTCTGTAGTGTTGATACTTAGAACAACTGTGGATTTCCTTTTTGGATTAATTTCAAATAACCTATATTCATAACTAGATTATCTTCATGTGTTTTCTGGATGCAAAACTTACATATCCTTGAAAATTTGGGCAGCAGTGGATAAATAAGCCTGATAGCATAAAGTATGATCATATCAACAGCTGCAATATTTAAACAGCATTTTTCCAAACCTCTAAAAACAGTTAAATGACATGCTTTCATGGACTGTACACTGGCAATAACTTTTTGTCCTAAAATTAATGAACAATGACATGTTACCATTGGAAGGCATTTTAAGTTTCTGAACAGAAATTTTCTCAGAGTTCTGTACCCACACTTGTTGATCCAGTATGACTCAGTGATTTATTAACAACAACAATAACTTTAATGTTGTAGCAGGGAGATTTCAAGTTATTTCTCTTAGCAAGGTTAGTTGAAAATTAAACTCTTTAGTTCTTTTATTTTAAAAATAATTTCGTGTAGACAGACACAAAACCTTATTTATTTATTTATTTGTGGTGCTGAGGACCAAACCCAGTGCCTTACATATGCAAGGCAGGCACTCTAACACTGAGCCACAATGCTAGTCCAACCCTTTTGTTCTTAAAAGAAAGAATTAAGGGACCATTAAAGCATAAGTAATAACTAGCCCTCAGTAAAAGGAATTTATGATATAATGAACATAGCATGTCTCTTCAGATATGTATAAGGGTCTATAACTATATCAGTGCTAGCCTAACTGTACAACACACTTGGAACTACAAAATAACTTATTTCTGAACAACCATTCTAAGTCTTATAGTTTGCTTTGGCCCTTGCTTATGCAAATATAAACTCAAAGTGATTGAAAGGACAAAAATGTTAAATCCAACGAAGAAGTTCTATATGCCTGTGGCCTTATTTCAATGTCATGTCTTCTTACACTACATATTCTTCAGAATTAATTTGGTATCATGGTTTAGAATATAATCCTCTCCCCATTGTTAAACTCTGTTGTCTAGGATTCATGAATTGACACCACAGCCCAGGCATGGATTATATTTTAATTGAAACCCAAGTATCTTCCAAGTGTGGATTTAGGGACTTCTGCAGCTTCAGCAACTCTTTTCAAGATCAGAACCAAGACAGTCATTCATACACTCTTACTAGCTCTCTGACTCCTTTATAATTAAAATCCCTCATCCCATGCAATGGATTTATATTCAATGCTGTTTCACTCGCTTATTCTGCCTGTTTTTATTATGTAGGACAAAGTTATGACCCGTTTTATTAGTCTTAAACACAACATTCATAACAATACTTATATTATGAAATCAATTTAACTCAATACCACACTTCTTATTACACTGTGATCATTAGTAATTCATAGTGTCTATCATCCTCACAAAATTATCTCTTTTTACTGCAGATACTTTCATTTTATAGTAAGGATTATAATACTAGCCAGGCCTCAAACTCAAGTCATTTTAGTTTTTCTTTTTTCTTAAATCTTTTCATAATGATCTCCTCAAATTCCAATCTGGTATAACTAAATCCTTCCTGTACTTTCTCACTCAACCAACTCACTTTTCCATCAATCATCTCCCTTCCTTCAGTGCATTTTCACAATTATTCATGCATATCTGTGTTGCATTTTTTCTAAACCCTACAATAAATATTTTTTGAAGGTAAGAATGATGAGTTGTTTTCTTTCTCTCTCTCTTTTTATTAAATCTTAAAGACATGAATCATGATACAGCACAGTTACCAAGCAATTCTGGAAATAGTTATGTTTGGGATAATGGATTGAAACAAGCTTTTTGGTTTGTCTTTTTAATAAGATTTAGCTGCCATTTTGCTTTTACCCTTTGTAGAACACTCTGCCAAACATTTTCATGAATTATCACTTCCCATCCTCAAGCAACACTAAAAATAGGTGCCCACATTATCCTAGTTACATATAGCAGGAAAGTGTGTCAGAGAAATGTTAAAATAAAAAACTTGCACAAACTTATTTAACTGAATTAGAAAAAAGGAGGCTCATGAGCTGGTCAGCATTGTAGACCAAAAAGCAGCTCCAAGAACTCCCGCCCACAGGTGCAGGCCACAGCTACAGCCATAGGAGCCAAAATGATGTGGAGACTTAACTGGATTTGCTACTGTTTGGCAAATGCCAAATTGGACATGTTTTGGCAACTTTCAGCCCATTAATAGTTGAAAATTCATCTGCTGTGATTGGCTAAGATCTGCTTACTGGTTACACGATTGTCAAGCTTAGGTAGCAGTTTTTTATATATTGTTAGGTTTTTGTTTGTTATTGAAGGAGGCATCTTTAGGTCAATCTTAATTCAATTTAACAGTGCTTGATAATATTGCACAAAGATAATGTACCAATATGGTTAATCCTTTGGAGAAAGCAGAAATTAACCCCTTATTTATTATTACTATAGAAAGATAATACACACTGTTCTTTTTTTCTACTAGATTTTACAATGTATTATGTATTGAGTCTGAGAATATATATAAATTCACTTATATTAATTTATATTCATATATATATTCATTTAATTTTGATCCATTGAACACAAATGGAGTACAGCTATTGTTTCTCTGGTTGTACACAAAGTAGAGTCACACCATCTGTGAATTCATACATGTACACAGAGCAATGATGTCTGTCTCATTCTGAGAATATAGTTTTGAATGACACATTTCATTTCTTAAATCTTCTCATGATATACTAAATCCTGAGATAATACTAAGCTATGAAATTGATCAAAATTGATGAAATTATATGCATGTATTAGTTTTCTCTGATGAAATCTACTGTTCAGTATAGTTATCATTCACCAATAATTTTAAAATAATAAAAAGTTTATATAAAGTAGCTTTTGAAAATGAATTCTGAAAGACTCTCAAATGTTATATTGACAAATTTACTTATAAGTTGATTTATGATGTTTTCCAATATTACAGAGATAAGTTTTCTATAGAAGGTCAATTAAAAAAACACAATGAGAAGAAGAGGGCCTCATGGTGATGGGACTTTGGTGCTCGTTATTACCATAGTGTGAGCTTATTTATTTTTCAAGTATCTATGTGGTTTCTATCATGTGCAATAAAACAACACATACTTTTTGTTGTGTATAAAGATGAATCACATGAGGTTACTACGACTGTCAGAGAATTTAAAATTTGAAGGGGAAAATACGAAGCTAGATCAATCATTGTAACAGAATGTGGAAATGAACATCAGAAATATATAGCTAACACCTAATGGAGTTCAAAATACAGATAATTATCTGTGTGTTAAAAAAAAGGTTAATGCCTAGTTTAGTATGTGCCTGAATATCAGTCACTGAAAGATTCAAGAGAGCATGAGATTTAAATTGAACGTTTAATAAAGTGATAAAGAAATTAATATTAATTTAGCCTTGATCTACAGTCCATCACATAAAATACAAAAGAGGTATATAAGATATTTGAAACTATTTTCATTTTCTGCATTAGAAAGTCAAGAATCTATCAAAAAGCACATAAATAATAAATAATGAAGCTGGATTTTGAAAACTTGGTTCCTAACTCTTTTTGCCCTTCTGAAATACAGAATAATTTTGATAAACCTTCCAAAGCAGTATAGAACCATACTTTATGTAATTGGTCTAAGTTTATCTGTTCTTTTATGCTAATAATGAGTGAACTGTAATCCAGATATATGAACAGATTTCTCTCCCTAAAATAATCATAGTGTTGAAATTAGGACAAAATTTTTTGATTACAATTTTAATACCTCTTTTTTGTCACCAACTTCTGGAATAATCTCAGCAAGTTACAGGAGAGGAAATATTTGGGGAAAAAATCATATATGCTAATAACATTCACAGTTCTGTTCTAGGTATAAAATATAGGGAATTAATGAACTTGACTTTACAAAATAAAGAGCAGATATCTGTAACATGAGATGATGGAGAGTAAGCTCTGTCACTGGGGATGCCTTTTCTTGGAAAGAAAACAGGGCCTGAGGAACATTTTGTTTATTCAGATGATCAGAATCAATTACATGTAAATCAAGTTTAAAAACCTTGAAACACAGTAGGAGAAGAATGGATAAGATGTGTATATTTTGAATAATAGCTTGAAAAGTAGCTTTTGGAAGAATATCCAATTAATGCTACTTATTTAAGATTTTAAATATTTAATTCTTGCCTGGTAACTGTATTACTTTGCTCTGTTCCATGGATACTAGTAAAATTTTATTGTCTTGGTTATGGAGAAGACTCCAGAATTGATCTAGAGAAACATACTGTTAACATCTCAAACATGTTTGGAAAAAGGAAACCATCAGGCTAATATTTTTGGTTTTGCAATTGAAATATATCTAGTAAAGGTAATACATTAAATTTACACCAACAAATTAATACATTTTGAATACTTTTTCTGAAGCCTACAAATTAGCATGTTCGCCAAACCTTGTATTCTGATTTCAAATTTGGAAATTCTCGACACGTACATTTTATTTAACAAACACTTTTCGTTTTAATTTTAATAGATGTGATTCCTATAATCAGCAACAAATATAAACGAATTATAGCAATGATAAGTTCCAGAATGTAGATTTTTCTTCTCTCCTCCAGCTGCTTACATAATCTTAGTCTATGTGGCTCTTTTTATGTTGATCAGAAACTTTAACTTACCTATATGGGGCCCAAGATTGAGAAGATCTTTGCTTATATTATGTATATGTATTTGTTTTAAAGACTACTCCATGGCAGAGAAGGGAGGCAGGGAGAGAGGGAAAGAAAGAGGCAAGAAGTAGTCTAGCCTTCCTTGAATGTTGTTTAATAATTCTTCCAGTCAAGAGGTTTATATCATCCTTTGCATTGAATTCTTTAAAGGAACACATTTTGAACATAAGTCTGAAGTATTAGCATTAGTGAGCAGCTTCTTCTCTCTCCCTGGTTGCTATGTAGATTAATTATGAGAATGGCCAAAATGAAAAATTCTTCATAGTATAATACCAAGAATGCCAATAGACATGGATATTTGTTTTTTAGGAAAATATTATTCTAAGAATTCCAACTTAAAGATAAATGTGTGAGGGGCATATAAGAGTACTCAAACAAAATTGTGAGGTCTTTTCATGCTACTTTTTTACACATTTGTCCCTATTTCCTTTTCAAGTTAAGTTGGCTTACCTCTCATTTTTCATTCTGAATTCTATTCAGTACAATGCAGTCCTGCCTTACGACTCCTTTAGCTATTTTGACAATAAGATATTACTTATTCAAGCCGTGTTGTTTTCTACATGGTTGAATACCATGAATTAGAGTTAGAGTTAAAATGAAAAATAATGAAGGAAGCAAATATCTTTAAATCAAGTTGATTCATAACCAGTGCCCCCTACTTCTGAGTGGAAGGATGCATATTTAAATACACAGCTTAAAGGATTTCATTCACTACCTCCAAAGAGTGGGCCATCCCATTGAGATAGTGCATACACACTGAGATTTATCACTGTTCACTCTAAAAGAACATAAGGGTGACTAAGTTCCATTTACTGTAAATTTCAAGCTCCATAAAAATCCTTCCAGGCAGTCATGCTTCACAAATGACTGATCACCTCACAGCCACTTTTTCTTCATAAAAGCAAACTTAAAAATTTAGTGATTGGTACCAAATGTAATTTCACAATAATTACGAATACTAATTTTATTTGATCATTGGACTTATTATTCTTCAACTTTCAACTTGTATACGACTGCTCGCTAATATGTGAAGTTTAGATTTTTTAAAAGTTTATAAGAGAGGAAAGTTATTTGAAATAGCAGATTTTTGGCAGTCTTCCTTTTTTAAGACATAAAATTGGAACATTTATAGGCCTCTGATGTGAATTCAGAGCTATTCTGGAAACTGAACAATCATAAAAATGGTAATATCTGATGTCCTTAAAGTAAGGACAACTTTTGTTTGTGAATTTTAGGTTTATGGGATTTTTAACATTTCAATGGAGTCAAACAGACTTAATGGTTTTTTATCATTTTGACATTTACTTTCAATCAATAAAAGAACATAGGGAGGTTATCCAGTATTAGGGTTAGTTTAGTCACCGAATCAAATATTGGCCAATATTTGGGAGTTCTGAAATCAAACGCCAGCAACTGGGTGAAATTCCTGCATAAAGTTTTCCTGATCTCACCTGATTATACACAATTGCAAGATTTATGTTGTGGAGTTTGATTTTTTAAATATTATTTTGAATTAAAGAGCAAATAAGTAAGGATCTCTTAAAGATTCCAGTGATTAGGAACAGAATATGCTTTTTCTATATTTTAGAAGTCAAAAAAAAAAAAGAAAGAAAAAAGAAAGGAGCAGAGATCAAAAAACAGAGACCCTGCACCAAATAGAAGAAAAAGTAGGTCCAAATCATCATCATATCGGCCCAGGACCAGACTTCCTTAACATGACTCCCAAAGCACAAGAAATAAAAGCAAGAATCAATAATTGGGATAGATTCAAACTAAAAAGCTTTTTCTCAGCAAAGGAAACAATCAGCAATGTGAAGAGAGAGTCTTCAGAGTGGGAGAAAATCTTTGCCACATACACTACAGATAGAGCACTAATCTCCAGAATATATAAAGAAATCAAAAAACTCTACACCAAGAATACAAATAACCCAATCGATAAATGGGCTAAGGAAATGAGCAGACACTTCACAGACGAGGATCTACAAGCAATCAACAGACATATGAAAAAATGTTCAACATCTCTAGTAATAAGAGAAATGCAAATTAAACTACCCTAAGATATCATCTCACCCCAATTAGAATGTCTATTCTCAAGAATACAAGCAACAATAGGTGTTGGTGAGGATTTGGGGGAAAACGTACACTCATACATTGTTGGTGGGGTTGCAAATTAGTGCAGCCACTCTGGAAAGCAGTGTGGAGATTCCTTAGAAAACTTTGAATGGATCCACCATTTGACCCAGCTATCCCACTCCTTGGCCTATACCCAAAGGACTTAAAATCTGGATACTACAGTGATGCAGCCACATCAATATTTATAGCAGCCCAATTCACTATATCTAGATTGTGGAACCAACCTAGATGCCCTTTAATAGACAAATGGATATAGAAACTGTGGTATATATACACAATGGAATATTATTCAGCCATAAATAATAATAAAATTATGACATCTGCAGGTAAATGGATGGAAATGGAGAAGATCAGGTTAAGTGAAATAAGCCAATCCCCAAAACCAAAGGCTGAATGATTTCTCTTATAAGTGGTTGATGACACATAGCAGGGGTGGGGGGAGGCACAGGAAGAATGGAGAAGGTTTGGATTGTATAGAGGAAAATGAGGGGTGGGGAGGAGGTGGAGAAGGAAAGATAATAGAATGATACAAACATCTTTACCCTATGTATCTGCATGAATAGGCAAATTGTATGATTCTACTTTGTGTACAATCAGAAAAATGATAGTTGTACTCCATTTGTGTACAATGAACTAAAATTAAAATAATAAAAAAATAATAAACTTAGAATCATGGGAAAGCATAATTTAAGGATTTTGCCCAAACTCTTGTTCTGTGCAATCTCATGGAATCTCATTCTCCTTTTGATTAGTAGTTAAAAAGCAGGCATTGAACATCTATCCCTGCCCTCTTTGTTTTGTGTTAGCATCCACATGTCAGAGAGAACATTCAGCCTTTGGATTTATGGGATTGGTTTATTTCACTTAGCATGATAATATCCAGAACTATACATTTACTGGCAAATGTCATAAATTCATTTATCTTTATGACTGAGTAATATTATATCATATCTATATGTACATATACAAACATACATATATATGTATATAATATTTTCTTTATTCATACATCTATTGAAGGGCACCTAGGTTGGTTCCATAGCTCAGCTATTGTGAAATGAGCTGCAATAAACATTGATGTGATTTTAAATCTCCATACCATGTACATCCACAAGACTGGGATCTTAATTAGAATAAGATATATTCCATGTTTGTGTAAATATATCAAAATTGCCTCTATTGTCATGTATATCTAAAAATAACAAAACAAAATTAAGAAAATAAAAATAATTAATGAAAATAAAAATGCAAGCATTTTGTCCAATTTGTAAATCTTCTTCTCTAGTGCATTGAACAGGAAGATGGATCATCTCAGAGTTTAACTGTCAGTTTTTGAATTCTCTGATTTTAATTGAAGTGTGAAAATGAGCACATCAATTTTATTGTGTTTTATTTTTATTTTTTCAATCTATGGTATTTTTAATTAATTGATTGATTTTTTTATATTTTTATGGACTGCATTTTGATTAGTTGTACACAAATAGGGTACAAATTTTCATTCCTATGGTTATGCACAATCTAGATTCATACCATTCTTGTAATCATGCATGTACATAGGGTAATGATGTCTGTCTCTTTCCACCATCTTTCATACCCTTGCCCCTCCTCCCTCTCATTTCCCTCTATATAATCTAAAGTTCTTAAATTCTTCTCTTATCTCACCCTCCACCACTCCCCATTATGTGTCATCACCCACTTATCAGAGAAAACATTTCGCCTTTGTTTTTTTCAGTACTATGGCTGTGTTGTTAGTTTGAAATTGGACCTTTACAAAAAACAGTTTGGAGCAGGTGCATTATAAACCATGAGGCAAGACACTTGGTTTTAAATCTAGATACAATTAATATGAGATGATTTATTTTATATAAATGAGATTGGATTCAATTTTATACTTTGTGAACATTATTTTATTTGTATTACAATATATTTCGTTGATTGTGATAGAAAGGTAATCATGATATTTTGAAATTATTCAATGGTACAAATTGTTCACACTGGATTTTTCTGGGATGGAAGAATATGATGGACTTACATCTAAACAACACAAACACATGGATATCACAAGATTTTTTAATGGGAATATTTATATGCTCATTAGTCTGCTACTAGAAAAGAAAGATGGGAATAAAGTGTTCAACTATGTCCCACATTAACAACCTTTTTAGCTTTTGTGACTCTGTCTACATCTTTGAAAATTGTTTAAGAACAGACAATTCTCTTTCAGAGAAAATTAGTCTTATGGATTGCTATTGCGCTTTAAAATTTATAGAACCATATATTATTTTACCTAAAGAATAATTTAATAAAAGAAAAGAAATTAGACATATTTTCAACTCTGAAGAAAATGTAAAGCCCTTTATATTGTCATACTTAAATTTTATCAGTAAGTTCACAACCAAGATGAAAAATCCTAAGAGAGGGAGCACCTACTCATGACACCCCAGAGCTAGGAATTTAGAGAAAAAAATTCCACACAGATATTAGACCACATCTACTTTCACATGATGAACATTTATTTCTCAAGTTTATAGTGAATTCTACATAGAATTAATAAAACATAAGACTGAATAATAATGAAACTGCTTTACTACCCTTCTTACTACATAGATCTAAACAGAAATAAAAAAGGATTATAGAAGGAATAGTGATATGCAAATCTTATTTGCTTTCCTTGTTTATTTGGACAAAGTTTAATGGTTAATTAGAATATTATCAAATGGTCTCAATTTGCAATTTCTCATCATCCCTAACTTTGCAAATTCTGGTTTCTAATTCCAATCATAGATTTTACCAAGATGAAATTAAGAGTGTTGGTGACCGTTCACAGTTTATTTCCAGACACTTCAACAACAGAAAAGTAAGGAGGACTGAACAGTACAATTTTCTCTTTGCTCTTTTCATGAGCAGTGGAGGTGCATAGATTTAAGACGCTCTTATGCTTTATTTCTACCCATAATAATTCCTGGATGCCCAGACCTCATTGGTTCTTCCTTTACAGGGTTTCACTGTTACAAATTACAATTTTAAACATTTTTCCTGAGTAAGCGTTTTTTAATTCTGAATGTGGGTTAAAGATTAGGTGTATCTCAGGGAGCCTTTTAGTGGTCATTCAGGTTAGGCATGAAAAATTGGAGACTTAGAGACCTCAAATGATCACTTGGCTTCACTCAGACGTTTTGATTGAGAAATGGGTTTGAAGGCAGCAGGCTTGGGGGCCAAGATGAGCTTTGTCACAGTGATGGAGCCCTCACAATTTAGGAGTTTGACCTTTAGCAATACTCCCAATGGCCAACAGAGGAGGAGGCCAGCCTCCACCATGCAGCATGTCTCCAACATCTGATTTGGAGTTACAGAGTATGGAATGGTGGAGAGGTGCTCTAGAAAATAGAAAACAGACTCACTGTAGATATTCAAGGTAAAGAATCAGGAATATGCCATGTTCCCAATAAAATCCCAGACATGTAGGAAGGGTGATAATATTGAAACACATAGACAGCACCTTAGAATAAATCTAACCCAATTCCAACCATGTCCAATCCAGTTTTTGATTATCTGTTTATGAAAAAAGCAAAACAAATTAATCTCTGGAAGTGTAGAGTATCACCTGCAGGATCTTAGTTTCTCCTGTTCTGTTTTTCTATATGGGAAGCAGAAAGAAAATGTAATTAGCAATCCATGTAAATAAAAAATAAACAGATGATAGCAGTATTGCTGGTGTAGGAAAAAAGAATTGGGTTTTTCATTGAGAATGCTGTATGTAGTTTTACAGTATAGACTTTACATTCTCTCAAGTTCTAAGCAACAATCACCTCATACTACACTAATTTCTCTCCTAAATCACAAATGAGAAGGCTTAGTCAAGTCAAGGTCTTGGTGAAAGATAGTGTAAGAGCAGCCAACATTTTCTTTTTCCTCTTAGAACTGTGATTAATGTGTCAAAGAAAGCAAAAATGACTGAGGGTTAGAAACATGAAATGAGGATGCATTTCAACATGCAGTTGGAACTCTAAATTCAAAAATAAAATGACTTTAAAATCCAGGTACATTGGTGTACAGCTCTGATATCGACTGCTTGGAAGGCTGGGACAGGGGGTCACAAGTTTATGACTAGTCTCAGCAACTTAGCAAGAACCTGTCTCAAAAAAAAAAAAAAAAAAAAAGGAGAGGGCGGGGAATGGTAGAGCATCTTGGGTTCAGTCTGTAGTACAAAGAAAAAGAAGAGAAAAATTGGCATTTCAGATTTGAGAAACATTGTACATGAAATTTGGAGTTCATTCATATTTCAAGTAACAAATTGGCTACACTGGAAACCAAGTGAGTTAATTGAAAATCAGTGGAAAACTGCCTAAGTTAGGAAAAGAAAAAAATAATAAGTTAAAAAGATAACTGTGTGACATTCTAAAAAAGTTCTAAGAAATATCTTTCCAAGGGCCTCAAAAAGGGGCAGAATAGGGAGACTAATTTACTTCTGATCCTGTAAAGCATCATCATGGAGTTGCCACCTCCGAATCTATTGTGCCACTATCAATAAGAAAGTGGGGTTATGCCAATATCAACAAAAAAACCTAAGCAAAAAAACAAAAAGGGAGTTTTCCTATTAGACTGTGTCCAGAAGACACAGTCATCTGGCAGGTTAAAGGTCTATTTGTCAATTAAATGGGTCATCCTCAGATTGTCTTTGCCTCTAAATCCTTTTAGACTGTGTTCCCTGAAAGCTGTACAGGATTTAAAAATAGTGAAAAATAAGAAAGCACATTTTTCTTGTGTTTGTTCAAGGAAAGTCACCTTGGAAATATAAAGGTCATTTTTAGTATGAAGAATGCGGTCACTTTGGAGGTGATAAACAATGTGGTATGGTCCAGATTTACAGCACAGCCAGGAATAGATAATACTGTCACAATTCAAGCTTTTAATATATAAATTGGTACCCTTTAAAAGAGAAAGAGCTGGAGAAAGAGAACACAATTATGTATTTTCAAAATACTTTTGGTATTATTAGATTATAAAATTCAACTGTTGCCCGTTGAAAAAAATCAGTCTTGCTGATAATGTGATTCAATTATAAATTAAAAACTTGTTTTCATCTGTTGCAATAAATAGTACATCTTTCTTAAATTAAATAATACTTTAACTTCATCCTGTCTGAATTCCCTGTACCACTCGGAAAAAAAAAAAAATTTACAGAATGATTTCTAAGTGTGACAGCATTATGGGTCTATAAAGAAAATCTTTCTGGTGAGATGCAGTGGTAACAACAGATAAACAATGACAACAGAAGTAATAATCACAGCACCTCCGAAACGTGCTAGAATGCTATGACAGGCCTTTGAGTTACTTTTATTAGGGAGAACAGCTGAGAATAAAATCACCAAAATATCCAAAAAGATATTCTACATTGACATCTTAGCCACTGATGTCAAATGCCAATAGGGAAATAAAAATAATTTGACGAGAAACAATCCTAGTCTGATCTATAGAATATTCCCTAAATCACAGGAAACCTTGTTTTAATACAGATGGAGACAATTAAATATGATATTAACATTTGATATTTGCTATAAGAGTGCATTTAAAATGTGCTATTAGGGTTTGGATATGAGGTGATCCACAAAAGCTCATGTTTTAGACAATGCACAGGTGACATGCACAGATATGCACAGGTGACATGATTAAATTATGACAGTTGTAACTCATCAGTGGATTAATCCATTCGATGACTTAATAACTTGAATGAACTACAGTGGTAACTGTATGCTAATGGAGCATGGCTGGAGGAAGTAGATCACTTTTTATAATCCCTTGAGGATTACATCTTATTCCTGGCTCCCCTCTCTCTCTCTGCATCCAAGATAACATGAGCTGAACATCTTTCCTTCATGACATCCTTCTGCCATGATGCTTCTGCAATAGAGTCAGCCCACCATGCACTGAGAGAGCTCTGAAAACATGAGCTCCAAATAAACCTTCCCTCCTATATATGTTATTTTTGTCAGGTATTTTGCTCACAACAATGAAAGGCTGATTAACACAAGTGTAGTTTGTGATCTTCTAAAATTATGGTCACAACTATTTATCTCTTATCAAGACCATATTGTTGAAGTAAAGTTCTTTTTCTTTCCTCTGTGCCTAGACAAATATTTGGTGTGAAAAGGGGATCCGTGTGTTCCTGATTACCAGTGAGTGAATCATGCTTGAGTGTTCATCACGTAGACGTTCTATTTATTTATTTATGCATTAATTCATTCATACATTCATTTTTTGTATCAGGTAGGAATTAAACCCAGAGTTGCTTAACTAGTGAGCCATATCCCCAGCCTTTTCCATTTTGATACAGTCTCACTAAGTTGCTTAGATCCTCTCTGTATTGCTGAGGCTGACCTCAAACTTGCAATCCTCCTGCCTCAGCCTCCCAAGTCCCTGGAATTACAGGCATGCATCACCATGCACAGCTCAAGAAATTTTAAATAAAGGAAAGCAGAGAGTTAATCTTCACTTCAGCTTCACTGAAGTTAGTCAGGTAACTGAAAGTGAGGGAATATTCTTTCAAAATGAATGGATCATGATCAGCAGGGATTTGCAATGAAGGAAGTGTGAAACTTTTATTGAAGCATCTAATAAATGGGTCATTCTTTCATCACAAAAATTTTTTAGATGTTTAAACATTAGTTTTTCTTAAATTCTAAGGGTGAAATATATCAAAGTGACACTCTTCCAGTTGGGTATGGAGATAGCTGTTCTTCATAAAAAAAAATTAAACTTGCTTATGTGATCAAGCAGAGGGGTTACTATATAAAATACCAAGATTCATACAATGATTGAAGCCAAAGAAGGTCGATAATGGAGAAAGATAGAGGAACACTGTTTCCAGAAAGGTGATCCAGTTGTGAAATCTACTGGAATTGAGAATATTCCCTCTTTTAGTAGTCTCCTAAATGCCTTTTTGGAAATGCAAATAATTTAGAACTAAGAGATTTAGATACTATTCATTAAATCAAAATGTTTCAACAAGTCCCTAATTTTGCATGTTTTATTTCTTTTGACATTGTTCCTTCATCAGTACTTTATAAAAAAATTTAAATAAGAAAGAAACAAATAATGAAACCCATAGGTACAACTCAATAAATAACTCCATTTAATGTAGGAGATTAAAAGTAGTCAAAAAGTCTCTGTTATCTGCAGAATAAAGTAAAAGTGTCCCAGCCCGATATTCCTAGGATCCTCCAATCTTTTCTGAATTAAAATATTAAGGCAATCACACTGATTTAAGGAAAGCATGCCTGGGAAATTAAGGCTTACAGCAGCAGACTTAAATTCCCCGGCACGTTTTCTTTAAATCTAACCCATGCTTGGTTGTGCAAATCCCCCTTCTATATTTGAGGTTTCCACTTTTATCACATTGGCAGAACTGTTCTTGTACTTACTAAGAAACTGAACACAGTGTTCCCTTTCTTGATAGTCTGTAGTCTATGAACATCTCACATGAAACTTTTTCAGAATGTATTTCCTTAACAAAAGTTACTTACAATTTCCTCTTTGATACATTATGTCCCATTACCCTATATACCAAACACCTCAAAAACATGAATTGAGTAACATTTATCCCATTTATGGTTATTTTGAAATAAATATTATAATTTTAGCATTCTATTATTTGAGAAAAGTGATAGGTGAATGAATAGAGCATCTGAAAAACAACATATAGTTCCATGTATATATATATGAGAAGTGTATAAATTACGTAGAGGCTGTAGATTATGATTTACCACCTATTTTAATGCAACTGTGTTAATTTTGTGGACACAATCACAAATCAAAAACTTGGAAAATAATGAACTAAGAAACATTAAGATAGGTACTACCACATTTATTTTTTATTTCTCACAGTAACTTATACTTGGGTTTTCTGCATATCAGTAATGAGCTAAAAAGGAGTAGAATCAATAGATGAATGAAAAGTTTACTTCTGATTTCATTTAGTATTTGGGATGGTATGGACTAACAAAACCATTGTATCAGGACTTTGTATTTTGAATTATTAATTGACTAAAAACTCACAGTATTGAGAAATCTCATATTTCCAGTTATGTATAAGTGGCAAAAGTATTTGTGTGGTGGGGAAGGGAAAGGGAGAAGGAAACATATTCTAAAATATGCATATTTAGGAAATTGTTTGTAGTCATTGTTCCTATGTTAATTAGAAATAACATTAAAATTCTCTTTTATACTCTTTACCCCCCATTTATTCTTCTCTCATATATTTTCTGTCCTAATAAAATTAAAGTATTTAATTATAGTAGGGGATATTTTTAACAACCAGGTGGCAACCCAATTTGAAAATCTACCCTATGAATAGAGTGGCTGCTTTAATGAACTCAGAACATTTATAACCTTCCATTGACCTCTCAAGTACACATTACCTTCAATTTGTAGAATTTCTGACTCTGGTTGAATCAGAAGAATAGAGATTGATGCTTTTTCATTGTGCTTTTATCCTGAAGATGTTAGAAAGAGTAAAAATATATATCATAAGTAAAGCTGGTCTGGCAAGATATCCAAAGTAATTTTGCTGTCTCAAGAGAGGCAGATAGTCATGATAAGCATACGACCTTTGAGGTGCTTATCTAAACCAGCAGAAACCCCTACTCTCAGTTCAACCCATCACTTTTGGTTTGTACTAGGATAGAGGAGTTTGGATGTTAAGCAATTTGAGCACAGGGAGAACAAGAATGAGATCTAAATCGTTTTATGTGGATTCCTTTACTTGTTCTTGCTTTCAACTTATTAATATGATGTAAAGGAAAGCATCCTTCCTAGAATTTTAGGTGAAAGCTTTGGGCTTGTATTTTCCTAGTACTAGGACACATAGTTCTTGAGTCTTGTGTAATTAAATTTTGAAAAAATAATAATTCTCCATAACTAAAATCCTTAGATAAGAATTTGCTTTAAGAACTTCTGAGAATATAACAATTATATTAGAATAAAGATGAAAAGAGGAACAAAATACACATATATTTTTGTACATAGATATATTATTATTTAATACTCAAGGGGTAAGAAAAATAATCAAGTCAACCCTAATTTAAAGATGAACATTATATATACTAAATAGATTAAGAAATATGTTCTCCAACTGAAGCATAGTGGTGCATGCCTATAATCTCAAATCTCAGGAGTTGGGGCAGGAGAAACTCAGTTTGAATTCTGCCTAGCAACTTAGCAAAACCCTGTCTCAAAATAAAATAAAATACGACTGGGCATGTAGCACAGTAGCACCATAGTAGAGAGGTTGCCAAGCAAGTGGTAGGAATCCCAGTACCACACAAAAAGGAAAGAAATATTTCCAAAGTGAGATACTTAGAGACTCAACTCTGTATTCATACCCAGACCTGTGTGGTTTTGATTATTGATCTAAATGTCACAACTCCTGAACATTAAAAATTCTTCTTTACATTTGGAAATAGTTGAGATGTCTATAAGCACCTTAAAACTTCATGAAATCATTGATTTCATTTTTTCAGCTCCGTGAAGATTCCATTAAACTATTTTCCAAGTCCATGAAGATATATGAAAAATCGAGTGGATCAAAGACTATCACTCTTTATTGTACATATGTTTTACTTTTGGTTTGGAAGTTACATTAAAGAAGAAGAAATCATGAAAAATCAATAAATAAAATAATATTTATTTATCCTACTTTCATTTTAAGCACATACATGGTGAAGTCCTAATGTCTGTGATGAATTGCTTCTAACACAGTGGATTTGAACCCTGGTTAAGCTGGCTTTAATATGCATGCAGTATTTTATTCTTAACCTAAATTTTGACAGTTTGAAACATACAGGAAAATGTTGCTCCTAACATCAGTTAAAATTGCAAAAATCACTTGTCCAAATTGGTTAGGTAAACGTCTTGGCCCACGTCTTATTTTGTAAACTACATTTTAAGGTATAAAGAACATACAAAAACCTGTATGTATTTAATGTACATGAGTTTGAAGATAAGTTATATATCAGTAAAACTATCATCACAGTCAACTCTGTACACAAATCCATACCTGCTTAAAGTTCCTGCCAATTATTATTACCATATTCACTATTTTTATTATTAATGATAAGAATACTTATCAAAAGATCTACCCTCAGCAATTTTTAATCACACATGATATTGCTTATCTTATTATTTTACTGATACATTCATGCTGCCTATTTTTTATTTTGTATAACTAAAAATTATTATCCTTAAGTATTATGTCTGTGTCTCCCCTTATTCAAGCTCTTGGAAATCACCATTTTCCTTTCTGCTTCTGTGAGTTTCAGTATTTTATCTGATACTGAGCGTTTAGGTGACTTCACAGTTTCAGTTTCTGTGAATAATGCTGTAATGGTCAGGAGTGTGCAAATACATCTTTGAGATCATAATTCCAATTATTCGGGCACATAGTAAGAAGAGGTCTTCCTGAAACATGGTAATCTTATTTTTTTTTTTCGTATTTTGGGGTTGTTCCATTCTATTTCCATAACAGCTGTTCCAATTTTCACCCCCACCAGAGTGTAAACCATCATTTTTCTTCAGATCTTGACCAAACATGGATCATTTGTTTTCTGTTAAATAGTCATACTAACGTGTGAAGTGACATTTCTTTGTGGTTTTGATTTTGATTCCCTTAATAATTAGCCTTGTCACATGTCTGCTGGTCATTTGTAATGCCTTCATTGGAGAAATATTGATTCAATTTCTTCCCATTCTTAAATCAGATCATTATATCATTATTTTGCTACTGAGTTGTGGGAATTTCTTACATATTTTGGACATTAACCTTTTGTTAGCTATGCAGTTTTCTTCTATTCTGCAGGTTTCCATTTTATGTTGTCAATATTTTTCATTGCTGAGATAAAGGTTTTTATTTTGATGCTATTTTGCTTGTCTAATTTGTTTTTATTGTCTAGTTTTTTGATGTCATATCCAAAATATCTTTGCCAAGGTCAATGTCAAGAAGGTTTTGTTCTATATTTTCATCTAAGTTTTACAGTTAAAGATTTTATGTTTAAATAATTCTTTAATTAATTTTGAATTAATTATTGTGTATGGTGTAAAATAAGCATCCACTTGCTTATTGTTGTGTTTCTACATGATAATAATTAACTATCTGAAAAATAAGTCAAGAAAATTAACTCAATTTCCATAAGCATCAAAAACAATAAAATGCTTAGCAAAAAATTCAATAAATTCAATACTTTATCAGAGCATTATCATTATCCATAATGGTGGAATTTGTTGTCATGTATCACATGAACACAATAGAGCAATATATTTTGACAGATACTTTTCCCTGGTATTTTCCCTTTCCCTTCCCAGCTTCCCCTTACTCCTTTCCTCTACTTTACTTGTTTGTTTTCAAGTTCCATCCATTTTCCTGCAAATGCTATAATTTAATTTTTCTTTATGGCTGACCAAAACTCCATTGTATATATACCACGTGTGCATACATAACACATTTTCTTTTCCATTCATCCTTTGACAGATACCTGGGCTGGTTCCATAGTTTGGCTATTGTGAATTGTGCTGCTATAACCATGTGTATGCATGTATTACTATAGTGTGATGACTTTAATTCTTTTTTTTTTTTTTTATACCAGGAACTGAACCCAGCATCGCTTAACCACCGAGCCACATCCTTGGCCCTTTTTTATATTTTATTTAGATACAGGATCTCCTGAGTTGCTTAGGGTCTTGCTAAGTTGCTGAGGCTGACTTTGAACTCACAGTCTTCCTGCCTCAGCCTGCAGGAGCTGCTGGGATTATAGGTGTGTGCCACCATGCCCAGTTGACTTGAATTCGTTAGGATAAATATCAAGGAGTGTCTAGCTAGGTCACATGATGTTTCTATGCCTAGGATTTTGAGAAACCATGGAGGTGAATCTCTTGTTCATGGAAATTTATAAATCAAGGATGAATGAAATTCAAATAAATGGAAATATGCATTTTGTGTTCATGGACTAGAATTCTTAATACTGGAAAATGTTTGTTATTCCCAAAGCAATCTAGAATGTCAGTGCAATTTTTATCAAAATTTCAAAGACTTTTTTTCTTTAAACAGAATTAGGGGGAAAAACATGCTAAAATTCATATAATAAAATCATTGAAAAACTAAAGCAATTTTGGGCAAGAAGAACACAGTGAGGGCATCATGTTGCATGATTTTAAAATCATATTTCAAAGCTACAATAATATAAACAGAAAGATTTTTGCACACAAACCAACAATAAACCAAGGGAACAGAAAAGAAAGCTCAGAAGTAAACCCATGCATGTATGGGCTCTTCACTAAGAGTGCCATGAGTATGCCTTAGGGAAAGCAATCTCTTCAACAAATGTTACTGGGAAAACTAGACATCTGCAGGCAAAAGAATAAAATGGTCTATATTTAAACAATTTTACTGAGATTTAATTTATTTATTCAACAATGAAATCATCAAACATGCATGATTTCCTGATTTTTATTTTGTTGCATAAGTAAACATCAGTACAGTAAGTTTTATAACACTTCAGTCACCCTAAACAAAAATGCTTAAGCTATTATCTCCTTATCCACATATCTCCTCCACCCCGCCCTCCCACTGTAAGTTACCACTAATCTACCTTCTTTCTCTATTCATTTGCTTACCTTGAGCATTTCATACAAATAGAATCATACAACATGTAGTCTTTGTGCCTGCCTTATTTCACTTTGCATAATGGTTTCATGGTTCATCAAAAATTGAAGCACGCATCCATGCATTCTTTTGTAAGGCTGAATACTCCATTGCATGGATCAACTACATTTTATTTACTCTTTCATTTGTGGATGTGTACTTGGGTTGTTTCCACTTTTACACAATTGTGAGCAAAGTGCTTCTATGAACATTTGTCTGCATTTTTGCATAAAATTGAATGTCTGGATTCATTCTCACTGGCTATGTATATAATTCATAGAAGGATTTTGTCTTCTATTTTTTCAAGATTTTGTAAATAACTTCCATTATTAATTCAAATGTTTGGTTGATTCTTAAGTGAATTTGTCTTGGCCTGTGTTCTTTGTGGATGACTTTGGATCATTAAATGTTGTTGATCTATACAGATTCTCTATTTCTTGTTGGGGTCAGTTTATGTAGTTTGTTTCAAGTAATTTGTCCAATTTATCTAAGTTCAATAATATATTAGCACCCAACTGTTGTTAATATTTCTTTATACTGTTTTTATTTTCATAAGGTCTATAATAATATCCCCCTTTTTTCATGTCAATTATTCCAGCAATGGATTTTCTATTTTTTCCTCATTGGTCTAGCTTATATTTATCCAGCTGAATGATTGTCCATTGTGGTATATATACATTATGGAATACTACTTTTATTTACTTTTTATTTCTCCTATGAAACATTATTTATTCAAGAGAACATTATTTAATTTCCACAAATTGGTGAATTTCTACATTTTTAAAATTTATTTCTAATCCCCTTCCATTGTGTAGGGAACATCCTCTTAATTTTTCCTATCCATGAAAATTTTTTGAGAATTGTCTTTTGAAGATATAAAAAATATTTTGTCCTGGAAAATAATTCTTGCGTAGATTCTCAAGTCTATTTTGTTTATAATTTTGTTCAGATCTTCAAATACTTCGTTGATTTTCTACCTAGTTTTTCTATCCAGTATTTAGAATGGGGGATTAAAGTCTCCAATAATAATTTTTATTTCATGGTATTTTGTGGGGGTACCAGGGATTGAACTGAAGGGCACTCAACCACTTATCCACATCCCCAGCTCTACTTTGTATTTTATTTAGAGACAGGGTCTCATGAGTTGCTTAGCGCCTTGCTTTTCATTGAGTCTGTCTTTGAACTCTCCATCCTCCTACCTCAGCCTCCTGAGCCACAGGGATTATTTTCTTATTTGTCAATTTTTCTTTTCTTTTTTTTTTCAATTTTTGCTTCATGTATTCTGGCATTCTCTTATTTGATATATATTTTCTATCACTGCTATAGATTCTTGATTAGATTTTCCATAAATTTAAATGTTCTTTTTATCACCAATTTAATTTATATATTTATATATATATAGTTATAATCTGCTTGATTGTTTTAGATTCCTTATAAGCACCATCTTTGTGCTGGTTGCAGTATGCTATTTATTTTTCCCAATTTTTTTATCAATATTTTGCATCTTTATTCTAATGTAAATCTCTAACAGTATAGTTGTATCATGTTTTTTCTCAGCCTCTCAATCTCTGCCTTTTGATGGTTCGTTTAATACAATCTCATTAAACATTATGATTGATATAGTTCCATTGTATCTGCCTCTTTAGTTTGCTACATGTCTCACGTATTTTTGACCTTCTAGTCTTCTGCTGTTGGCTTTATGGGTGATTTCCTTAATGTTCTTCTGAGGTTTTCAGTGATTGTTGTACTGTTTGCTCTAGGGTTTTCATACACATCCTCATTGATTCAAATTCATGCAGAGAGAACTGTGCTAGGGTCCAGAGATGCTACTCATAGGAATCTGTCCCTCTTCCTTCTTTTGTGGTCTTATTATACCTACTGTGTTTGTAAATCTTACAAATCCAGCAGCACATTGCTTTAGTTATTACTTAGTGTGAATTTTTATCTTTTTTTAAGGAGATAAGAGAATAAGAGAGAAAAAGTATATACTTAAAATTTTGTGACATTGATTTTTGTATTCATAATTTCTGGTGTTCTTCATTTGTATCTCTAAATTGAGGTTTCTAGGTTTCTTCCTGAGTTATTTCCTTCATTCAGTAAAGCTTTGTTCACCTCTTACCTGCTTTTGTTGAAATACACACCACATATAATATTAAAAATCAAATAAATTTTGCTTGATACAATTAAATTTTAAATATCTGAATAGATGGAAAAATAAGAAATATGGATTTATGCTGTCTTATGTAACTAAATATTACCTATACTGGTGTGTTCTGATTGTTTAAGTTTGATTTATTTGCTCTTATTTGTGTATATATACTTAGAGTACTAGATGTCACTTGCTTTCAGTCAGAAAAACATCAATTTACCTTCAATTATGAAAGACAGGTTGATAGCTTTGCTGGATATAGGATTCTTTATTGACCATTTTTTCCCCTTTGAAAAATTTGAATATTTTATCCTATTGTTTCTGGCCTTCATTATTTCTTTAGGAAGTGTGTGGTTGCTGGGTGTGGAGGCACATGCCTGTAATCTCAGTGGCTGAGGAGGCTAAACCTGGAGGACCAAAATTCAAAGCCAGCCTCAAAAATTAATGAGGTCCCATGCAACTTAATGAGATCCTCTCTCAAAACAAAAAGTGAAAAGGGCTGGGGATGTGGCTCAGTGGTTAGGCACCCCTGGTTTCAATCCCTGGTTCCAAAAAAAAAAAAAAAAAAAAGCATGATCAATGTATTAAGGTTGTCTTGTAAGTGATGTGTTGCTGGGTTTTTTTTTTTTTCTTTAATTGATTCTTTGAGATTTTCTAAATTTAAAAATAGCTAGAATTTGCAGGAGAGAGTATCAGCAATAAAGAAGCATATCCACAAAGAGCTCTTAGATCTTTGATTGAATATTAATATGGACCTTTGTAGGTTGAAAGCTAACAGGACTTCAAGGTAGAACTGTCAGGAAAATAAATTTTTCTAGGGAACTGTGAGACAAAAATTCATAGAAATAACTCAGAGCTAAAGATCAGTCTTATTTCTCATAGCCAACTGAAGGCACCTCATTGAACACAAGGCCCAGAAGACAGATATTTTGCAAGTGACAAGAAATTAACTCTATAAAATAGTATTCTCCTAATGATATTATTTAAAAATAATCCTTTAAAAAAGTCCCATTTAAATTTTTTGGCCAGTTGGAAAAAGTCCAAAAATCTTTAAAAAAAGAATACAATAAAATTCAGCACAAAGTTACATCAAATATAAACTTCAAGTCACGTAATAAAAATTACTAAATAGATGAAGGATAAGATACTACAACCCATAATAAGGGAAAATGAAGCAGTAGAAAGAGACATACAATGAACTAAACAATGGTATTTCCAGATGAATATATAAAAAGCTACTATAATTATGCTTATAAGACTTCGGTGAATAAATGAATATACTGAAGAAAACATTGAAAGACATACAATAGGACAAGATGTTTAGGATCTATTTTGGGCACAGATGGAGAGAAATAAGTTTACACAATAAAACAACAATAAAAGCAACAACAACAAATCCTACAAGGCAGCAAATTAAGTAAACCCATGTGAGAATGAAGTAGATAGGTGTGCTAATTTTCTATTGCTATATGAAAAAAAAACCCACAAATTTGATGCATTAAAGAACAATGACTTTTGTTTCACAGTTATTCAAAGCAGTATCTATAGGTGTGGCTGAGTTCTCTACTCAGGTGTGGTGAGGAGTCAGTATCTAAGCTCTTATGGTTCTCTATGGGTTGTTGGAAGAATCCAAATGCTGAGTCTCAAGGACTGGCCCCTGTTCTCTTGCAGACTGTCAGTGAGGAGTCACCCTCAATTCTTGCAGGCCACTGGCCTTGCTCATCATGTGCTCCTTTAGCTTCAGCTCCACCCACATGGAAATTCATTATGTTGGTTTCTTTTCTCTGTTCTATTTCTCTGCCTCTGAAAGTGGATATATGTTTAAAGGGATCATGTGGTTATATCAGGCCCACCCAGATAAACGCCTCTTCTTAAAGTCATTTGTACATATCATATTACTGGACCACAAGAAAAATTCATTATTTTACTAGCCCCAGCACTATACAAGGTATGTGCCCAAGAAGGACAGGAATTACAGATACCATTCTAGGGTTCTGCCTCCCACAACAGGGTAGATACCTATTCCAAAATCTGAAGACAGTCAAGTGCCCACAGGGAAAAACAGGATCCTAGAATTACCTTAAATGAAATGAAAGCTTTCACATCCCATACACAAAGGCAGTGGAAACATTAAACTGGAACTTTTGAAGAAGTGCTGAAGGCCAGGTGTGTGTTAGCATGAGGATGTGAGGTTCATGGGGCAACAGACACAGGGAGTTTTTCAAACTTGAGTGGGCTTTTTTACCCAGGAACTCCAAAAAGTGTGTGTACAGCTGGGATGGGATAGGAAATCACCTTCCAAGGCCCTGGTTGGAGAAAGAGGCCAACAATTCCTGGGAGATCCTACAGGTAGTTGTTCCTTACTGAGCACAAGGCAGTTTGCAGGGGAACAAACATTACCTGATGAGATACTCTCAGAACTGTAAGAAGGAAGGAAACTCCGCCCAGCTTCAGCTACCCTGCCCAACAAGGGGCAGAAAGGGGAAAAAAAAGAAAATCTCTAAATCAGGGTAGAATGTTTCAAACAAAGTTCAAAACTAGACTGGAGCTGGGGGAAAGGAAGTTTGGATCCGTGGATAAAATTCAAATCCTGGAACTGAGACAGATACAGAGAGAAAAATGCACTCATCAGAACAAGCCTCAAAGGTGTTACAAATTTCAGATCCCTCAGAGCATTTAAAACAGCAAATGTTAAAGGCTTTCATGGAAAAGATAAACAATATGCATGTCTAGATGAGTAATTTCACAGAAAGATGGAGAAGGTAAGAAAGAATAAAATGAAAAGGCTAGAAATAAAAGAAAACATAGTAACAGATAAAGAATAGCTCCTAAGGGGACTCATCAGTAGATTCACCACAATTGAAAAAAATCACAAAATTGAAGATAAAGTCATGTAAATGACATAAACTGGAACATAAAAAAGGAAAAAAAAAAGGGGGAAAAATAAGTAGGAAAAGTTGGTTGTGACACAACATCAGACTGGAAAACCTATACATAACTGTAAGAAGAGAAATAAAAGAGAACATAAGGCAGAAGAAATTGAAGAATTAATGGCCAAGTTTTTTATTTCCAAATTAGTCACAAACAACAAAACATAGATCCCAGGGAGGAGAATGCATAGCAAAGGTGCAATGCCTAGGCAGACCCAGAACTGGAGGAAATCAAAGACACAGAGAAAATATTCAAGGAGCTAGAGTCCAAGGGGAGCATGTTCCGTGTAGGAGAATAAAAACACAGTATGTCAACATTTGTGGAATGCAGCTAAAGCAACCCACAGAGTGAAGTGTACTGCACTAAATGCATGGATGAGAAATGAAGAATGTTCTAGAAACTGTAATATAATTTCTACATTGGGAACAAGAACTAGAAGAGTAAATCGAATGTAAAGTGAAGATAGGGAAGGGTATCATAAAAGTTAAGTGCAGAAATTCATGGAATTTAAAGCATGAAAATAATAGAAAAAAATCAATGTCAACAAAAGCTAGTTCTTTAAAAAGATCAGTAACATCAATAAGTCTAGTTAGATAAGCAAGGGAAACAAATGAACAAAGACATAAATGAACAATATCAGAATTGAAAGATGGGCTATCTTCATTGATCTCAAAAACATTAAAAGATTTCTTACATAACCTACAAGGAATTGTCCACAAAAATCTACATTGATGAATTGGAGCTCAATTAAATTAAGTACTTCTCTTCTTATGTTAACTTTTAAGACTCCGAAAAGATAAACTATGTACTAGGACAAATTATTTGCACATGCAAATATGTCCTCTAAGGTTTCTGCATCTAGAATATAGACTTTTGAAAAACTTTAAAACTCAATAATTAGAAAACAAGCATTCCAACAAAAGAGAATGAAATAATTTAAATAGGGATTTCACCAAAGAAAATATATAGATAATGAAGGAATACATCTAAAGTTGCCAAACATCATTCATTATTAGCATAATGCAAATTGAAACCAAATTATACACTTGTACACATATATATATAAATGAACAATTAGGAAAAAAATGAATCTTTTTTATAGCAAACACTGTTAATCAGGATAAACAATTTGTGCACCCTTTAGCTAAGGGCTAGGTGGGAGTATAAGGCAGATTTGTTTACAAAGTACATGAAAGATATGGGGAATTATATAATTCTTTTCATTTTGATTATAGCGATGATTGAATGTCTATATGCATCTATCAAAATTTACGGAATTATATTCTAAAACAGGCAAATTTTGTCATAAGTAAATCATACCATATTTTAAATTAAGTAATTTAACATAGAAAATTTTAAATTATAGTTTTGAAGAAGACATATGCAAATGACCAAATAAGGCTATGATACATTCAGCATCATTAGCTATAAATGAAATTCAAATTTACCTTATAACTCTTATATAAATGGAGTATGTAGGATATATACATGTATGCTGTGTGTACATATATTACATATTACATGTATGTATATATTAGCAGATGCATTACAAGTAATCACATTACATGATTGTGAGTGACTGCAAGGCAAACTAAAGTACTAAATCTAGTTGTAAAGGACAGAATGAAACTCTCCATCATGAGTTGAAGTTAATAGCTACAGGTGAAATTTCTTCTGAAAGCTTACGTTCTATTTACTTGACAGAATAATGTCCACAATAATATCCCTTACATGAAGTCAACTGATTAGTGTCATTAATCACTTGTAGAAATCAGGGACATTATGTACTTGTCTTCATAGAAACACTCAGACTAGGGATTGGTTGGGTAACTGTCCACACTGACTTACTTAAGTTCACAAATAAAACTGAGAGTCGCAGAGTCCATCCTTGGCATGTATTAGTTTGCTTATTTGAATTCATGCTATTTTTCCCTTTTTCTTTGAGATGTGATCTTACTGGGCTACCCAGTAAATTCTCGAACTCCTGGGCACAGGTGATCCCCCTGCTTCCAACTTCGAAGTAGGTTAGACTACAGATGTACCCCACAAACCCAAATGAACATATATGTTTGTTATGTGGAGCATTTTTTGTTCTTGTGAGAAACATAAAAAGATGTTCTAAATTTACATGTGCTTAATTTGGGCCCAGTTTCTATTTGCATAAATAGTATATGAGATTAATTTATGTTTTACAATTTAAACAGAATAACAACAGTGGTTAAGAATTATTTTTAACCATTGTTAAGAATAATTTGTAATATCCACATTACTGAAACTTTTGTAACCAAAAAATATTCATATTCTTATATTGTTTGACAGAACTATAGCAAAAACATTTTCCTAAAAGAGAATGTATATGTCAATGATTTATTTGAAAAAGTTACTTTCATCACACAAATACAATTCACTATATAAATTTCACCTCAAAATTATATGCAAGTAATATCATACTTTCTTTTGTTCTATTGAAGAAAATAACATCTATCATATAAACACTGTACCTGTTTTCTTAGTGTTAAAGGATTTTAATTGATTTCTCAACTTGACAACTTAGAATACATTATATTAACATAGAAGAAGTTTATTAAATACTAAGTAAGAGGAACTTGTAGAGACATACTAAGAAGCATTACCATCCAATTTTGAAGATAGAAACAGAAAATCACTAAAGTAGAGACATAACTAATAATACATGATTATAGGCAAATTTCTCATCAGTAATTTTGGAGCCCAGAAGGCAGTGGACTGATATATTAAGAGTACTTAAGGGAAAAAAAATATGAATGCACAATTCTGTATCCAGCAAAACTATCTTATAAGTGTGAAGGAGAAATTAAGATATTCTGAGAGATAGAGAGAAAAAAAATAAACTCTATTAAAAACAGGCCTTCCTAGCAAAAACTTACTTTTAAGAAGTCCTATTGGGTTAATGGAAGGACAGGGCAAGTTAATTTAATCTGCGGAAAGCTACTTTCTTGCAAGTAAACTTGGACGATTGCTCCTTGTGATGTTGGTCATACAAGCAGACAAAGTCAGCTAAAGCTAACGATGCACTGCTTCTACAAGATACTGAACCCCCCTATCTTATTGAGGGCAATGTGGAAAGGATATGCATCTCTTTCCCAGTCAGTTGGTACTGGAAAAAACATCATGAAGGAGAGGAATCACTGTTTGGCCATGACAGAGAGAGGTGCTATCAGCCTCCCAACACTGAATTCTTGGAACAGTCTCTGATCTCTTATAAACTTGACCCGACTAATCACATCTCCCATGATTTTTCTGGGCACTCTCTTTGGCTTTTCTGCTACTTACTCCTACAGACTACAGGCTTTTTCCTCAGACAGATAACAAAAGAATAACAGCCCTGGCAAGCCTGTGTTGTGAATAAGGCAATAAGTGTTAAGAGAATATTCTATAATTTTAAATGTTCACATTAAAACACAAGAAATATCTCAATTAAAACTTTCGAAAATTGAAAGAACAAGTTATATACAAAACTAGAAGAAGGAAAGGAAAAATAAATACTAGGAAAGATATAAATAAACAAATAATGGAAAAGAAATATAGAAAAATTAACATTTAATAAAACTTTCATTGTTTTAAAAGTTTAACAAAGTTTACAAGCCTTTGTCAGGGTGGATTGAAATGAAAGAGATGACCCAAATACTAAAATCAGGAAAGAATCTAAGGTCTTAGTAGCAACATTACAGAAATTAAAAAAAAAAATTATAAACGAGTGTAATGAGAAATTACTGGCTAACAAATCAATAACTTTAATGGTATGGGTGAATTTTTGGAAACCCTCCCAAAACTTGTAGATCTAGACAAAATCATTCAGAGAAAGAAAATCTCAACAGATGTATCACAATAAGGAAATTGAATGATTGATTCAGCCTCCTAAACAAGAAAAACCTTGAAGCTAACAGCTTAACGGGTGAAGCCTAATGAACTTCTAACTAGGAACTCATGCCACTAGTTTATACTAATTCTGCTCTAACCTTTCCAAAAATGAAGATGAGACAGCGCCTTCTAACTTTTTTTTTTATGGAGGAAAAAGCTGATCATCTCAATTAGTGTAGAAAATACAACTGGCAGTTTGTCATACCCTCCCTTATAAAAACAACCAATACATTAGGAATAGAAGGATCTACCTAAACATAATGAAAACCATGCCTGAAAAATCCATAGGAACATCATTCTCAATGGGAAAAGCCTACAGGCTTTTTTCTAAGACAAATAACAAAGCAAGGTTGCCTGGTTGCACCCTCTTCTTCTGGACATATTGCTGCAAGGTCTAGCCAGAGAACCTGGGCAAGGGAAATAAATTTTTAAACTATGTATTGGAAAGGAAGAAGTGAAATGAATGGTACTTACAGATGATGTGACCATTTGTGTAGAAAACCCTAAAGGATTCACAAAACAAAAACTGTTAGAATTAATATATGAATTAATCAGAGGATTAGGATACTGCCAACCAGTTCAAAAAACAGTATTTTTATATAGTAACTATAAGCAATCTGAAAAGGAAGTTATAAAAACAATTCAATTTACAATAACATCAAAATGACATAACCAGAATGTGTAAGAATCTATCATCTATCTATCTATCTATCTATCTATCTCTATTTATAAATAGACATATGCTAAAGCAAATTTCCCTTTTATGTATATCTATAAAGTACCAATTGAAAAAAATAAGAAAATAAATAGAAGGAATCCAAGTAAAGTAGAGGAAGGGGAATAGAAAGAGAGAGAAGGGAAGGGAAAGAGGAGGCAATGGGAACTGAAATGGAGCAAATTAAATTCCATACATAGTATGATTATATAAAAAAAACTGTTATGAAAAATTATAATATACTTATAAAATAATTTTGTAAAAGTATAAAATACTGGTGAAAAAATAAAGAATACATAAATAAAAGGAAATAATATCCCACATTCATAAACTAAATGACAATGTGCCAAGATGTCATTACTATTCAAAGTTACCTACAGATTCAAAGAAATCTCCATTAGAACCTCAATGATTTTTTTTGCAGAAATATAAAAAAAATTCATTTAATAGTAAATGATTTAAGCAAAGTAGCAAGATAAAATGTTAATATGTTAAAAATTGGCTGAGTGTCTATAACTAACAATGAACAATTATTAAGGGAAATTATGAAGACAACTTAATTTATATTAACATCAAGAATATAATACACCTGGTATGGTGGTATATGTCTGTACTCCCAGCAACTTGGGAGGCTGAGACAGCAGTATTGCACATTTGAGTCCACTTAGCAGGACCCTAAGTAACTTAGACCCCCATCTTAAAATAAAAAATAAAAAGGGCTTGGGATGTAGTTCAGTGTTAAATCATCTTTTGGTTTGATCCCCAGTTTCTAAAAAGGAAAAAAGGAAAAAACCATAATAGGAATTAATCAAGGTAGTTAAAGACTCAAGTACATATGATTTTTTTCAAATTTATATGAAATCTCAAGGATCCAGAAGAGCCAAATCAATTTTTTGAAATTAGCAAATTAGAAGATTCATACTTTCAGATTTCAAAACATATTACAAAGCTATAGACATTATACAACATAGTGTTTTATTGGCATAAATAGGGCAATATAAACTGATGGAATAAAATATAGAGCCTAGAAAAAATATCATGTGTATATCTCCAAAAGATTTTGGAAAAACAAGCCAACACAATGCAAAAGGAAAAGCAGTGTTTTAAACAAATGGTCCTGTGATAATTGATTATATAAATAACAAACTTAAACCCTGACCTAAAACCATCTATAAAATTATCCCCAAAAGTAACAAAGATCTAAACCTAAGACTTAAACCTATAAAAACTCTGAGAAGAATATAATGGGAAAAAGCTTTATGACATTGTCTTTGGCAACAATTTCTTGGGTATAATACCAAGGGCATAAATAACTAATGCAAAAAAATCTACAAACTGAACATTATGAAAATTGTTATTGAACATCATTATCAAGAGGGTGACAAGGCAATCAACACAATTGGACAAAATATTTGCAAATCAATTGTCAATGTCCAGTGTATAGAAAGAACTCCTAAAACTGAACAGTAATATACAACAAAACAAAGGGAAGACAAGGTACAAATATAATTTTTTTAAGGAAGATATATCAGAAGGTCAATATGCACTTCAAAAGTTTGCTCAGCATCAGTAACCATTAGGAAAATGCAAATTGCCACTACAGGGGGGTACCACCTTGGGCTCATAAAGATGGCTACTAGAAACAAACAAAGTAAAACAAAAAACAGAAAATAAGCTTTCATGATGACAGAAAAATTAGAAAATTTGTGCATTGCTGGTGAGAATGTAAAACAACACAGACACTGAATAGAATAAAATTATAGTGGTTTTCAAAAACTAAAAATAAATTTACCATAGGTGTGGGCCTCTTCTCCAGGAAGGAAGCCTACGTGGCATTCTGTTGGAAGACATGCCAAACAGGCCACGCAGGGACTAGGGCTCTTCCCGGTCCCCTACAAGGAGGCCAATGGGGTGTGTGCCTTTCAGGCCACCTGGGGACTGGATCCCCATCCTCCTTTTCTGTGTTCTGTGACGAGGATGTTCTTCTAAGGTCTGTAAGACAGTTCTTCCATGGTCTGTGAAACTGTCATATTCTGTGTTCACATGGTTGTTTTTTACTTTCTGTTACTAACCCATAGTTTGCCAAATAGGCTGGTAACTGTTTAAGCAAGGCTTGACCTTTGAGAGGTGTGGCTAACTTAACTAAAAGCATATAAAAGACAGTGTTATATGCAGTAAAGACAGAAACTGCTTCCTCTGAGACAAATGCTCCATTTCTCCCTAATAAAGCTCTTCGCCTCTGACCTCGGTGTGCAGTCTGAGTCCTTACTATTATTGCTGGTATTAGCCCTCCCAGGGTGCAACGCATTAGACCTGCCTCATCAATACATCATCATTAACTGTTTCAGCCCCATACAACACATAGGATTCAGCACTGGCTATATACTCCCCCAAATCAAAAGCAGAGTCTTGATATTTGTACACCCATGTTCATTGTTGAATTGTGTACATTACCAAGAAATGAACAAATCCAAGCTGTCCATGAATGGATAAATGGATAAGCTAAATGTAATACATGCGTCTAGTGGAACAATAGGAAGCCTTTAAAAGGAATTAAATTCTGACATATGCTCTGATGTGGATGAAGCTTGAGGATGTTGTGCTAAGTGAGATGTCAGTCAACAAAAAAGAAAATTGTATACACTTACCTTAATATGAAGTACTTAGAATAGTTAAAAATCACAGAAACAGAAAGCAGAATAGTGAATCCCAGGGAAGGAGGACAGGGTGAATGGGGAGTTATTAGTTAGTGGAGTTATTAGTTAGTTCAGTGGGAGTTATTAGTTAGTTCACTTTTATAAGATCAAAAGCATTAAGGAGATAATGTAAGTGACGATTATACAACATTATGAATATATTTAATGCTACTGAATGGTATATATGTTATGTTATTTTTATTTTACCACAATTATGTAATTGGAAAAAAGTAATAATGAAATCTGGTAGAAGCATGTTGTTCTCCTTATGAATGTTTTTCATGGTTTGAACCCTTAATGTGTCAATTATTATCTCTATATTGGAAAGCATTTAGTTTGCCTGAGTCTTCTTTTTCTACCTGTAAAATGGATAGTAATATATATTATACAGTGTTATGAGAATTTTGTAACTGAGAATTCGACAAGAACTTAGGAAACTATAGAAGTCTGTTAAATGACGTTAATTATAGAATATTGTTTTGATAAATGTGCATACCTCCTTCTATTACAAGAAACAAAGTCCTTGTTTTGCATCATTTCAGACAGCAATTACAGTTTCTAAAACAGAACCTCTTTTTCAAGTCTAAACAGAATGATCTATATTTTGATCTATTTCAAATAAATTGAGTTAAAATAAGCTATTTTGTTTGCCTGCCTAAGAAAATGCCTATAAGACTGTGAAACCCATGAGTGCCCAGAGCATTTGGCATCTGGGGTGGGGCAAAAGCTTTGCTTGCATTAGCTAAGTAACTGTGTCCCTCTTTGCTTCAATGCAGCACTCCAGAGTAGCAGGGCACAATGGCTTCCAGGCAGTTTGGGAACAATTGTCATGCCCTATTAACAAACATAAAGAGAACAGTATGTTTTCCTCTATTATCCAGGGCTGTACTTTTCACTGCTGCCTCTCTAGCCCTTTATTGTGCTAAACAGCAGGCAGAGGGATAGTGACAAGTTGAAGCCCACTTCCATCTTCAGACTATACTCCAGTGATAACCACATGTTGCCCAGAGCTAAAAGATCAGTTCCCTTTGCTCTTCGCACTCTTTATTATTTGGTGAGAAAACACTGATGAATGTATCCAGAAGTTGTTTGACTTTGTTTTAAAATCTCCTTGGATGAACAATCTAAAAATATACCTTCCAGGCTGTAACATTTTGGCAGAGCTATTTATTATGACATGCAAACATTGAACACTAGCCAAAATGGAACGTGGCTTCACATGCTCAATGAGTTCGACTATTGATATTTTTATGAAGTCTTTATGAAAAACAGAAGGAATGAGAGCATAAATAAATATGAATTAATCAGAAACCAGTCAAAATGATAATTATCAGCAGAGATGAATAGTCCCTTACCATGATATACCAAAGGTCGATCTGGGTTGTGCCCTGTGGCAGGACAGACTTAAGAGTTTAGTAAGAGAATTGATCTCTCATGCCATTATCATAGTAAAAATAGAAACGATAACGATAATAATTAATAATAATAAAGCAAGTAGCATTTTTCAAGATGCCTGGCAAACTTTAAGAATAATTACTAATTTGAGGCAAAGGAAAAACTGTGATATATAAAACAGTCCCAGACATGTTTAAGAGTAAGATTAATATCACATAAAATTATATGATATAATGTACTATAATATATAATATTTATGGAGCTATATTTATTTCAATGTGTAGTTAAATTTGGGAACATTATTTCAAGTTTGAGAAAGAAATATTGTCATAATTATAATTCACATAGGATACACATTTGAATATGCATATTAAATCACCTTTACCCATAATTAAATTATTTCTATTTTGTTTCTACGTTTATAAGTGATGATGTCTTTGATTATGAGTGAAGTTTGGGAAAAATCTTGAAAACTTTTTTTCCGTATCATAACCTTCTTGTCTTTTAATTCCTATTTTTTTCTTTACTTCCTTATTCTTTATGTCATCAATATTGCTTTTGATGATTCTTGGATTATCTATATCAGATACCTTATAGATATTCTTATAAATCATGGATTTGTGATTTGATTGATTTGTTATCTCAGTGGGTTAGTGATATACACTTTTCTTTCTGTCCTTTCTTAACATGTGGTTATAATTTTAGACTCACAGGGCCTTTGTGAATGTCTCCTGGATGATGGTGATTGTTCGTTCAGGTTGTTGATTTGGCAATATCTACAAAACTCCTGTTTTTGCACATGTGCCTGAGTCAGGTCTTCATCTAGGTAGTCAGTGTGAAATAGATTTGGTTGGACTCTTACTTACTTTGCAATTGCCTTGGAGGAGAGTCCCAGGTAACAGATGTCTTACACCAGTTAATAAGATTGATGCTCTGTCTGCTTTTACTCTGTTGATTGGCTCTGTTGGCAGCTTGTACAGACAAAATTTTAGCTCCCAGTTCTTAATGGTAGTATCAGATTTAGTGTTTCTACACAAAATCAAAGCAACATTGTATGAAAATGGAAAGAAGTTTATACAACCAAACTGCTAAGTGACAATTTTATGAAGGAAAGGATTTCCTTTTTGGGGTGATTATGGCATTAATTCCACAAATATAGTATGAAATTCACCTTTATAACTATAGACCCAAACGAGTTGCTGATTTGTGCACTTCTTAATGGGGTGTTTCTTTGTAGTCAGTGCTGCATAATTTAACAGAGAAGAGAGAAAAATCACATTGGAAATGTTCTTCATCATAAAAAGAAGTAACCATGCGAAACCAAAAGACTAATTAACCCACTAATTCTTCTATGAGCCAACAAAAATGTGAGTGTTGTGTGCTTGAGATAAATAGTTGATAATGAGGAAATATATTTATTTTTTGGTACTGGGGATTGAACCCAGGGTCACTCCACCACTGAGCCACATCTCCAGCCCTATTTTGTATTTTATTTAGAGATAGGGTCTCACTGAGTTGCTTAGGGCCTCACTAAGTTGCTGAGGCTGGCTTTGAACTCGAGATTTTCCTGCCTCAGCCTCCCAAGTGCTGGGATTACAGGCGCGTGCTACCGCGCCCAGCAGGAAATATTTTATTACATATACACAAATATATATACACAAAGAAAAGGATGAAAGTGGAATATCAGTTAAATTTACTCCTAGTTTTTTAAAAGGGTTTAATTATACTATGTAACTGTGAAATAGCTTTCTTCATACAATTATGCTAGCCATGTTTCAATCTTCTGGATTCAAATAGTCAACATATTCTATTGTATCAAGTAAATTTACTTTGCGCCAGAGTTTATATAGGATCACTGTAAAAGCGGAACACATGACATGAACATAAGAAATATGGCTGCACATTAGTGGAAAGATTTGTTTGTTCCGGGATCTTGAAGTTGGTCTCTGAAACTAACTGATATATGACTGAGGAAAACCAGCTAATACCTAAGGAGTAAATTACTGGTAGCATTCAAAAAGTATGTACAGATCAGAAATAGTATTTTTTTCTTATAGGTCTAATTAGAAGATATTTTTCCAAGTTTTCCTATGATTTTCAATTTTTTTTAAATTAAATGAAGAACCTGGTCAAAAGAAATAAAAGAAATCTAAGTAGAACCAACTTATAGAAACAGATGAATTCAAAGCTGTTCCATTTTAATTGATGGTCCACTTTCATGTAGCTCTCCACTTTATCTACCACATGCACATACATGCACTTCATGCACTCTGACCCATGCACGAGGAAGGAGAGAGACTAAGAGATCAGAATGGAGAAAGGAGGGTGGGAGGAGTGGGGGCAGAGAGAGAGAGAGAAAAAGAGAGAGAACAATCTTCTACGGAAGATGTCATTTAGATATGAAAACCTGTTTTAACTTCTCCCTTATTTCATGCAGGTTTCTCAATTTTTGGACTTCGCTAATGCATTTGGGGAATTCTTATGCATAAAGTCAGTAATAATGCAGATATGTATTTTCATCAGAAGTAATCACTTGGTAACTGAACTTTCTTACAATAAGGAACACTAGCAAATGTCAAATTAGGAGTGATGGTGAATTGAGCTGCTATAAACATTGATGGAACCAAACAAGGTAACCTAGGTGCCCTTCAACAGATGAATGGAGGAAATATATATATATATACATATATATATATATATGTATATATATATATATATTTCTATGTAAAATTTAAATGTAATATATACATGCATGTGTACACAACAATGGAATATTACCTTTAGAGAACAATGAAATTATGCCATTTGCTGATGGAGGGATGGAGTTGGAGAATATCATACTAAGTGAAATAAGCCAAACCCAAAAAACCAAAGGCCAAATGTTTTCTATGATATGCAGATCCTAATTTATAATAAGGGAGAGTGTCTAAGGAAGAATAGAGTTGCTTTATATTAAGTAGAGGGGAGTGAAGGGAGTGGAAGGGGTATAGGGGTAGGGATGATAGTAGAGTGAAACAGACATTATTAATTCTTGTACAAATATGACTGTATGACCAATGTGATCCTACAACACGTATAATTAGAAAAATGAGAAATTGTACTCCATTTATGTATGATTTATCAAATTGCATAAGTGCATTCTACTGTCATGTATAACCAATTAGAACAAATTTTAAAAATTACAAAAAGTGATGGTGAGTCTAAATAATAACTAATGTACTTGATCCACATACAAATGTAGTTTGTTTCAACTCCTCAATGAGTGATGTGTTTAATACTTTTAATCCTCAGACAATTGCATACTATTCTTATTATTATTGTCATGCCCTGGTTACAGATGAAGGAAGCAAAGCACAAAGGAAATAACTTGTTCATTTTCATTTATTAAGTACTGAAGCCTGAAATCTGAAATTTAAAGGGATGATCTAAGATTTATGTTAGATCCTTTATCACAGAATTATACATTGTTTTTAACAAAGAAATAATATAAAAAAACTTGGGGAAATAATTACAATTATGAAATTCTTCACCATTGGGGCATTTGCAATGACACAGGGAAAACTTTGTGTGCCAATTATGTAATGTTGAAAAGAACATTTACTTTGTTAACTTCTCAGTGATATTTTATCAATATTGAATGTACTGCACTTACGTATAATCTATAGAAGTCTTTTTATGAATATAGAAGTATTCCATTACTCTCTGCATGAATGATACTACAATGTGATAATGACATCTTGCACAGTTATTGGAGGAGCTCATCCCTTCATTCCTACCACAAAATTTATTTTTATCTCAGCACATAATATGCAGGGTTTCCTGAAATGAAACTACTGTAAAACTCTTTAGACTTAAGAAACCATGAGAATATTTTAAGAAGCCCTACTATTTCCAAGAACAAGATAACAAACAAAGTGTGTAAATGTTGTTAATACATGACAAGGAATAATGATGTTTTGCTAGCATTCCCTTTATGTGCTGCCCTTAAATGCAGCTTGTAATTCCTAGAGCACAAAAGCCAATGATGAAGAGTTCTTCTCCAGCCTTCACTTATTATCCAGTCATGTGGAACTTACTTTCAGAGTACCTGAGAATTTCTCAATATCTGTTTGAATCAACATTAATTCCATTTAACGAGCACTTATGTTTTTGTGCTACTGCATAGCATATCCGGCATCATGTTAATCTGTAGGATACCAGCTTAAACAATATAAGATATCTGCCCTCAGTGGATCTGTAGTCTATTCAACAAAATCATAAAAAGATGCAATGAAAGACAAAGCCGTGATTTGAGATTGGATTGTGTGGTATGTGAGGATTTAAGGGTAACATCTGAATAAAATGGACTCCAGACCCAAGGTTGGATTTCTAGAGGAATGTTGTCTTCCTCTATTTTCAAGTTCATATGTTAGTCAAATTTGTATTGTAATGCATAGATATTAGTTTGTGGCAAATCACAGTTGATTCAAACATGTGACTTCCTTAATAAACCACATGTCATTTATTATGGTAAACATCACAAACATAAATGCAATTTGAGAATGAGGCTGGGGAATTTCATATGTGAAACTGGTCATGAAAGTTACGTGGAATCCCTGAAGAGTTTATAACTAAATATAACCATGATAATTTATTTTAAAAAGAACATTCTGTTTGTGGTACTGTGTATAAACTGAAGACAATCTGATTCGAGGCTGTATGTTTATTATTTTTATTATTATACTAACCTAAATATTAAAAATCAAGAGATTAAAGTATGAAGAATAAGCTTGAGAATTCTATTGTAAGAGTAGAATCTATAGAGTTTGATCAATGTAAGGTGTGGAAGAAGTTGTAAGTGAGGATACAGAAGGTAAATGTAATTTCTAGTTTTCTATTTTGGGCAAATGTTTTCTTTCAGTCATTAATTACTAGGAAAAGAGATATTGGAAATGGCACATATGATAAGCCAAAGGGAGTGAATTTGATTCTGATATGCTTGGTTTGTGGTACAGTGGAATATCAATGAAAAATGGTCATACATAGTTTCAGAAATAATGCCTAGCTGAGAAGGAAGATGGAGACTCAGGAGTCATGAGCATTGTATATTCTACTGAAAGTCATGAATGTTGACGAATACACCAACTAGATATGCAGACATCTAAGGGGCAAACCAACAGAGGAGAAACCACAATGCATGACCAGATTTGCTTAGGCAAATATGATGCGATATCTACAAAAATGGTCCAGCTAAATTTTTGCCTAAGTGTCTAGATGTTGAGCCAGAACACCTAGGCTCAAAATCCAGCTCTATCTCTTCCAAGACATGTAAATTTGGGTAAGTAAATGAAGCTCCTTCAGCCTCCATCATAGGTTCCTATGATTTTAATGTATCTAAGCACCCCCTAGACACAATTTTTGTTGAAACTTAGTCCCTAAGACAGCAATATTAAGAAGTGACTCTGTGTACAACCAGAGAAACAATAGCTGTACTCCATTTGTGATCAATGAATCAAAATTAAATAAATTTTAAAAAAAAGAACTAGGAAAATAAATAAATAAATAAATAAATAAATAAATAAAGTGGATTTCTGGTGGATTAAAAAAAAAAAAAAGAAGTGATACCTTTTTAGGATGTGACTAGGTCATGGAGGTTCTACCCTCAGGTTAGGGATTACTATTTTTATAAAGGGCTAGAGAGAGCTAGCCAGACCCCCTTTTCCTTCCATCCTGACCTACATGTGAGGTACAGCCCTTGTCCTGATCCCTTCTTAAGATCAGCTACATTTGATTCCCTCTTGGTCTGATTACTCTTGCTTTCTCTCCTATGCTATTAAGATAAATTTCCAAGTAAAATGATCTGCTCACATTATTCATTCAATGATCCTTTTCTATGATCATAATAATGAATGATAATATTTGATAATATTGAGTAATCAAATGATAAACCCTTAATATCAGAGCTGAAATATCAGTTTCTTAATAAATATATTAACCATTATTGCTAATATTCCCAATAAAGCACAACAACTACCTCATGCTACTAATAATAACAATACACTTAGGTAAATTCTATTGAATACTTAAGGAAAAAATGTTTAAGGGTGTTTAATATAGTCTCATCTATATGAGAAAGTTAATTGTAAGTTCAATGATGTCAAGGTGACTGTCACGTCCACTGCTTTTCTGCAAAGACTTATCATAAATCTAGACACTTACTATACAATGAATGCATGCCTGAATAAAAGAAAAATTAAATAGACAAAGAAATAAAAATTTTATGTGCCAATCTTTTTTTTTTTTTAAAGCCAAAAGAAGCCTTTATTTTAGGTGGCCAGCGACAACCTCCCTTACACCTAAAAGCGGGGTGCCGGGAAATCGGGGATTAATTCTGTTGTTGCCAACTTTTATAGGGCTCAGGAAGGGAGTAAAGCAGGGTTCTAGGGTGCAGAAGGGATTAGGGTTGGGCTATAGGGAGGGGCATTAGGGTGGGGCTGACTCTCTCCTGATGGCACTGGAGAATCTTTTTGGGAATTATAACATCCCCCACTGGTCTTATCTACATTAACACATCCTTGTTTAGGAAACTAGTGGTTTTTCAGTTTCCAACTTCCCAGACTCTGTGGTTAAATAACTGGTAGGGTATTGTGCTATGATGTAGAGTCTAGGGGTTTTTTTTTTTTTCTTAAAAAATATGGTTTGTAGCCCTTTGTGTATTCATGTGTCCATGTCTTCTGGGTAAGCAGGTCTTTAGAGCAGGAGATTTGTCAGGCTGCTGTTCTTCAGGTTAGACTTGTCTGTGTTGGTAGTTTCAGGTTTGGGGGAATGGCAAATTTTATTGGGGACTTAATTTTTCTCATTTAATATTCTGTAACAGAACCTGCTATCAATAAGGGTATATGTAAATTTGTTACTTTTTAAAATCTAACATTTTAAAGTCCTATTGTTTCAATACTTGACATGTAGTATCCATTAAAATATTTGTTCAGCAAATGAGTATAAGAATCTATGTGTCATTGGGATTGGGATAAACACTCTAAACTTCCAATCTAAAAATGTCATTTCTATCAATCAAATCCATTTTAAAATACTACTTTCCACAGAGTCCTTTCTTCTGCTCGCCCAACCCTTCATTATTGACTCCTCTCCAAATCTCTAAATTTGAGTTAATCACTAAATTTGGGAATTTAACTGAAACAGCTCAGAGAAAGAAATTATATGGGAAGCAGTATATAATTTCCTTTTAGAAAGCCATGATTTATTGCAAGAAATAAGCTCCCTCATTTCCCAATGCTTTGCCCATAGTAAGCAAAAAATGATTAAAATACGCACTCATTCAACAGAGTCTGACATTTGTCTTAGACTGCTTGGGCTACTAAACAACAACATGCCATAGATATGTCATAAAAACTAATTGGTGTCTCTCAATTCTGGAGTCTAGGAATTCCAAATTCAAGGCATTGTGAGATTTGGTGTCTGCAAAGGAATTGCCTTCTCATAGATGGTGGCTTCTAACTGTATCTTTACCTGGTGGCAAGCCTCTGGAGGCTTCTCTCATACAGACACTAATTCTATTCAGAGGGCTCTGCTACCATGATATAATAACCACTCAAAGGTTCTATCACCTTGGAAAATAGGATTTTTAATGTATATATTTTAAGGTGACCAGACATTCAGACCATAGAACATTTGAAGCAAACTTGGTGGAATTGTAATGTTAGTATATAGATAAATATTAAAAATAAAAGAAATGTGAATATATTAAAATTCAATATAAAAAAAGCACAGCTTTCATATATAAGAAAAATCCTCAAATATAAGAGTAAGTCCAAAGCAATAATATTCCCAATATCAGAAAAAACCTATCCAAATAAATAAATAAATAAAACCTATCCAGAATGAGCATTGTTAAGTACATAAATAGGCTTTCAAACCATTTTAAAATAAATTCACTGGTACTCCGTCAATACATTTTAAAAGTTATACTCACTTTTTACTTAAATGTCAAACCTAAGAATACCTGTAATAATAGTTCCTTCTTAGCACTTAAGAAAATTTATATATGAGTTTAAATGAAAAGACATAGAAAGGAATTGTAGTTTTTAATACTTTTTTCCATAATTTTAAGGATTGTTTTAACTCTTGTGATGAGAAGGATCCTGCAGTGTTCTGACAAGCATCAAAATCCCCTAAAAATACATCACGCTTTAACCAACTGTTTCTCTCTACATAAAGTTAACAGTGGAAAACTGTTAGGAAAACTGAAGAGAAGATATGCAGAAATGTGTATATATGCTATAATATTATTATGTTTATGGGAATCATATATACAGAGAAATAATAGACCTAACCTCATCAAGCACTAAAATTTAAAATAGACTAGTATGTAACATTTACTGGAAGAAGTGAGAAAGTAATGTGAACATAAGTACAAAATAAACTTTATGCACAATTATTAGACTTGGAGTTTCCTAAATATCCCACTCAAAAACATAGCATTGTGCTCTTAATAAACTTTCCATTAGATATTACTGTACTTGAGAGCCCTTTGCTTTAGGTATTGTGATATTTCAGTTTATTGTGATTCTTCAGTTTATTGTAATCCATACAGCGAAGTCCTGAAAACAGCAGCCACATTTTTCAAGTTTGACCTTAGAGTCAAGAAGAATTGGAGAAATTGATTTTCCAGTTTTACTAAATATTTTGACTCTACGTGTTATAAAGCAACCCATGAATTTCAATGTTTCCATACTTTCAGGTACTTATGTTTTTAATGTGATTAACCTAAATATGGTCCGAGGGCTAAATTGCCAGTTTGTTGCAATACAGATCCTTAGGTCAAATATGAAATTTGAATACTCTTATAAAAATGAGCCAATAAAATAGCACCAAGTCATAATATTGACAAAAAACCCAGCTTGATAAGTGCTCTATGGAGTTCTACATTTTCACCTTATGTTTCAGCTAATCTTATAAAAATGTGTTATTAATTAATTGTATTTTACATATAACAAAGCTAAAGCACAGAAGATGCCATTCTAAGTTCACACAGGTGATTGGGCAAGATGGAATCTGAGATCACTGATCTCAAACTCCACACCCTTGCTGTGCTCTCTCTAGAAAGAGTTATGCCATCTGGGGCAATGCCATAGGCTTTCTCTTCATTTGTATCATCTCTATGTTGATTGTAAAGTTCTGTGACCAGGCTGAGTATAACCCAAGACTGGTCATGTGGATTTGTGAGGTTTTCTTCAAAAATATTCAAAGAGGGAAGAAGTATTTGATGCTGGATGAATGTTATACATAAAGATGAAAAAGGAAAAAAAAGTAATTGAAGACAGGTAGTAAATTTCCTCCTTATGTGGACCAGTGGCCAGGTGTAATTTGTATGGAATCAGGATTTTCAAATTCCAGTGCTTGTGGTCTCTGAAAGTTCTCATTCATAGATGGCACACATTTTGTAGAAGTGCATGGTTTTTTGAAATAACTACACAAAATCAAAGAGGTTTTCCTTTCTGTGTGCAGTTAAGAACATACTAATAATCTAATAAGTTATCAAAATATACAGATTTAGTATCCCTAAATTCTGTTTTTATTGGAGGTATTGAGTCCTATTGCAACAACCTAATGAGTCAGCACATTTACACTCACATAACCAGAGATTATGCTTTATTCAAAAATATTTTCATAATAATGCATCATATGAAATATCTTGACTTTTTCTTAATTCCTTTGTCTTTTAAATATAAATCATTTTCTGTTAAATATTTTACTGGCTATTTGTATAACCCTAAAGCATGCACTGATGCATATTTACATATTTGTGGTCTATAATTTTCAAATAGCAAGGCTTTAAGACATTTATATGTTGCAATTAAAACATGAATCTTTCATATTCCTATTTCTGAAAGAAATAGATACACTTTCTTCCAAAAATTACTTCTTAGAGTTTGATATCTCATTGGTGAGTTGCTGTATATGGACTTGGGCAAAATGCACATAAAAAGTTGTAAAATAACATCAAAATAAATAAAATAATATTATAAATTTATTTTTACATTGGTAAAGTATTGTCCTTTAATAGAAAAGAAGGTATACACATTGATAGTGTAAGACATCTGACATTAAACATATCCATAAACATTTTGTAACATATTACTTATCTACTATTTTATAACAAACAACTCCCCAACACTATTGGCTTAAAGCAATATTATTTTTATTACTTCATGGTATCTGAGAATCAGTAATTTCAAATGAATATTGTGGTGATGGCACACTTCTGCTCACTGTGATGTCCAGCCCCTGCTGGAATAAACAAAGATGGAGAACTGAAATCTTAACTAAGACTGGAAAGTCCACCACCAAGTTGATTCAAGAGAACAAAATGGAAGCAACAATACTTTTTATTGTCTAGTTTCAGTAATTAAATTCCATCTACTAGGCAACATTCCATTCATTATATGGAGCTACTAATTGGGCACACATTTGATATGGTTAATTAGGGTGAGAACTACAGAATATGTATACAACCCTTTTGTCCAAACTCCTGCCTGATGTGACTTGACCAAACTCTATCACAGCTTCTAGCAGCATAGGTTCTATCCCCATTATGACCCCAAAACCTCTTGAAATGCTTTCATGAGAAAGTTCCATGCTAACAGAAATTATACAATTTTTTCTTGCTAACCCATACCTTATAATGGATACATAGCCTACCTTTCTTTAGGCATGAATATGAATAGCTAACAATTTTCAGTATATATTTCTTGCAAAACTGAAGCACCTTTCTCAAAAATTTGAGAGCAGTTCCTCTGAAGTGTAATTGAGAAAGTCAGTGCTTCCACCGTAAAAAAAATAGGACCCTTTAAGATTAAGGGATGAAAATCTCTCAGTGGGAAAACAGGCAAACTTACTCTCAGTCTTAAGTGGTTAACAGACACACCAGAAAATTAGTGCAGCAACCTTCAATGTTATAGAATTAAGATAAAACACCAGGAGACATGAGGTTGAAAAATCAATTTTCTGAGACTCTGGAGTCCACAGAAATATCAAAAAGCCAGAAACAGACAGGACAAGGTCACTGGGACAGGGAAGCTATCTTTCCTATCCTGAAAATTGGATTAGGGACTTTTTCAGATTAATGCCAGGTGGTGAGAGAAAAGCACACGTGTGGAAATCACTAACGTAATCTGAAGTTATCTTGACTTTTTTGAAAAGCACATCCCAAGGTACAGACTTAGGATGATAATGAGACATGCATTGCATGAAGGAGAAGGATGGAGAAGAGCACAGGGACATGTAAAACCCCACATCTACACATGGTGGCAGGAAGAAATTAGGTCCCTGTATACCATGTAGAAAGCATAAAAGCTATACACCTTTGTCCTCTGATCCAAGTTGACATGCTCAGTCAGAGCCATCTGTGATATGTGATATGTGAGTGAATCCTGTTCATTGGATTGAACTAGACACATCTGATTACTGTTACTATTGTTATTTTAATTACTGCATAATTATTAAACAGAATAGTGGTTTTCATTGGGGCATTCCCATGCAGGCACATAACACACTTTGATTCATCTCATCCCACAACATCTTCCCTATCCCCTTCTCTTCTCTTTCCTCCATCACCTACTGGTCTCCCTTCTATCTACATGAGATCCTGTCCCTCCCATGCCTCTTCCCAATATGAGAGAAAACATAACCCTTGACTTTCTAAGTCTGGATTATTTCATTCATGATGATACTCTCTGCTTCTGTCCATTTTCCAAGGGAAAAAAAGGTGAGTTGTTTTTCCTTCTTTGTGGCTAAATCAAACTCCATTGTGTATACGTACTACATTTTACTTCTCTCTTCATCTGTTGATGGACATCCAGGCAGATTCTGGAACTTGGTTATTGTGAATCGTGCTGCTATAAACCCAGGTATGCTTTTATATCTACTGTATGCTGGCTCTAGTTCTTTTTGGGGAAATATGATGGTTCTGTTCCTGGTCTTCCAAGGAACCTAAATACTGATTTCCATTGTGGCTGTACTAATTTATGTTCCCACGAATAGGGTATAATGTTTGTTTTTCCCCACAGTCTCACCAACATTTACTGTTATTTGTATCCTTGATGATTATCATTTCAACTTCAGTGAGATGAAATCTCAGGGTAGTGTTGATTTGCATTTCCCTGATGGCTAGAGATATGGAACATTTGTTATGTAAAATTGTTGGCTCTTTGAAATTTTCTTTTTGAGTAGTGTTTAGTTCATTTGCCCATTTATTGATTTTTCATTTGTTTTTTGGCTCTGTTTTTTGTTTGTGTGCATTCTTTGTATATTCTAGAAATGAACCCTCAGTCAGGAGAGAAGCTGACAATTTTTTTTTTCCCATTTTGCACGTTCTTTTTTCCCACTGTTGCTTCCTTTGCCATGCAGAGTTTTAATTTGATGCCATCTCATTTATTGATTCTTGATATTATTTCCTGAGCTATGGTTGTCCTATTCAAAAAGTTGTTGGCTATGCCAACATATTGGAGTGTTTCCCTTGTGTTCATTCTTAGGAGTTGCAAAGTTTCTGGTATTATTTTAAGGTCTTTGATACACTTTGAATTGACTTTTGAACAGGGTGAGAAGGGTCTATTTTCAATCTTTTACATGTGGATATCCAGTTTTCCCAAAACCATTTGTTAAAGAGGCTTTCTTTTGTCCTTTTTAAGTTTTTGGTACCTTTGACCATAATTAGATGACTCTTGCTGAAATTTTTGTCTCTTTTATTCTGTTCCATATCAGTATGAAGCTATTTTTGTTATGATGCCTCTTTAGTATAATTTGAAGTTGGGTATTGTGTTGCCTACAGTATTACCTTTTCTTTCCCTCAGAAGTGTTTTAAATAATCTGGATATTTTGTCCTACCATATAAGTTTTAGTATAGTTTTTTTTTTCTATACTATAAAACATCATTGATATTTTACAGAAAGTTGTTCGGAATCTGTCGGTACCTTTTGGAAGTGTGGCCATATTAACAATATTGATTTTTCCTATTCACAAATATGGGTTGTCTTTCTATTTTCTGGTTTCTATATCTATTTCATTTTTCCCCCAAGTGGTCTGAAATTTTCCTTATAGAGGTCTTTCATATCTTTAGTTAGAGTTATACCTAAGTATTTTATTTTTTGATGGCATCATGGATTATATATTTTATTTCCTCCTCTTGCATAATTGCTCTGGCTAAAGTTTTGGAATTTTAGCCACATTCTGCGTGGATGAGGGAAGGGTTAACTGCCAGAGGATGGCATGCCAGCAATCAATCAATTAATTACCAACAAACTTATCTAATCAATAAATACACAAGAGTTGATACTCTTTGCAAATGGGAAGGGGCATGTTGGATCAGGCCATACCAGATCAGGCCTCTAACATGATGGTGTAGCTCACCTCTTCTTTATTTATAGTTACATAGGTAAAGGGGCACAGATAAGGAGGGGCTTCTGTGGAGCACAGGATGGGGTGGGGCTAAGGAAGCGATTTGCTCAGGGAACTGGCATATCATCAGACGGTAAGCCCCTTCCACCCAGAGTCACTTATTTCTGAGGCTATCAGGAACAATTTATCATGGCTACCAGTTCCTGGGAGTCAGGCCTCTGTATCCCATGGCTCAACCAAATCTGATTCTGCAAGATATGGATGACTCTCCACAAGTTACTATATTGAATAGGATTGGAGAGAGTAGACATCCTTGTCTTATTCTAATTTTAAAAGAAATGTTTTCAATTTTTCCCCATTCAGTGTGGTATAAGCTTACAGTTTGTCATTAGGTTTCTTCAATTTATTTTTTCTTCACAAATTTTGTCATAAATAGGAGCTGAATTTTGCAAAAGGGTTCTTCCTGTATCTATGAAGATGATCATGTGAAGGTGATCATTTTGTCCTTGATTTTATTTAAGTGGAGTCTCACATGTATTGATTTGTGAATGTTGAACCATCCTTTTATCCCTGGAATGAAACCTACTTGATCATGACATACAATCTTTTAAATGTGATTTAGAATACAGTTTGATAATATATCATGATGGTTTTTACATCCATGTGCATCAGGGAGATGGGTCTCAAGTTTTATTTTTATTTTTTTGAAATGCCCTTGTTTTGGTATCAGAACTACACTGGGTTTATAAAGTAAGTTTGAAAGTATTTCTCCCTTTTTATTTCCTGAAATAATTACAGCAGCATTGACATTAGTTCTTATGTGAAGGTCTAGTAGAATTCAGCTATGAATCTATTTGGTCTTGGGTTTTTCTTTATTATAAGAATTTGTATTACTGCTTCCATTCTCATTGCTAGTTATTGCACTGTTTAGGTTTTCCATATTATCTATGAGCAAAATTTTAACCATATGCTGTTGAAACCTGAATACAAATTTGCTAAAGTTATTTATATTAAAAATAACTTCCAAGAATCAATTGCAACGAATCAGTATTTTGAAAAAAAATTAATGCATGATACAACGTTTTGAAGAATTCAAGCCTAACAAAGCTGAAGACAGATAAAGCACAACTCTTCTGTGATCTCAGATATTAAAATTGAGACAATAATTAAAATTAAGACAGTAGCCAAGCTTTAATCAAATGGGAAATTACAGTAGTCTTCCCTGATTTACAGTTTTACTTTCCTCAGTTTTAGTTACATATGATCAATTGCAATTTGAAAAGATTCATGCAAAATTCCAGGAATATACAATACACACATTTAAAATTATATGATCAATTGCAATTTGAAAAGATTCATGCAAAATTCCAGGAATATACAATACACACATTTAAAATTGTGCATCATTCTGAGTTGTGAGTCTTGTGTTGAAATATCACACAGAACCTGGCCTGTTCTGGGATGTAAATCATCTCTTTGTCTATGTATCTATGCTGTACAAACCATGCACCTGTTAGTTATTTAGCAGTACTCTAGGATGTCAGATGACTCTCCAAATATTGCAGTAGTTGTGCTCAGTTGACATTTATTTTACTCAATAAGATTTCCAAAATGCAAGGTTAGTGATACTGGTATTTTGGAAATACCAAAGATAAGCCTTAGCATGGTTCCATTAAGTGAAAAGTTGAAAGTACATTAAGATTCTTTGAGAGAAAAAGACAGAGAAAACTATATTCACATAACTTACCTCACAGCATATTGTTATACTCTATTTAGTTTGTTGTTATTGTCTCTTACTGCACTGAATTTACAAACTAAATTTTATCATTGGAATGTAGGCATAGAAAACATAGTATGTACATGGCTTGGCAATAGCCATGGCTTCCCACATTCCATGGGGTTCTTGGACTGCATGGATTATTGCTCATGCATTACTGTATTTCAGGACAAGACATCACAGATCATGATGCAGGGTACACATTTGACAAAAAGTGAACTTGAAATGTGAGAATTTCTCAAAACATCTAAAGGTCAAATATTGAGAAATTAATCAAATGGTCCTTACTTTTATTTTCTAATTTATATTTCCTAAATTTCTATGTGTATCAGCAATTGTGACTTGCTCATTCTATATAAAATAGTTAAAATATTAATTATATAAATATAAGCTCAAATATAAGCTCAGTAGCTACCCACCCTGCTTTCTTCCCATTACCTTAACTTTATTACTAATTCATTAGTGAATCCCTTTAGGTATCTTTGATTTCCCATCAAAAACACTATTTTACAGACTTTTAGAAATGACTTATCGCTGTTTGCAAACAGCAAAGAGTCATGTGAATTAAGGATTGATAGTCCTCATCACTGCTTGATACATTGTTCAAAGGTATGTCTTTTGGGATTCAATGCAGTGGCTTCAGTCACTGTAATTAGTATAGTTTAATTGTAAAGATAGATATTTCAGAAATATCTTTCTCATGAGAAAGACATATAAGCAATAAAGAATTTACATTGTTTTTCAAAACATCTTTTAAGTTAACTGCTATATTTTTTAATCCTCAAATTTCGTTTTTCATTTTAATTACAAGAAGATCTTTTATTCAAAAAAAGAACATGTAAATACTTCTAGAAAGGTCACAATGATTGTGATTGTCAGCAAAGGCTGTGGAACTCATGATTTAAGTAGAAAAAGTTTAAAAAAATTTTTTTGCCAGAAATGGTGGCACATGCCTCTATTCCCAGCAACTCTGGAGGCTGAGGCAGAAGAATCACAAGTTCAAAGTCAGCCTCAGCAAGAGTGAGGTGCTAAGCAACTCAGCGAGAACCTGTCTCTAAATAAAATACATGATAGGGCTGGTGATGTGGTTCAGTGGTGGAGTGTCCCTGAGTTTAATCCCCAATAACCCCCCAAAAAACTTTTGTTGCTGTTGTTGGAATTTTAGGTATCATGCAGCTAATTAGTCCTCTACTCCTTCTTTCTAAAATAAATACTTTAATTTTAAATTGATATAAAGCTTTTCTTTTCATTTCATTTTGTGATTTTCTCCTTTTGTGATTTTTTTATATTAATTCAATATTTACAGAACATTGTAATTTAAGTGACAAGTATTTTGTCCTCATTAATTGTCATAGTTCATAAAATAATACCAAAATAATTTCATTAATAATATGAATAGAATGGTTATACAATTTACTTTTTGGAAGAGGAATTTGAATTTGAAAAATGGTCTCAGTGTTACACTGAGTCTGCTTTATACTTTCTGGATGATAGAATTCGCCTGTATAGATCCACAAAATAGCACTTATATTGTAGTACTAAATTGTAAAACTAATTTATTTTGATAACAAGCATTCACTGGAATTTAACAATCATTTTGTTCATTCCCTGCTTCTTCCCTAGTAAATTAACCAAAGATGTGCTGCAGAACACCTCCATGCTCCTCCTGTCTCTGGCTGACCTCACTCAGTAGATAATATCCACCCCAGCTTTAGTGAGTCAATTGATGTATCCACTGTGATTCCTTCCATAGGGGAAAACATTCCTTGTTGGTCATTTAACCTCTCCTTTCTTTTTCTGCCCAATATGTCCGTCCTCATGAGAACATCTGAGCTCATCATCCAATATTAAGACACATGCCATTATTCACTTTGCTGCCTCTAAACTGTTCTTCCATGTTATGTATTACCTTGTATCTCTTTACCTTCAGATCTAATGAGAAATGAAAATACTTTTTCTCACTCACCCACTCCAAATGCTGCCGTATATCTGTAACATCGGAATCACCTCTTTTCCACCTAAATCTTCATTTTTCTCTACTTTGCTGACTTATTTCCAGTTCAGAATCATAACATTCTCTAATAAGTCATCCTTATCATTTGGTCTAAGTTTTACCTCAAATATTTAATTTAATCTTCTTGCTTAAACTTTCACCACAAGAAGATATCTACTAAATCTTTAATATGAGACAAAAAGTAGTAATTAATTGACTATTAATTCTACTGGCCCTTTAAAATCAATTAACTTGTCCAAAACTGAGCTTATCCTGTTCTGTTTTTAACCAATTCTCAGTGTGACATCCTCATTCTCAGCTTTGACATTATGGAATGATTCATTGCTCATAATTAGAGAACACCCTATCCTTTCCATCATTATCCACACTCCCACTTTTTATACTGCAATTTACAAGTTCATATTCTTCAAATGCTACTTTGTAGTTCTGACACTTTATGTTCTATGAACTCCTAGGAGCTGTACTTCTACTTGATTTATTTCTCACTCTCTTGGGTCAAAGTTATACCCCTTGTGTCAGAGTTAAACCTCATGTCTAGCACTTTACATTTTCTTTATAATTTTAAAAAATTCATCTCAAATATTATCCTTCATGTCTTTAACCAAATTTTTTTATCTTTGTATTATACTGTTTGTTTACTTCGTTTTTATTATATTGTTTGTATTAACTCATGACCATCTCACAGTGCAAAATATATTTAGTTCATTTCCAAGAGTCCCTGTAGTCTCAATAGTTTCAAGAATGCTCAAAAGTTTAAGGTCAATGTCTTCTGTGAGACTCAGGGCAAACTGGCACCTGATCTCCAGAAAAAATCAAAAGCAATTTACAAGTATCCAATATATAAAGGTACTGAGTAAACAGTTCCATTCAGAAAAATAGGGGCAGAGAAAAACGCAAGATGAAAGTCCAGCTGGGAAAACAAATCCTGTGTCCAGCATCTGGAGGACATGGCATCATGATATCCTCTCCAGAGGGCTTGTGTAGCTTTGCCCCTGTGGCCTTGTTGGATGCAGACCAAGTGACCTTTCTGTTGGCTTATCTCTACTCCATTCATAAAACTTTCCTTGGTGACATTCCAAAGTACTGTCATTTCTTAATTTGAGGGGTCTCCATAGCAGTTTTGGCTTCCTCCTCACATCTGCATGTATTCCTCTCTCAGGGACAGCCCACAAGGATTCTGACCATGGGGCACTTTGCCTGGCCTCCCAGACCTCCCTTTGAAATTGCCTCCATGACTCCCTAACTCCAGCATCCTGCATTCCTGCAGAACCAGCAACAAATGGTTGATGCCAAGTTCTGCTGCCATCTTGAGCTATGTCCAAACCTTCAGGGACTATGGCTGTGACAGCCTCTGAGTGCCTGAGTGACTGAACAGTTGAAAAATTTTCTAGGCCCCTTAGTGCAAGAAACGTGCCCCTTGAGTCCCTTCTCAAGAGAATTTTTCCTTTTATTCCTTTGAGTCTGAGGTGTGTGTGGTCTTGCTAATTCCTGAGAGGACCTCACGCTATCTGACCTATTCTCCGTGCCAAATCTTTAGCATTTCTTTAGTGACAATAATGTCTTTAACAATTACCACTTCCTTAGCCACATTTTTACTCCTGCCTTTCAAGTACAAGCTTTTCAAATCTTTCTGCTGTGCTCTCTGCTTCTGAATACCACAATAAACTTGGCTAAAAGTCACCGGCTATATGGCCTAGAAATTTCTTCCACCAGATTAAGAAGTCCATCACTTTTAAAATCAGCCTCACAAAAATTCTCATGACACCAGCAACATGCAGACAACTTCTCAACCAGAACATAACATGAATGTCCTCTAGTTCAATTACCAATGGTGTCCTCCTTTTCCTCTAAACCTTCTCAAGGCCTGTCTTCACTGTCCATGGTTCTGTTGGCATTCTGTTCTTCTGAGCTCCCACCAGAACTGGCCACTAAGCTCAGCTTACAACAATGTCAAGAATTTCCAGCTTGCACTGTTGAACATCTTGAAATTCTTCCCCAAAATTCCAAAAAGCTCCAAAAGCTTCTGAACCACCTGGTTGGGTTAGTCAAAGCAACAACCCTACTTCTTGGTACCAATTTTTGTTTTAGTCAGCTCTTTCACTGTTGTGACTAAAGTACGTAACAAGAACACTTTTATGTAGGGACAGTTTATTTGGGGGCTCACTGTTGGAGAAATCTCAGTTCATAGACAGCCAGTTCCATTTCTTGGGGCACAAGGTGAGGCAGAACATCATGGCAGAAGGGTGTGGTGAAAGGAAGCAGTTCACATGATAATCAGAAACAGAGACTCCACTCATCAGTTATTTGGTTACCACCATTTACCACCATTTACCTGTGATGAGTTCTGCTTCCTCAGGTGTTGAAGTATCATTCCAGAGAAGCACGCCAAGGCAAGTATATCAAACAGGTTTTATTTAAAAGTGGCAATAGACTTCTCCCAGGAGGGAGAAAGGGACCATGACTGATGTTCTAGAATTCCAAAGAAGTGAGTGAATCCTACATCTTTTATAGATTAGGGTCTTCTTTGTTCAGTTTTCTCCCCCCTTATTTCTCCTTCCTGCCTATGATTAGGCTCAGGAGTTACCGGTGCAAATGGCAGGGGGAAGGGCCAAATAGAGATTCAGGTAGGGGCCCAGGGGCATTAATTAGCTACTCCCAGCCTGCAGTATTTTGGGAGGGATTGTTAGGCAGGTAACCTGGGTGATCAAAAAGGCTCTGCAGACACTGACATTCCAATCTCCCAGGGGTAGTCTCCAACTTCCCAGACTCTGAAAGTCTACATTCCTTGGTTTGACCAGATTTCCTATTCTACAGTAACTGCCTGTTCCCAATTCTGGCTTCAGTTTGACGGAGGGCATACAATGGTGAACTTGTATATACCATGGACTTCTGCCATCTCACCTGAACAGTTGGATAGGTGACCTTGCCCCTTTACCTTCAGAGACTAAAACTTCTATCCTCTCACCTAAAAGCCTAAGGTAGTGAGCCAGCTACTCCTTGGTGTAGTTTCAATTCCAATATCTCCCTCAGGAAGATGTAGCTGCTTAAAATTGCATTTATTTGATTAGCTGAAAAATTTTTATCTTCTACTAGGTTGCTAAGAGCTTTCCCTTAGGCATAAGTAACTGAAATCAGCCAAAGGTTTGGAGAATTTGTCATAGGTTTTGGGTTGTACTTCTCTGCTTCCTGTTCTTCAGGTCTTTTCACACACAAAATTTCAGTCTTTGTCTCCTTATGTAAACTTGCTGCTTTCTTCTTTACTTCATTTCCCCAAACTTCCAGTGTCTGTAGGGAAAGTGCCAGGGCAAATGTGGAGCCTTGCCTTTTCTTCACCTCATCCTTTTCTTCTCCCAGGTATTGTAGCCCCACACACTATGCCTCACCAGGGATGGCAGAGGATAGTTTCATGTAGTTTGGCTACATTTTATGGCTACTTTTGGCTGGAAAATTAATCAATTCAATCTACTTTACCAGCTACCTCCTTTTACTAGACTTAAAAGATTTCAGGAAAATCATCATTAGTATTTCATGAAAATTTTTAGTAAAATTCATAAATGAAATCACATGGAACTAGAAATATCTTTCTTTTTTTAATTTATTTTTTATTTAATTTTTGATTCATTGGACACAAATGGAGTACAGCTATTGTTTTTCTGGTTTTACACAAAGTAGAGTCACACCGTCTGTGCATTTATACAGAATTAATATTGTCAAAATGGCCATAATTCCAAAAGCAGGGTGGAAGGATGGCTAGAAATATCTTTCATGGGAATTTTTCTGAAGGTATTTTATTTCAATTTCAACTTAGTGAAAAAAAATCAGTTTAATGGTTTCACTGTCTCTTAATGTATTTGTGCATTTTCTCATCTTCCTTGTTGCTTTGGGGTGATTTTGAGAAAGATAATGAAAAAGGTGCTATTTTTACTTTGTCATTTTCATCATTGTTCTTTTTTATCTCGTCACTTCCATAATTCTTTAAAAGTATTTTGATATGTACCTAGAAATTCACCAATCTACAGTATTTTCTGATTTTTTTATTCTTCTTTCTTTGGCAGCTTCTAAAGGAAGCTATGCTTTTTCTTTTCTTTTTTATTTAACCTAGTACCTACTGTTCAGTAATTATCATAGTGTTTGCCACACAAAAGGGTATAATTATTGTATCATGCAATCATTCTTAGTAGAGAAGATAGATTAGTTAATTCTATGAATAAAGACTTAAAAAAAAGAGCTTCAGTTGTAGAAAACATAAAGACTTACTAAAAGCAGATTTATTATAAAACACCAAAACATTAATTTTTTTGTGCTAATAATGGTGAGGTATGTATAATAATAACTTTGGGTTTAATAATAATAGTAATAGCTTGATTCCAAATTAAGAAAACAGAAGGATAAAATTCAGGTTAATTGAATTAAATTTTATATAATATATATGATCTTGTTAGAGATTACATTGGGACTTAATGGGTCAGGACTGATCTGATTTGTAATCGGGGTTGAACTAAATTCAATTTAATTCACAGGAAATAAAAGATATGCATCACTTGTTTTTAGATCATTTTGTTTTGTTAAAGCAAAATATCTGAGACTGGATTACCTGTAAAATAAAGAAGCTAAATTTGCTCATGATTCTGGTAGCTGGCTTGGAATCATGGTGAGGATCCCTGCTCAGTGATCCAATGGTAGACAAGTAGGAGGAAACCAGTCCTAAGCAGAAGGAGCAACCAGGGAGCAAAGAATGTGGATACTTGGGGCAAACTCAACACTTTTATCACCTCCTATTCTAGGAGTTAATTCGCCAGTACAAGACCTACTTGCTTCCATTAAACAACATTAATACATTCATGAGGTGATTATGATCTATCTGATGACCTTCTACTGACCCTCATTCTTAAAGGTCCTGCCACCTCAATACTGCCACCCTGGAGGTCAGTTTCCAGCACATGTACCTTTGCAGAGCAAACTGCATCTTAACCATAGCTGTCATCAAATTAGATCAAATAAATTTTTTGCAATGGGATGATTTGGACTGGAACAGCTTATTGTTCTTTGAAAGATCAAATCAAAATTGAAAATGTATAAAGGAATACATAAGTGAACTGGAGTGTTCTGAATGGAAGATCACAAAATCAGTGTGGTGTTAGATGATGTGATATGATCTGGTTAGCACTGACAGGGATGTTTTATTCAGATAGAATGGAAGAGTAAGTCCTTAATTAGATAATTATGCTGAAAGTGCTACTAAGTACAAAATTTAAAAATAATTCAAAAATTTTTTGAAAATAGTCTCAATATTTTACTTTGCTCTTTTGTTTACCTCAACATACTTTGATTAATATTGTTTTTATATTTGTTTATTAAACTTTCTGATATGATATTCTAGTGAGTTCATTTTATAAATGTCTATGTAATATTTCCAAAAGATAAACTGATTTTCAGAGCAAACTATATTTTTATTTCTTAGGATCTTTATTTCAAATAAAATATTCCAATAATTTTGTCCTTAATAAATCACTTCTGTACAGGAAAAAAAATTGTTGAACACTCATATTTCTTCTTTTGATAAAGTCTGTTCAATTCCTTTGCCCATGTGCTGATTTGGTTATTTGTTGTTGCTGTTAAGCTTTTTGAGTTCTCTGCATATCCTAGAAATTCATGACTTATTATAGGTGTAGGTGTAAAAAATTTTCTCCATTTGGGTAGGCTCTCTTCACACTCTTGATTGTTTCTTTTGCTCTGAAGAAGTCTTTCAGTTTGACACCATCCCTTCCATTGATTTTTTAATTTTCTTTCTCATATTTTGGAGTCATTTAGGAAGTCAGTCCCTATGGCAATATGTTGAAGTGTTGGATCTAACTTTTCTTCTATTAGGGTCAGGGTTCCTGGTATATTTCCTAGGTCTGTGATCTATTTAGAATAGAGTTTTGTGCACGATGAGTCATAGGAATTGACTTTCATTCTATTACATTTGAATTTCTAGTTTTCCCAGTATTATTTGTTGAAGAGACTATTTTTTCTCCAGTATGTGTTTGGGTGCCTTTGTATTGTATGAAGTAACTGTATTTTTGTGGGTTTGTCGCTGTGTCTTCCATTCTGTTTCATTAGACATCTTGCCGATTTTGGTGCTAATATGATCCTGTTTTTAATACTATACATTGGTGGTATAATTTAAAGTTTGGTATTGTGATGCCTCCTGCTTCATATTTCCCACTAAGGATTGCTTTAGCTATTCTGGGACTCATTTTTCCAAATGAATTTCATGACTGTTTTTTTGTATTTCCATGAAGAATGTCATTGGAATTTTGATGGGAATTGCATTGAATCTCTATAGCACTTTTTGTAGTATGACCATTTTGATAATATTGATTCTGCCTACCCAAGAACATGGGAACAATCAACAAATATATGAAAAAATGTTCAAAATTTCTAGCAATTAGAGGAATGCAAATTAAAACTTACTGAGATTCCATCTCACTCCACTCAGAATGGCAATTATCAAGAATAAAAGTAACAACAAATTTTTTCCAAGGATGTATGGAAAAGGGAGATGGCTCACCCATTGTTGGTAGGACTGAAAATTGTTGCAACCCCTCTGGAAAGCAGTATGGGGATTTATCAAAAAAATAAGAATGGAACAACCATTTGACCCAGTTATTCCACTCCTTCGCATCTACTTAAAGGATTTCAAATCAGCACACTATAGTGACACAACCACATCAATGTTTATGGAAGCACAATTCCCAGTAGTTAAACTATCGAACCAACATTGATCCCCATCAATAGATGAATGGATAAAGAAATTGTGGTATATATACACAATGGAATATTACTTAGTCATAGAAAATATTGACTTTATGACATTTGCCAGTAGATGGATAAATCTGAAGTATACTATGCTAAGGGCAATAAGCCAATCCCCCAAAACCAAAGGTCAAATGCTTTTCCTGATATGTGGAAACTAAACCATAATAAAGGGGTGGGGGAGAGGAAGAAGAGAAGCTCAGTAGATTAGACAAAGGGGAGCAAAAGAAAGTTGGAGGATGGGAATAGGAAAGATAATTGAATAAGTTGAATATAATTTTCCTCTGTACACATACAAAAATACCTAAATGAACTACACTATTGTGCCCACACACAAACATAGAATCAATATAAACTCAATTGGCACAAAAAATATCAAGTTCATTACAGCAACAAAGATAAGACAGGTTGGTTCATTTCCAAAGGGGTAGATAATGGTAATTTAGACAGCAGAGATTCAAAGTTTTATAGAATAAATATGATGTAAACAACAACAACAAAATGACCCAAAACTATAATGCAAAGTAGAATTTCCTCTGAAATGAAAATTACTTGGATTGATACAAAGTGTAAATATATATTCTTTGCCTATAATCTGGATATTCAATCCCAACTTCTCCACTGTGAGATTAAGAAAATAGTTTGTTTTTCTTCTACAGAGTTTTATATGGGAGAAATTATCTATTAATATGGTGACGTATTTCAATAATAAATTGACATATTTCAGTAAGTCATATTGAAATAAATGACATATTTCAAACTCATGAAAATTTGCATTCCTATTTAAGTAATGCAATTCCACTACATTACTTCAAAAATTTACTACAAACCTACAGTAATCAAAACAGCGTAATACTGGCAGAGAAAGAGACACATACACAGACCAACAGGACAGAATAGAAAGACTTGAAGTAAACCACCACATCTATGGCTGACTGATATTTAGTAAAGGTGTTCAGGACAAGCATTGTAGAAATGACAGTCTGTGCAATAAGTAGTGCTGGGAAATTGAATATCCACATGCAGAAAAACAGAAGTAGTTGCCTACTTCCCACAAGATACAGAAATCAGCTCAAAATTGATTAAATATTTGAATAGAGTGCCAGAAACTATGAAAGTGCTAGAAGAAAAACATAGGAGAAATACTTTAGGACATGGAAATTGACAAGTAGTGTTTAATAAGATCCCAAAAGCACAGGAAAAAAATGTACAAATGAAATTACATCCAGCTAAAAAGTTTTTACAAGCAAGAAAATAATCAAAAGAGTGAAGAGAAAGTGTACAAAACGAGGGGATATGCTTTCAAACTGTACATCTGGCAAGGGATTAATATCCAGATTGTATAATGAAGTAAAAAAATAAAAGAATAAATAATATTAATGATAATATAATTAAAAATACACAATAGACCTAAACAGACATTTCTCAGAAGACGACATTCAAATGATGAACAAGTACATGTGAAAATGGCCAACATCAGTAGTCATCAGAGAAATGCAATGAAAACAATGAGACATCACCTCTCTTTGCTTATAGTGACACACAAACACATATGCCTATGAAAAATGCATAGGTGCTAGGGAAAACGAGCAGAAAGAGAACCTTCACACACTGCTGTGGGAGTGTAAATCAGTGCAGCTGCTTTGAAGAACAATGAAACTTTCTCATAAATTAAAAACAGGACTACTATATGACTTAACAATGACACCAATTGATATATATTCAAAGGGCACGAAATCAGTATGTTGGAGAAATGTCTACACTCCCACATTTATTACAACACTACTCGCAGTAGCAAAGATGTAGAAGCAACTTATGTGCCCACTCATTGATGACCAAAGTGTTGCATGTAGATACACAATGGAATAGTGTTCAGCCATAAAAAATGAAATCCTGATATCTGTCACACTGGATGGAACTGGAGGTCATAATGTTGAATGAGATAAGGTAAGCATGGAGAGAAAGATCAGTGTTGTGCCACCTATATCAACAGTGGAATCTAAAAAGTTGATCTCATAGAAGTTGAAAAGAGAATAGTAGTTACTAGAGTCTGGTGAAAGTTGGAGAAAAGAGAGGTAAGGAAGTGATGGTTAATGGATACTAAGCTAAAGAGAGATAGAATAAATAAATTCTGGTGTTCTATTGCCCAGCAGTGTGACTATAAATCATAATAATGTATTATACATTTTGAATAGCTATAAAAATATTTGAATGTTTTCACCATAAGGGAATGACAAATATTTTAGGAGATAATTTTGCTTACCTTCATTTCAATATTACATATTATATACATGTAATGTTACATGGTCCCCACTAAATAGGAACAATTTCACATGTCAATTAAAATACTTAAAGATGAAGCATCCCCTACAGATAACAGGATTTTTGCATTGCATGAGAATATGAACCAAATAAAAACTACAGTAATTGATTATTTCCTCTTAAGAGCCTAGTTCCCTGGTTTAGGAAAAATACAATTGTTCTTGCATTCATAAAATGCATAGCAATTATAATTTTTAATCAATCAAGACAAAAATCACTAAATTTGAACAACCAGCATTTATATTTAATATGCAATATGCTGTTTTATATTTCATCACACTACAAGTATTCTACTTTTCTTATTTAAAAGCCAAGGATAGTCAAGGCTGCCTTTCCTCCATAATGTCACCTTCCTTTGCTGGTAGTGAAGTGCAATACAGAAAAGTGAGTCTGAATGATCAGTGTTTCTCACTAAAAATGCAGGTATCTGGTTTTGAGCAGACTGATGAAATAAAAATATTTTGAGTAGACACTAGGTATCTAAACTTGGAATTACCTTTTATTACACACATTACAGTCTGAAAGATCTGTATCACTTTCCCCTACACTTCATGGTTGGAGATATTGTACCTATTCTGAGGTCCAATTTAGATGGGAAGAGGGAAGACTAGTGCACTTAGAGTTGAAGGCCTGAGTGTGAAATCTGGCTGTATTATTGATAAGATGTCTCCCTCCAGGCAACTCATGCTCTCAGATTCCATTTCCTTGGTTATAAAATGGGATAATATGCACTTCAAAATTTCTGGAGATGATTAAGTTAAATGACTACATAAAATGCCTGGAACAGTGTCGGTAGTGAACAAATGTTACATGAACCCAAATAATCAAACTGCCTCAGTGAATGTGACATTCACTTTCAGTAGAAAAATCTTTTCCATTGAGTAAATGATCTCTTGAATCGCAAGTGTTCCAGAGTGCTCTTGCTATTAATTTTAGTCTGGCTATAGATTATGGTAACTTGTTTCTTTTTCTTTTTTCTTTAACTCACTGACATAGAAGAATTATTATTCATCCACTTGATAGCATAATGATTCCAATTAGGGAAACATAGTTAGAGCTCCTCTTTCTATATTATTCTGTATAATAACATGATGCATTTGATACCTTTTTCTCTTGACTTTTAACCAGCATGTTTTCACTGAAAAAATCCTGAGACTATTTATGGGTTTATTCTGAGTTAAAATTCAGGGGAAATTTTAGCTGTGAAAATTGAATTCAGTAAAAGAGAACCTCTATCTTCATTCATTCATTTTAGCATTTGCATAGTTTATTTTTGCACCTCCCCTGGGGACAAAAAAGTGTAAAATGTGTAAGTGTTGAGTGTTCAATTACTTTTCAACGGCCCATGTCAATAACTGTTTTAGAGAAGTTTAGATAAATATCCATCCTGAATTACTGTATTCCTGTGAAGTAAATGAGATCCTAACTTCTATTATGTTCCATTTGATTATAATTAATTAAGAGACTTTCTTAATAACTATGCAAAGAATGCTCCACCAAGTCCTGTTTTGAACACAGCTTTCAAAAAGCTGATTTCTTTCCCAAAGGAATCAAGTTGGTAAGAAAATGCCCGCATATAAAAAACAATGGAGATGTAGTATGTCCCATTACACTAAATCGATTATGTGTATGGCATGAAAAAATAGTTCTAAACAAAGTGTCAAATCATGGTATATAAAATAAGGAGGCAAATAGAATCTCTGATCACTCAAAAGACTCTAACCAGTCATTGAACACAGTTTTATCTCATCTTTGTAACAACATTTTATTACAGAATGAAAGGAGAGACTGGTTCTACTGGAACTGAGTATTTTGTGATTTTGTTTTTGTTCTTAATCAGAGTTTTCCACATCACTGAAATATTGAAATACTCTTTGTTCTTGGGACCTGAAAATAATTTGTTTTGTGAGTGTGGAATCTGCCTAGAGAGTGACATATTTTGTAACCAGGGGTATTTTCTGCGGAGCTAGTGAGAATAAGACTGATGGTTTAGGTCACACTCTTCTATAGTTCCAAGTTTATTCAGTGATAAATTCAAACTTGGGGAATGTCAGGCAATATGTGGAATAGACCAGGGATCCATAAACTTTTTTTGTAAAGGGCCAGGTAAAATATATTTTAGGTTTTCTGGCCTTGCAATCTCCTTTGCAATTTTTCACCTCTGCAGTTGTAGCACAAAAACATAAACAGACATGCATGGCTATGTTCCAGTAATATTTTATTTGCATAATAAGGCAGTGGGTCAAATTTGGTCCTTGGGCCAATGTTTACCTCTTCCTGGCATAGACATAAAATGTGGCAATAAGTTTCATGCATGTGAAGAATAATATTTGCTATGATAAAATTTGCTATGCTAAATTTTAATTGGGTGTCAGTGTATTTTTTCTGTATATCACATGCCTCCAAAAATAAGAAAATTTTAGTCAATTCTTTACATCTATTTTGTGTATACATGATCCCAGTCTTTATCATTCTCGTATTACTCACAATACATCATATTCTCATGTGTGACAGCCAGTATTCAAGATGACATCAGTGCCCCTTGCCTCCTAGGATTCAGACCCTGTGCATACCCCTTCCCTTGTTGAATTAAACATGCAATAAAATACAAATGAATTTTCATGACTTCTGTGGGTGGATAATTTTAAAATCATGGATTCCTCTTTACCCTCAGAGGTCTGTAGCCCCAAACATCATTCTGATTTTGATCAGACCTCCCAACTGAGCTGTTCTTCAATTCCTGATACACATAAACTACATAAAATGTTGTTGTTTTAAATCACTAAGTTTTGTAGTATTTGTCATCATTGAGAACTGATATATCATGTTGTATATGAGAGAGTTTCAAACATTTTCTGTAAGGGTGAAGATATTAAGTATCTTGAGATTTACACATCCTGTGATCTCTGCTATAAGTATTTTATTCTACCATTGTGCAGCGGTATCTACAAGCAACAATGAAATGACTATAAAACATTGGTAGAAGCAATTTTATTTATAAAAAAAATAAGATGTTGGGTCAGATTTGACCCAACCTCACACACGCGTGCGTGTGCACACACACACACACACACACACACACAAAAGGAAAGGAAAGGAAAACAGGTTGAGAAACATCTTCACAAAACTAGTAACTAGTTTACTTGTATAATAAGATTATCAAATTAGAAAGTCATAAGGATAGATATACATTTTCATTTTTTCCAGCTATACATTTTAGTTTTCTTTATATTGACACAAATTTTTGCTCCACCATAGAGTTATACAGTATTGAAGTATGGAGAAATTTTAGAAAAAAATATATCCAATTTAAAGGGAAGATTCTAGACTTATCTCTTTGCATTTTCTGCAGCTGTTCTGGAATTGCCTTTTTTAAGTTCTTAATTTTAGTCAGAGAAAAAGATTTTAAAAGGTGCAATAAAGATGACATGGGAAAATTAGGAGTAGGAGGTATAATAGGTCTTGTTTTCTGCCAGTAAAAGGAAGAAGTCACCAAACACATGCTACTCTTCAATTACAGTATACACTTCTCATAAACACCCCCCACACTTCATGGTTATTTATTATATAAAGAGGTCAATTTTAAAATACATGAATCTCCAGTCTCATTAAAACAATGTCCACTGCAAAGGTAGTTTATAAACTATAATAGTAATTTTACAGACAAAAATATAATGGAGTTATAAGACGATCTTAGTAATAAATTGATTTTGCAGATGGTTTGTAGAATTTTTAGTTGAAAATGTTAACTTTAATGGGCATAGCTGAGGATTTCAAAGAATTAAGGTTTTATTTTAACTTTTGATTTCTTTTATGAGAACTGTCTCTCTTTCACACACACACACACACACACACACACACACACACACATCCCCCCAAAAAATTTAAAACATGCTTTGGATTTGAATTCAAGAAACTGATATTGTAAACTTTACTGATTAATTCTACTTTTCAACTACTGTCAAATCCAGATGAAGTCTCAATTTCAGCTCCTTCTACAAGACTCCTCCAGTCCTGTACTTTCATTAGGTGGCATAGTTTTAAATGCCGAACTGGAGTAAAATGATATATGGTATCTGAAGCTGAAGCAGGGGCTCTCACTGATTTTATGCTTTTCCGTAACTATATGTATATATCCTTGACTGTCATAAGAATCACAGATTTGCCTGGAAATAAAAATTAGATGTTGTGACTAATTGAATGTAGGATATACACATTTATATGCACGTATTGTATACATAACATACATATATTCTATTAAGTGTACACGTATGCATCTATATTTACATATTACACATATAAAGGATAATGTAAGTACATTAACCTATTACTTATTCTTTTGGTGTTGACCTAGTATCAGTTCCATTCATTTCTTTCCTGTGTGACTATTGTCAAAATGTCTTTGAGTAGCAGTAGGAGATTTTAATGTAAAGATTAATTTAGGTACTCTATTGGTACTTAAGATCAGAAAAATAATTCTTGCAAAGTTATTAATGCCAATAAGTCAATAATTCACACAGTTTAATATTTTAAAGGTATCTCTCATGATTAAGGGGGCATTCTACATAGTTCTTCCAGGATCACTTATTTCCTCCATAGTTAAGACTAAAGCTCAGATCACATTTTAACCATTTTCCTGATTTTTTGTAATAGCATATGTCTGCTGCCTATTCCATCAGACCCCATGTCCTTGTGAAATCACAAAAAGTTTCTTTCCTACTGTACTACCTTTAATTATTGTAGCAGGGATCCATTATTGTACATTATTGTACAATCCATTATTGTAAAAAGAATATAAAAACCTTTAATAAACTTATTTCCATTGGTAACATGAGTTTACCAGAGATCCAGCACCAAGAGAACCTAACATGAAAAATAATTAAACACCTCTTCTATCTATCTATCTATCTATCTATCTATCTATCATCTATCTATTTATGTATCTATTCATCCATACACAAATCATGTTTCTATGATTTAAATTTTATGAAAAATTCTTAGAGGAGGAAGGAAAGTGGATTGTGTATAAAGAAAAGTCTATTCACAGGTATTGTTGATGTGGTTGCAGTTCTTACAAAGGGCTCTTCAAAATGTTCTCTATCTCAGTATATTTTCAGAGAGTTCATAGAATTACTGTTGACTACTTACTTCTGTGTCCACCCCTTTTCAACCAGGTACATTTCCATCATTCATGCACTCTTTTTTAAAATTTCAACACATTAGCAATCATTCACAAAATGACAAAGTAGTTTTCAAAATATAAATTACTGAATATATGTTAAGGAATAATTAGAAAAAAAGCTATGAATATGAAAATGGACAAATAAGAGGACACAAAGTGAGGACAGGGGTAGTGGAGGAAAAGAGAAGGAGGAGAAATGGGAACTGGAAGGGAAGGGGCAGCAGAAAGTGAAGAAGTTGGTTGTAATTATTCTTTCATTCTCTCTCCAAACTCTGGTATTGAGGATAAGGGATAAATCGCTGAGAATGGGTGTCCATATTAAATAAATTAGTAAATTAATTAATCTGAACTTTCACAACCTGTATTAATTCCAGTACAAAATTAGTGCTAATAAAAAGAAATAGGGACTTGGTAAATTCTACATATTAAATCTAGTCAGTGACCTTTATTTTCTTATACATATGAAATTAGCTGCTGCACATAGTGGGGTGTCTTTTCCTACCTAGTTTTGTATTAAGTATATTTAGCAGTCTTGATTTTCTCTTGCTTTCACTCATTAGCTGCCTGGCATTGTCTTTGGTTATTTAATTTCCCACAAGAATAGAAATCATATAGTATATTGTTTTAGTCAGATTTTTCACTGCTGTGGCTAAAAGACCTGACAATTTTAAAGGAGGAAGAGTTTATTTGGGAACTCAGTTTAGAGATCCATAGAAGGCTGACTCCACTGCTCAGGGATTGAGGTGAGGTTGAACATCATGGCGGAAGAGTGTGGTGAAGGGAAGTGCCTCACATGATGCATGGGAAGCAAAGAGAGAGAGAGACTACAAAATATAGAACCCAAAGATGTGCCCGCAATTATCCACCTCCTCCAGCCACACCCTACCCAACTTCACTTTTCATTTAGTAATCCCATTAGGGGATTAATTTACTGATTGGGTTAAGGGTCTCATAACCCAAGCATTAGGGGATTAATAAACCCATGAATTTATTTCCTTTAAACCTTTTTGCATTGCGTCACAATAACCTTTTTGGGGGATACTAATATCTAAACTATAGCATGTATTTTAAAATTCATTTTAAAATTTCTGAATAAAAAATTATGCAATTGTAAGTCATTTATTAAAATCTCTGAAAGTTTTGCACAGAACCCCCCCACATACACATGCACACACACACATTGATTTTTTAAAATATTTATTTGTTTGTTTCTCCCTTGTGATAGAAAGAAATCAAAGAATCTGTCAGAAACTTTTCCCATGGTTTAAATTTCTTGAAATCAGAGTTTCCATAAATAAGGATCAGTTTCAACTGCTCCATAAGATACCATCAAGGTGATATTAATAACAACTTTTAAAGTGCTATCTAAACTGTCATTAATTTATTCATATAACTGTTGAGGCAAAATAATGGATAATGCCTATTTTTAAATTATTTTTATTCAATGTATTATTTTCTCTATTTTCCTGAATTTATTGTGATAAAAGTTGCTTTACATTGAATATTAGAAAGTATTAAAATGACTATTTGATACTTTTGAAGTCATATTCTTCTAATGGAGTCACTTTATCTTTGAATTTTATTGATGATAAACAAAGTGTGACTGTAATATCTAATTGTTAGACTTTTAAAGAAAATGTTTGCTAATCCTCTAATTATATTAGTATGAACAAATAAAATAGAATATCTTCCTTCCTTTCATATACTGTTTTCCTGTTAATTTTTCTGAATAGAAAAAAACAGTGGCATATATATGAACATACTTTTACAAAAATGTATGTATATATGCATATATACATTTACATAACAATAAATTTTGCTAAAATTTCATGTTTTTTCAGCTAAAGACCTTAATTGTGTTCATTGGACTTAAAAATAAAAGTCAGAAAGCTGATTGACTACAAAGATACCCATATGCCAAACTAAGTTTAGTCTTGGAACTCACCATACTTTTGTTTTTTCCAATATGAGCATGAGGGTTGGATATGTGAGAGAAGGGGAAAGAACAACCTAAGAGACTCTTACAGACGTTCTTTCTTATGGGTCTATTCATTTATTTTTCCCCAGAAAGATCATTAATTTGTAGAGAATTGAAGCAGTCATGTATTTTATCTAATTTTTAATCTGTGTTCCTCATAGTTTCAAGCATGGGGTTGGTACATAATCAATACTCTATCATCACTTGTTGAATTTACTTTGTAATCCTTCTAGTGCCATCTTTGGTTCCTAGAATTAGAACAAAACAAGATATAATTATATAAATACCTATTTTATTCCAGTCTCACATCAACATAACATGAAGTAATGGTTTACTAGTATATTTTGATAAATTATAACATAACTACCAATTTCAGAAATAGTCCATGAAAATGAACATCTACAGTCAAGAAAAAGAAGCATCTTATTTAAAAAGCTATTCATTTATACTGGTTTTTCTACATGGGTTTATGAAATCATTAAGCTCTTGTACAAGGAAGCTATAAATCTAATATTAAACATAGGGACCCATGGACCAGTGTGTGAATATCCTTTTTGAGATACTATGGATGGTAATGATACTGAATAAGTAACATAGGGAGTCCAGATGGAAAATTCTCCTTTTCAAACTGAAATTCTTCCTTTGAGTTAAACTTAGTTACCTAAGTTTGCTCCTGTATTTAGCTTTCATCTCTTTTACCAGCCCGTCTTTTCAAGGGTGCATTACTAAAAGAAGGTAATGCTTCTTTCTAGTGCATGAAATGCTTTTCCTTTTCTAAAGTAAAAGATGGTAACAGTGATCATGCAGGGAGGCAGTCACTCCTAAACCAGGAGACCAAGTCAGCTAAACAAATAGGGGAGTGTCGTCCTGCCTAGTAGCACTCTCTCCCCGTCCTCTCAGGGGTCTGTGCCTGGATTATTTCAGTAGTCTCCTAACCAAAGCCCTAACTCTCGTTTTGTTTCCCCACAACTTATTCTCAGTATGGCAGTCCAAAATGGGCCTTTTTGAAGGGAAGTAGTATCATTTCATTTCTCTCTTTAAAGCCTTGCATTGGTTTCCCATTTAAATTGAAGTAAGTGCCAAAGTTCTTACAAAGGTTTAGAAAGTCCACACACTTTGATTTCTGCCCTTGTATTTTAGTAACCTCCTCTGGTTTACTCCACTCCACTTATAATTCTGACTGTGTCTTTAGATTCACAAGTATTTCTCCCACAGGATTTTCACACTGCTGTTCTCACAGAACAATATCTACTCAACTTACTTTATTACCTCTATTTTTCCCACATGTCCTGTCTTTTTATTGATACTGAATCTCACAATACATTAATCCACTCCAACTGAACCCAACTGTGATACTGTACTTTAATGTTATTTCTTTTTACATAGCACGTATCACCTATAACATAAATATAGTTTCCTAATGTATTACACATTTTACTGCTTATTACTTGTTGGTTTCTCCTATCTGGAAGGAAAGATCAGTAAAGCATCTTTGTTCACTGATCTACTAGCATCTTTGTTCACTGATCTATGAGTAGATCAAGAGTACTAGTACTTGTTGAGAAGAAATAAAGAATGTCAAGATCCATAAAGAGCGAATGCATTGATCTTGGTAGTAGAATAAATAGTCCATCAATTCTGGACTACAGGAAACATTTCACCAATTCTGTTATAATGGAAAGTATTTAACACTTTTTGCTATAAACTCAGACTTTTCATTAATGGGCAATGACTGGAAATTGTAGTATGTGGGTTATTTAAATGTACATTTTGTGTACAAATATATGTAATCTATATGTTTCTACTTGAACCAATAATTTATTTCAGAAATAGTCCTTCAATTTCCCCAAACTCTAACTATACAGCAAGAGCTGAAAATACAGTAGACCAATAAAGCTATTATAGAGCTAACTATATTGTCTATTCCATCAGAAAGGCAGACTAGCTCATTGGATGTTCCACTGTTTTCAAAAAGGAATGTGTTTGAAAAGCAAAATAACTTTTGGAAAAGGAACTTATAGTGATTGTAGTAAGGTGAGTACAAGCCTTTCTCTTCAAAGAGAAACAAGAAATTCAGGGAGAGGCTGTCCATTTTTCCCTAAGAATAGTTCTGAAAATCTTTGTTCACAAATTGTTATGTGTGACTCCACTTAAGAATCATTTATTTCTTTTTCTGGCACCTACTGCCAGTTGGTGTCTATTATTCAGATATTAGCTTCACAGTGGTGGGTAGAATGAGCTATTTTTTAAAAGAATAACCATCCACTTAAAACCCTAGTTTGGGATTAGTTGTTATGGTCACAAAAAGTATTGCACTGAGTGCAGGAGACCTGGGTTCTACTGTTTCTTGTATTATGTGCTAGCTACATAATCTTAAGTATTTCAACCACACATTTATCTATCTACAACTTCTACCAAATCTGAGGTTAAAAGGACATATTACATAAATGAAAGTATCTTAAAGTCATTCTTAAAATTTTAATATTTTACTACAGAGCAGAAAAAATAATTTTAATTGCTTGGTATAATAATAATGAAGATTTAATATGGTAGTTTAAAATAATAAGTATATCCAATTAATGCTCAAATGTTAAAAAAGAAGATATCCAAAAATCTCTATATTACTCTTGCGATTGAATATGTAAGTTCAAATGACTATAACCTTTAAGATAAAAATTTGTGTGATTTTTATCTTGCAAGAATTTTTCAAAGTGTCACTGGGCATGGTGGTGCATGCTTGTAATTCCAGTGGCTTTGGAGGCTGAGACAGGAGGATCAGGAGTTCAAAGCTAGCCTCAGCAAAAGCAGGGTGCTAAGAAACTCAGTGAAACCCTGTCTGTAAATAAAATACAAAATAGGGCTGGGGATGTGACTCAATGTTCAAGTGCCCCTAAATTCAATTCTTGATACCCCCCAATAAAAGAGTTTTTCAAAGTGTCTTTATGTTATTTATGATTCTTTTTCAAATTGTAATAGTTATTAAATACCAGTAAAATAAATCATTTTACTTTTGAGAATCTTTATGGATAGTTTTTTTAATACTATAAATTCCCTTATGGGATATAAGGTACTGATATTATTTGAATTGTGCAAACATGAGGATAGTTTATAAGTGCATAACAATGTTACATATAAATAGAATTATTTAGATTCATAATTCATACTGCATTTTTACATTCATAAACTCAGTATTTTCCCAAATGTGTTCCAATTACATAGAATTTCAGAATCTATTATAAATAAGAGAGACATTTTAGTCAGCAATTAGAGGATTGCAATGAACCTCATTGTACTACATCTTCAATAAGTCCAGTGAAGTTTTTAATTTTAACATTTTTCCAATACTTTCCAAATGCATTTGACAAGAATAATCTCTATGGTACCTGTGAATGTGTACACACACATATGCTGTGAAACCAATCTATATTTCACTGGACACCAGTATTTTCAGAGGCAAATTTAGAATACTCTAACTCAGCATGTAAACTGAAAATTCCATGAGTTGTATGACCTAATCATGGTTGGATGTGTTAGATTTGAAGCATGGTTTGGGATTAAATTAATAATTCATAAAATTTGGTAAAATTGTTGATATTAAAAATAACCAGGAGATTTATAAAGTACCAAGATTGGATTCCTGTTGTCTATCTTCAGAGTATGATGGAGAAGCTCTTTTGTTTGTAAGGAAATATTTATTGATGAGATGTTTCCCAATAAGTGTGGTGTTCGGTTAGGTCGTGAATGACTAATATTGTTAATATGTTATATAATTCAGTTGTTTGGAAAAAGTTCATTTTCCCCAGAGTATAACTTTCTGAGTTTGAGCATATGTATTATCCATTTAAGGATGCAAAAAATAATGTCAAGCACATGCAATTGAAATTTATGTAGTGAGGATATGAATCATTTTAGCAGTTTATATTGTTGAGATTTTTGAAGATTCCCTCTATTGTTCATCCTAGCTTTTAGTACTTTAAGATTGGGACATTGTGCTATGGCAGGAATTGTCTACCCCCAAATTAATATGCTGAAATCTACTCACCATCTTGGTAGTATTAGAAGGTGGAACCTTGGAAGGTAATTTGGTCATAAGGATGTGATTAGTATCCTTAAAAAGAAGTTCCAGAGAGCTTCATTGCTCCTTCTAGAATATGGGGATGTCACTATCTATGAACAAGAAATTGGGCCTTAATCAGACACAGAATTTTCCTGTGACCTGAACCTGTGACCTCTTGTGATTGATGTAAATTCAACCTCCATAAATAAACTTTTTGTGTTTATCATGTATCCAATTTATAGTATTTTGTTACAACATCCTGAAGAAACTAAGGCACACCAGATGGAGATTAAAAAAGTATTCCATCAACTGACAGTACAATGGGAAGGTGAAATTTATGTCTATAGATAAGCGGGCTTGTTGATAATTCATAACTAAATTGCTCATGATTATGCAATTGTCACACTAATACCAAGAATATTTGTAGGACTCCCTCAAAAACAAAACAAAACAACAAAACAAAACAAAACAAAAATGTTACAGTGGATGGCAAAAGCAAACCTGGACCCTTGTTACCTGTAGGTTGGTACATCTCAGAGTAAATTTAAAAGTGGGTCAAACCAAACTTGTTCATTACCAGTTTCCTTTTTCAAATTCATCCACCATATTAGTCGCCTAGTGTAGAATAAGTAAAAGTCAGAAAAGCAGGCAAGATTGTTACTTTCCATAGGAAATCTTCCTGTTATGAAAACATAAGTACAGATAACACAATGGCTTTGGGGGTGGAGGACCAGCAAGTTATGAAACTAAACTCAATTCTGATCCTTGATTTCCAAACCAAGATTTTCCTCCTAAATCTAGCCAGTTTAAAAGGTCCTGAAATTGACTATTTCAATTCTTTCATCCTCATTAACTGGTTCATTTGTTCAACAATTTTAGCAGACATCTACTTTGGGAGGTAGCATGGTAATCATAGCACCAGGTAATCATAGCATGCTCTAGAAAATGTAATGATCCAGATGCTTCTGAGCTGTTATTGAGAGAATATACTAATGGCGCACATTCTTCAAGGAAAACGGGGACAGAATCATGAAGATACTGACTTCTGAGGTCAAGTGCAGATGATAATTTAGAGATAAGAAGTAAAATGTAAGTGTGGAGAAGAGAGCATTCCAAGCATGGACAAAGAGCAAATGGCATAATAATGAAGCACCATGGTATTTAGGGCATATTTTAGGTATGTTGTTGTGTTACTGTAATCCTAAATACCTGAATGTATTATAGCAACCAGGCTAGGGCCCTGGGTTATATTTTTCATATGAAGACCTTAATGTTTCAGTGTTAGGGGCTTCAACATTATAAATGATTGAGAGCCTAATTGAGTTAAAATTCTTTAATGGAAAATAGAAGAAACACAACTAACAATAAGCCATTCTAGTTAAAGAACTGGGTTGCCACATAACGATGGCTTCCAGTGTTGGATCTTCTAGGGGCTCATATATTGTTAACAAGTCAGGTATGATGACAAGAGGTAGAGCATCACTTTAATATTGTGAGCGAGGTTCTGAAGATGAAATATAAAAGTATATATAAATAAAGGATTTTTGGCACTTGGAGCAATTATATAATTCTGAGCTACTCATGCCTGGGCTGCTATAGAGGAAAAAGGAACAATGATAACTCGACCTCTATTATAGCATCAGAATCTGCACTTTAACAAATACATATGCACAATGGCCTCTCTACTACATCCTCCCCTCCAGTGTCATGACCAATAAGACAAATAAGAAAATATTATGTAAAAAAGTTTGGTAATAATTTAAAATTACTATTACAATATCAGAAAGAAACAGAATTTGTCTGTGAAATCTAAGAATTTTTCCAGAAGTTTAACCTCAGTTATTCATTTATCTCCAAGTCATTCTATTATGAACTCATCTTTAGATTATCATATATAATATTTTTCAAATATTTTCTAAACTTCCTTAATTAAAATTAGTTCCCTCCATGTTGATAATCAATTCCATTTTCAGGTGACTCTTTTATTATATAATATTACTATTGTGAGAGGGAGATAGCACTACCAGAAATACAAACATTTAATTCTGTAATGACCCAGCCTAAAAGATATATCCCCTCTTCCATTTCTGAAAAATTCAACTTTGTTCTTAGCTCACATTTCAATGAGTTTTTAGAGTGAATTATAGTTATACATGGCTGTGGGATCTATATTATATATTTATAAATGTGGATATATGGTACAAGAACACATGTCTATTAATTGCAGCAAGTGGGAAGGCAGAGGCCAGAGAACCACAAGTTCAAGTCCAGTCTCAGCAATTTAGCAAGACTGCCTTCAAACAAAATCAAATCAAAAAGGTCTGAGGATACAGTTCCTCAGTGAGTGGTAATGCACCCTTGAGTTCAATACCCAGTTCCCCTACCAAAATAATAATAATAATAATGTCTCACATTACTTTTTTTGCCTGATGAGTAAATATAATTTGCAAACTTTCATTAATATTTTGTTTATCTTCTGTATTTTACTAACTTGTCTGTAATCTCTTTAACTGGTTAAAACATTCCTCCCACTGAACAAACACAATACACTTCCTTTCTTTAAAGTAGTCAAATTGTTTCTCTTCATTCTAGAAATGTAACCCAACACTTACATATTATCAATTTCACTTTCCAAAAATAAATTCTTCTGAAATTAAACCCACAACTATAATTTTCACTTTCAATTTTTCTTTCTGATGAATATTTCCCATCAATTTCTCATCTGATCAATTTTTCCAGAATCAATCACAATATTTAACTATCCTGTGATATATTTCTGATGAATAGGTTTTGGATACAGTTTTCTGAATCAATTTATTCATTGTGTCCCCTTCTTCCCTTTAACTAAATTTCCTTCAGGTCCTGGTGGTGGAGTGTGTGTGTGTGTGTGTGTGTGTGTGTGTGTGTGTGTGTCTGTGTATAATTTTAAATGGATGTACAAAACTTTTCTGTCTTTTTAGAAAAATATATAACCCAAAGCACATTTGCAAGTCTATCATTCATAGGAGAAGAATATTATAATATGGAGTCAAAATAAACTGTAATCTGTATGATTATTTATAAATAGCTAAAAAAATTAAAATGCTGAAAATTTGGGTTATTAATTAGATCTTCATTGAATTCTCTGAAGAAATTTTCATTTACTAAAGTTCCCTAAATGGCAAGGTGTTAATATATTTATAGAGGTTTCTCAGAGAGCTCAAAGATTCATTATTTGATAAATATGAGAACAAGATATAAAAAGCTATACCATAGTGGATTAGAATTTGTTAGATCACAACATCAGTGATTTAACTAATATATTCCATTTATAAATTCCATTTATTTCAAATACCATAAGAAATAATTTGATTTGGAATCATAAAGAACTGGGTCTGTATCAGCAGAGGGTGCATTCAGCTTAGTTTTAGAAAACCCAACTTGATGTGGTATTAATTGAAAAAAATTTTTCTTTACACATAATATGACATTAAATACTGAAGAAACTATTGACTCTTTCCTTAGAGGATCCTCACCCTTGACTCAAGAAAGTCTATCAGCATCAATGAAAACACATACCCTTCTCACATCCAGTGGAGCACAGGACTATCAATTTAATTGTAGACTATAAACCATTTTCTCAAGTCTGATTGTGTTCACAAAAAGTCACATCAACATGTGAACCAATAATCATCATCAGGGAACACCATATGGTGACAGTAGAAAGCCAAGAATTCTCTACTATTATTGATGAGTATTACTTGCATAATTGATGAATGAAGAAAATAGTCAATATAACTCAGTTACAAAGATTGCATGCAGAAAAGTTGAATAACTGAATGTATTAAATAGTATGTGGTTTGCAATTTTGATTCATTGCTTCATCTTTTTCTGTAAGGTGGTATTTTATAGTATTGCATATCATTACAGCATTAAAGTAGGAAAACACTACTAGTCAAACAAATTTCCCTGAAAAACTGCTTAATTATTCTTCCTTCAATAGTTGGTACTTCAAGATGGTCATCCTTCCACCTCCTACAAGTAGAATCTTCTGCCAAAATCTTCGATCATTTAGTACAAGATGGGGAAACAGTTAAGAGTAGAAGACTGTCACATTTTGCAGAAGAAATAGGATTGGAGTATACCTTGGAGTATTTCCTGTGACTAGAAAGATTTGTAATATTGGGTACCTTCTATCCCTTACCACCACTGTCAACTCTGGACCTATCATAGTTTGGATTAAGTTAAATTTCAAAAAATCCTTTTTTTAAAATTTTAATCTTTTAAATTATTTGTTCTATTTAGTCCTACATGACAGCAGAATACATTTTGATTCATTGTACACAAATGGGGTACAACTTTTCATTTCTTTGATTGTACACAATCTAGAGTCACACCATTCATGTAATCATAAGTATACCTAGGATAATAATGTTTGTCTCATTCCACCATCTTTCCTTCCCCCCATCCCCTCCCCTCCCTTCATTTCATTCTACACAATCAAACATTCCTCAATTCTTCCTTTTCCCCAACTCCATTATGTATCAGCATCCACTTATCAGAGAAAACATTCAGCCTTTGGTTTTTGGGGATTGGCTTTTTTCACTTAGCATGATGTTCTCCAACTCCATTCATTTACCTGAAATGCCATTATTCTATTCTTTTTTATGGGTGAGTAATATTCCATTGTGTATATATACCACAGTTTCTTTATCTATTCATCTGTTGAAGGTCATCTAGGTTGGTTCCAAAATCTAGCTATTGTGAATTGAGCTGCTATGAACATTGATGTGGCTGTGTCATTGTACTAAGCTGTTTTTAAGTCCTTTGGATATAAACTGAGGAGTGGTATAGCTGGGTCAAATAATGGGTCCATCCAAGTTTTCTGAGGAACCTCCATAGTGCTTTCCAAAATGGTTGCACCAATCTGTAGTTCCACAAACAACAATCCTTGCCAACTCTCATTATTGCTTTTATTCTTGATAATTGCCATTCTGACTGGAGTGAGATGAAATCTCAGAGCAGTTTTGATTTGCATTTCTCTAATTGCCAGAGATGATGAATATTTGTCATATGTTTGTTGATCAATTGCATTTCTTCTTCTGTGAAGTGTCTGTTCAGTTCCTTAGCCCATTTATTGATTGGGTTATTTGTTTGTTTTTTTGGTGATAAGTTTTTTGATTTCTGTATATATCTTGGAAGTTAGTGCTCTATCTGAGGAGCATGTGGTAAATATTTTTTTCCCATTCTGTAGGCTCTCCATGTTATTTATTGTTTCCTTTGCTGAGAAGAAGCTTTTCAACTTGAATACATCCCATTTATTGATTCATAATTTTACTTCTTGCCCTTTATGAGTCTTGTTAATGAAGTCAGGTCCTAAGTTGACATGATGAAGATGTGGGCCTACTTTTTCTTCTACTAGGCACAGGGTCTCTATTTTAGTGCCTAAGTCTTTGATTCACTTGGAGTTAATTTTTGTGCAGGGTGAGAGATAGAGGTTTAATTTCATTTCATTACAATTTCCAGTTTTTCTAGCACCATTTATTGAATAGGCTATCTTTTCTCCAATGTATATTTTTGGCATCTTTGTCTAATATGAGATAACTGTATTTATGTGGGTTTGTCAGTGTCTTCTATTTTGTATGATTGGTCTACATGTCTATTTTTGTGCCAATATCATGCCTTTTTTGTTTGTATTGCTCTTTAGTACAGTTTAAGTTCTGGTAGTGGGATGTCTCCTGCTTCACTCTTCTTGCTAAGGATTGCCTGGCTAATTCTGGGTCTTTTGGACAATATTAATTTTGCCTATCCATCTTCTAAGGTCTTCTCCAATTTCTTTCTTTAGTGTTCTGTAGTTTTCATTGTAGAGATCTTTCACCTCTTTCGTTAGATTGATTTCCAAGTATTTAATTTTTGTTGAGGCTATTGTAAGCGGGGTAGTTTTCCTAATTTCTCTTACAGTGGATTCATTGCTTATGTATAGAAATGCATTTGATTTATGGGTATTGATACTATGTCTTGCTAGTTTGTTGAATTCATTTATGAGTTCTTGAAGTTTTCTGGTAGAATTTTTTGGGTCTTCTAAATGTAGAATCATGTTTTCAGCAAATATTGATAGTTTGAGTTCTTCTTTTCCTATTTGTATTCTTTTAATTTCTTTCCTTTGATTGCTCTGGCTAAAGTTTCAAGGATGCTGTAGAATAAATGTGGTGAAAGAGGGCATCCTTATCTTGTTCCATTTTTTACAGGGAATGCTATCAATTTTTCTCCATTTAGAATGATGTTGACCATGGGCTTAGTATAGATAGCTTTTAGAATGTTGAGGTATGTGCCTACTATCTTTCAGTGCCAGGAGATCCTGGAAAAACATATATCAACCTCTGAAAGAAAAAGGATGCCAACCAAAAATTTTATATCCAGCAAAATTTAAAGATGAAATAAAAACATTCCATGGCAAATTAAATTTAAAAGAATTTACAAATATTTTGCTGAGAATGCTCTGTAGTGCAGAAATACACTACAGAACATTCTCAGCAAAATATTCCCTGAGGAGGAAATGAAAAAAAAAAAAAAAGAAATTCAGCAAAGGGAGGGACTACACTAAAGGAAAAGTCAATCAAAGGAGAAACTAAGTCAAGGTAAAAGCCAAAAATAAACCCAAACAACCAAGAATACAAATGATCTCTTAATAAGAACCCTGAATGTTAATGACTTAAACTCATCAATCAAAAGACATAGACTGGAAGATTGGATTAAAAGAAAAAAGATCTAACAATTTGTTGTCTTCAAGGGACTCACCTCCTAGGGAAAGACATCTACAGACTGAAGGTGAAAGTTTGAGAAAAAACGTATCACTCAAATGGACTCTGTAAACAAGCAAGGGTTTCCATCCTCATATCAGACAATGTGGACTTCAAACTGAATTTATTCAGAAGGGATAAAGAGGAAATTTCATTGTACTTAAGGGAATCACACACCAACAAGACATAACAGTCATAAATATGTATGCCCCAAACAATGGAGCATCTATGTATACCAAACAAACCTTTCTCAATTTCAAGAATCAAATATACCACAACACAATAATGTTGGGTGACTTTAGCACACCTCTCTCACTGCTGGATAGATCTTACAAACAAAAACTAAACAAAAAAACTAAAGAATTAAATAATACAATCAATGATTTAGAATTAACGGACATATATAGAATATTTCATCCCTCATCTAGTGAATACACTTTCTTTTCAGCAGCACATAAATTCTTCTCCAAAATAGATCATATATTATGCCACAAAGCAGCCCTCAGCAAATAAAAAAAAAATTAGAAATACTACCATGCATTCTGGTAGATCAGAACAGAATGAAACTAGAAATCAATGATAAAATAAAAGATAGAAGCTATTCCAACACCTGGAGACTAAATAGCATGCTATTGAATGATAAATGGATAAAAGATGAAATCAAGGAAGAAATTTAAAAAATACTTAGTGGTAAATGAGAACACTGATACAACATAGCAAAATCTCTGGGACCCTATGAAAGCAGTGCTAAGAGGAAAGTTCATAGCATTGAGCTCATACATTAAAAGAGTAAAAAGTCAACAAATAAATAACCTAACATTACATCTCAAAGTACTAGAAAAAGAAGAACAAATAAGCACCAAAAACAGCAGAAGACAGGAAATATCA
>JAJEJO010004818.1:380159-469069 GCA_020662805.1 Glaucomys volans
TTTCTTTCTTTCTTTCTTTCTTTCTTTCTTTCTTTCTTTTTTTCTGCATTTTTAACGTAAATGCTCTCTTTACCTTCACTATACCAAACTGCCAGCATCAACCACATAACACTGCTAGGCATTAGATTAAGTAAGGTATTTTCCAAGAACTCATTATAAGCCTTAACCAATTCAAAATTTTATGTTCTAAATGTCTTTTAAATAACTGACATGTATTTCACAACAAAGAACTTTATAATTTTCCATAGGAAAGAGTGATGGCATAGGTCTAAGGCTTTTTCTCGGATTGGAGAACTATCTCAGGAGTGAAAGGGCAAGAGAACCTTGGCAGTGGAGGTGCTGGCTCTGAGATTCATGTGGCTATATGCAAAGGTTGAGCAACATCTCAAGAATCTGAGTGTGGCCCCAGGGCAGCAGTGAAAGTTTGGAGACCTCAGACATAAAATGACAGGGAACAATCTTCCGAACTGCAAGGAAATAGATTCTTTCCTAGAACCTTCAGAAAGAAACACAGCCCGATACCACCTTGCTTACAGTCTAGTTTTATTAGACTTCTGACCTTCAGAATTAAAAGGTCATGCATGATAGATTTAAGGTACAAAATTTATGGCTAATTGTTATGGGAGCAATAGAAAGCAAACATAATTTTCTAAATACATGTATTTTGTTGTTATTGCTATTTTCAAAGACTCCCATACATCACAAAACATGGCACTACAACTTACTGGTTGACTAGAGGCAATGACTCTAGCTAGCATTACTACTGAGTGACATGGGGCAATTTGCTTTAAAGACTTTTGGTTTAATTTCTTCGTCTTTTGCCGGGGAGCAGTACTAGAGATTGAACCCAGGGATGCTTTACCACTCAGCTTCATCTCCAGCCCTTTATTGTCTTTTTAATTTTGACTTGGGATCTGGCAAAGTTGCTTAGGGCCTCACTAAGTTGCTGAGGCTGGTTTTGAACTTGTGATCTTCCTGCCTAAGCCTCCCAAGTTGCACCACTGCACGTGGCTCTTCATCTTTATAATAAAAACAATCTCGAAAAGTACTTCAGTATTAACCCAAGTAAGGGAAATGCTTTGTGAATATCAAATCGTTGATTCATTTTAACTACATTAATATTATTGGCGGTGCTACTGTAGAAGTAGTGTCATTGTTATGTTTTTTTAAAGTGTCACTGAATGCCATTTAAGACCTGTTCTTACTCACTTCTAAATTTTGAATACTGTAAGTCTTAGAATCTTAGTATTTTAGAAGCATAATTTTCCAGTTCACTTTGAAAGCACATAAATTACTTATTTCATTATATTTTTTTTAAAAAAACAATATGACCAAATATTTTAATTGTATGAATCATATGCAAATTATGTGATAATTAATCACAAATAATTTTGCAAAGGGATCGTTTGGGGCATTAATACATAATATTGTTGTTGCTGTCTGTGTAGAAGACAACTTAGCAATCATCTAGTGTGGAGATAGTTGCATTATATTAGTTCGTCCTGTGTGCTCTTTCAGACAGAGTTGCTAACTAGTTAGACATTTTTCCATGTTTTTTTTTTTGAATACCATATTCTAAATTCTGTCAACCCTTCTATTTGTTTCTGTGATCTTTGAAATTTATAAGTAAGAAAATTGAAACTCAAGAGATGTTGAAGTATGCTCACAAGATCTATACAACCAAATGTATGTTCTTGTGTGTGCTTATGATCATTATGGTAAAAGTTGCCCTTCAAACACATCACTCAGAGATTGAGAGTACTTAGTTCTTTTATGGTGCTTGTCTGTCATTTTTCTAATCTTCATAAAATGAAGATAATTAATTAAATTCCATTACAAGTTCAGGTTGCTTTCTGTTTATATTATTCATTGTAAACACCTCATAAGAATAAAAAAAAATTCCCACATGGAAAAATATCTCATAAAAAGTGGATTTTAAAATTTAAACTGAACAATATTTATGAAATATTTTACCCACAGGTTGGTACAAAAGGAATAGAGTAAATGTAGCAAGTTAAAATAAATCACTGAGTAATAATCAAAGAACAATCTTCTATTATGTTTTAGCAGTGTTTTATACCATGAACCCAATTGCTTTAAATCAAAAACAAATTAATCATTATCTGTGAGCTTTCGAGTTTTGCAGCAAGACTAAACTGAAAAAAAAAATCCAATTTTCAAGAAAATACACTCTATCCTTTAATTATTTTCTAATTCAATTGCTCTTTGCATTTGAACTGACCAGGGCTCTCTTTTTCACCTTTCTAGTTCTTTGACATTTGTAAAAGCGTGCAACTGCACATGTGCCCACTCAAGGAGATGGCCTCATTTGTCAGAGGATGGTACTTAATTAAATACCTTTAAATAAAAACAACATGCTCTGAGGGGAAATCAGCTTTTAGTAAGACAACAAGTAAAGAAAACTAGTCTTCACACACGTAGAAAGAGTTACATTTATTGTGCTTCTAAAGAATGGAGAAATTATATTTGTAGTTGGCAGGTACTCAATATATTGAGTCATAAAAGGGCTCAGTCTGAGCTCCCTGGTAACATGATGAGAGAAATTGAAATCCTACAAAGTTCTAGGAGTGAGAGTCATATCTTAAAGTGTCTGCATAAAACATAAGAATTAGAAACAGAGATGGTGGAAAATAAAGTTTGCAATTTGACATGTAACAAGGAAAATAGAAATTAAATATTCACTGAAATCTTTACTAATGTTTTCTTTTATAAAAAGTGGTTATGATTAATGACTTGCTAGAAACTCTAAAGGATTTTCATGACCAAGTACAAGAACTAGCATGAGAATCCCTTTTTAAATGGCACTGGGTAATCTAAGAGAGACAGGTCTAAAATATATACTGTGAACCCAAGATCAAGAGAAAACCTAAACTAAGATCTCAACTAAAATCTTATACTCTTATTACCATATTTGCCTTAAGTAAACAAGATAAATATTCTTCACACTGACATGACAGTAGTGCTCTTTGAATGCACTAACACCTTCTCAAACTTTTTTTCAAAGTTTTTTTTCCATTGTTTATTCTGACATTTTCAACATCCAAAATGCTTTTATTTTCTGAAATTATGCCTATAGAGATTTGAATACAGAATATATCAAAGCTGAGGATTTGTGATTTTTAATATGTTCACAGTTCATGAAGATTTTAATCTTTTATTTTTCAGGAATAAAAAGAAAGTAGAATTTTTAACATTTTCATTTTCAGTTTAAAAATATGGTAGGATAATTTTGTTTTCAAACCTGATTTGAACTAATGTCATTCCAAATCTGTCCTCTAGGTAAAGTATGACTGAAATTCATAAAAATGAAAATTGTGTATACTAGTTAAAATACAGTGATTGATGAGGTAGTTTCATAGAAAATTTTTTTTCAAATCATGGAGATAGGTATTAAAATTGACAACTAAAAAGCTTGTTCAGGGAAGACTAAAATCAAAGTAATGTTTAAGTTATTATTTCAAGCATGATATTCCTGTTCTCAGCTCCACAGGCTAAAACCTCTGCTTCAGGACTTTATTTTTCATAGTTTTAATATGGAGTTTATGTAAAGAAGAAAATAAAAAAAGACCAGGTGAAGTATGGGATTAAGCAGATCTAAAGGAGATGGACTCAGTCTTCACACCACTTCTATTTTCTAAACTGGGCCTAGAAACATAAGAACAGGGAGTTGGGTCACAGAAAAAACTGTAAGGTAACTAATTCATTATAAGAAGAAAACCTTTCTACCAAAAAGAGTAAATGTGGTTACCATCATGAAATCTCACAGTTAAGAACAAAAGTAAGTTGTTTGCATAAGTGCACATGGAAAGTCTGACTTAAGAAACATCAACAACATTTGTGATGATATTGAATTTTTTATATTTTCTTTTGTTCAATCTAAAATGATATTCCCAGGAAAATTATTATAAATTTTTCAATTATAATTTGGAAATGTATAATTTGTAAAGCAATCCTGTTTGCATCCTCAATATTTTAAAATTCAAATAATAATCAGAATTCTCAAAAGATTATTTAACTAATTAGAACAGATTACACATATATAAGGCCCTACACATTTCCTATCTTGGAGTAAGCATTTATTAATGTCAGCAATCTTTGTTAGTATATTTCCAGATTTATCTAATTATTAACAAACAATCTACAAATGAACACAACATTTTCTCATAAGAAAATATCTTTTTTCCCCTGATGCTGGTGACAGGAATATCTCTGAAATGTATTGAAGTTAGTATCTCCTACAGTATTGTAAAAGATTTAAATTGGTCTTCCTCCACACCATAAATCTTCATCCTGCTCACTTTATCTCATAAGAAATTGTCAAACCACATGCCATTGTATTTCATCTCTTTGTGCTATTTGACCAATTCCAATTTTGATCATAGATTTTTTTATGGATAATAGTCTCAGTTTTCCCTCTTTTCAGGTGATAAAGAATGAATTAAATACATTTCCACTACTACCTATCTCCTATGTGTAGTTTGCTGAATTGATTCTCACTAGAAGTAGCTCCTCCCTCCTTTGTGAGTCCAGCACCTGTCTGTATCTGGTATTGTCCTTATTTTCTTCCAACTTCGTCTTATATACATAAAAGTTGCACTGAAAGCAGCATTTGTTTAGACAAATTTGACCACAACATTGTCCATACAATATTTGGAGTAGAATGCAAGTTTTGAGATTCCTGGCTTGTTCAGTCATTTCCTAGGGCTCTGAAAAATGCACAAGTACTGTTCTCACATGTACAGAATGACAGCATACTTTTTATAAAAATTTAAAAATCAAAAATATTTTCAGCAATATTTATTAAAACTATTGCTATTCCAATCTTCCCTTTTTCAAATTCTCTTCCTGTTAAGTGATGCAGAAGTGCCTCCAGACATACCCAGGATGTAGGTAATGGAAATTTGGGATGCTGATGGGCACTGAGTTTAGATTTAGCGGGGTTTACATGTCTATGTACTGTGTGTGTGTATGTGTATGATTTTCATACACTTATGACCTAAGATATTTCTAACTCTACTACTAAAGGAATTGTTTTCATCCTTTGGATTCACAGGCATGATTACACATTCATTTCTTTAATGGTAAGGAATTGTTCCATATATATACATGTATATAGGTATTTTTTTGATGGTAATAGGGATTGAACTCTGGGGAGTTCTACCCTGAGCTCCGTTCCCAGCACCTTGAATTTCAGTCTAACTACATCAACCTCCCACATCACCCGGATTACAAGTGAGCATTCCTGCACCTGCCTATATTCCACATGTTTGAAGGCAAGAATGGTGGTGTCAAATTTATTTTTTTTTAAATTTCAGAGCTTACATTTGAAAGACATTTGACAGAATGTCTTCTACAGTTTTCAATTCTCTAAACTTTAACATGACATCAGCAACAAAAAGTTGTTTACTTGAAATGAGAAGAAAAAAGTATTTTCTTGTAAGGAATTATTGCATTCATTGTGGATGCCAGTTTGTTCATAATTAGACATTCTGAAATACATTACTATAAAATAATCAGGGTTATTAACATTTATAAGTTCTTGCTCTAAATTAGGAAATACGTTGCAATTTTTCATGTTCTCAAATTTTATTTAAAAAGAAATATATTAAACCAAACTGTTAAAAAATAATGGATTATCTTCTTATTCTGTTTGTGGAAATAAGAATTGAAATACTAACCTGTAATGACATAGTCAAAGAATACACAGTTAAAATGAAATGAAATCAACAGATTTCGAGCATTCAAGTACTAGAAACTATATAATTTTGAAGATCTTTGGTAATAGTAATAGTAATAAATGTTTAAATATTAGATATGATTTCCTTTACTGCTTGTTTGTGGTAAGAAAACTTAAAATCCACTAGTCTAGCAATTTTTAAGAATACAATACATTGTTATGATCTGCAGTCCCCATGTTGTATAATAGATCTCTAATGCTTATTTATCCTAACTTAAATTGAGTATCCTTTGTCCAGTGTCTCCCTCCTCCATGCCCCACCACCTTGGAGTCAGGCCCTGGTAACTAACATACTACTTTCTTTTTCTCTGAGTTTGAATTTTTTTGAGATTCCATATATGCATGAAATCATGTGGTCTTTTTCATTCTGTTCTAGCTTATGACTCATTGCAAAGAGCATAATACTTTCTGGGTGCATCACTATTTTCACAAATGACAGGTTTTCCTTTCTGAAGTTCAAAGTGTATTCTACATATCACATTTTCTTTATTCATTAATACTACTGGATTCGTAGGTTAATTCCACATCTAGGCTGTCAAGAATTATGTTGCAACTAACATGGGAGTGTAATTAATTTGTCAATATACTGATTTCATTATTTGGGTCCAAAGGGGCTTGTCTGAAACCTGGGTTTAAGGGTAGGTTTGGAAGCTGGGGTATATCTGTAACCTGCAGCTAATGGGAGTTAGCCTAAATTGAGGTGAGACCAAAGGCTCAGTCCTACATGTGGTGGTTTGGAATCTGGGACTGCAGAGGCTAACTTGGTTCTGGGGTAGGCCTGAAGCTTGGCTCTTTTGAAGTCAGAATGTTACTCACTGGTGTGGAAACTGGTGCCCCTGCTGGTGGAGTCTGGCCTGGTGGTGGGTGGGCCAACCTGGAGTTAGGGCTCTCGTGAGACCAGCTGTGTGTTGGGTAGACCAGGAGTCTGAGCCTGTGCAGCTGGACTGGAGCTTGGGCTGGGAGCTTGTCTCTTGTTAAGTTCTACTACATGGGCCCAGTGCTGGAGTTCAAGGCAGAAATGGGGCACTTTTCACTCTCCTTCTACCATATTGGGGCACTCTCAGCGGTGTGCTACCTAGGACTGAGAGGGGTGAACATGGGCAGTGTGAAAGGTCCTATGTCTTTGTGTATCTTTCCTTATTTCTGTGCTACCTGCGGTTTCTACCATCACCTACCTGATTCCCTTAGCTCTTGTGAAGGTATTTTGAGGCATGGACCGTTGTGCTTCTCTGAAGAGGTTAGAGCTGGAATGTCCTATTCTACCATCTTACTAATATCACTTCTATAAACTTATGTTTTTAAAACAGACTGTTTTTTATTTCTCATTTTGTACTCTTTCCCTAATTTCCAAGGGGTATAAGTTTCAGTTTCCTAAACTTGTACTTTTTTCTTATAGTGAAGGATACTAAAGATAGTCCATACTTTTTGCTTCAAATAAATCACAAGATTTGTAGGAAAAATAAAAGTCAATTAAGAATTATACAGGTAGCTTCCAAGAAAAACACCCAGTGGGGATTTCTCTATCTATTAATTAAGTCAGGGAAATAAGTAACAACTTGAAAAAGAAAAAAAAAAATTCAACCCAGTTAGCTCTAAACTAAAAGTACTATAAACCCTAATCTTATTTTCTTATTATTTTTCCAATTTTCTAAAACGTGTAATTCATAAGAATTGGCATTCCTTTTCTTTTTTTTTAAGTTGGGAATTTCACTTTACATCTCTAAGACTTTTTCCATGTTAAAATTCTTGTTGGTTTTTGCTTATCTAGTCTCTTATGGAGATCATCTAGAATGAGACTGTCAAAGTTTTAAGATATGTTGAAAATTATGTAGTCCAAACATTATATAATAACTAAATGTCTATAGAGTCTTTATGAAATTATTATTTTACCTAATTTTTGGTACTTTTTAGTTATACATGACAGTAGAATCCATTTTGATATAATTTTAGAAGCATGGAATGTATCTTATTATGTTTAGGACTCCATTCTTGTTCATGTACATGATGGTGGGATTTGCTGTGTTCTTTCTATACATGTACAAGGGAATATTATCTAAAATTTATTCCAATGTCTTTCCTTTTCCTATCCCCCCTCATTTCCTTCCATCCCCATTGCCTAGTCTGCTGAACTTCTATTTTTTCCCTCACCACACCCTGTTATTGTGATTTAGCTTTGTATCAGAGAAAACATTTGATCTGGATTTTGGGATAGGCTTATTTCACTTAGAATGATAGGGTCCAGATTCCTCTATTTGCTGACAAATGTCATAAAATCATTCTTTGTATGGCTGAAAAACACTTCATTGTGTATCAACCACATTTTCTTATTATTATTTTCTTTTTTCCTTTGGTACCAGGGATTGAACCCAGGGGCACTTAATCACTGAGCCACATCCACAGCTATTTTTTATGCTTTATTTTGAGACAGGGTCTCACTAAGTTGCTGAGACTGGCTTTGAACTAGCAATCCTCCTGCCTCAGCCTCCTGAGCCACTAGGATTACAGGGGTGCAACACTGAGTCTGATTATACCACATTTTCTTTACCTGCCAGTATCAATTTCAATAGTATTACTTCTCTTTGTATTATATTTCATTTTGAGTGCATATGTTAGAAATTTTTTCCACAATTAAAAAAAATCTAAATTTTCCCTTAGAAATTTCTATTTTTTGTCTTCCTTTCAAAATCCATATTAATCTTTCAATCTCTTTTCCATGTGACACCCTATGAGAGAATGGAGACTATTTATCACATTACCTCTGGATCTTCAATCCTTAGAGAATCCTGAAAAGAATTTCCACTCTTGCAAAATAAGAAATCATATATTTTGTAGTTTTGGGATTTTTTGTTTTTTTTTGTTTTTTATTTTTTTTACAATGGGGTAATCCCATTTTATAAATTCTTGTAAAGCACAATACTCAGAGAAGAGTTTAACATTCTACTTGTGATCTCTTCAGGAAAAGAGCAGGGAGAGATAGTCACTTCTGTGGCTGTTCTGGGTCTTGTTTTGTGATAACAAAGAGTATCATGATAATCTTAGCAAAAGACTTCCCATGTGTACCTGCTAACAATCATCTGTTGGAGAGGTCCCACTGACAAAGAGCTGAGGTAATAAGGGTTAGACCCAGATATTAGGTTGTCAGATTTAGAAAACAATAACCAAACCCAAATGCTGATACCCAGTTGAATTTGGATTTCATGTGAACAAAAAATAAATTTTTGATATTATTATGTGCAATAAAATATTTGGGACAAATATAATGGAAAGAATGCTGTCCCTTTGAAGTTCGTATTTGGCCAGTGGCTTCTAATTTGACAGCCTAACCCCAGAAGAAATGATGCAGTTAATCTCTAAGTCAAGTCCTGATTCAAATGACGTGTGAGATATTAAATATGTGTTGTTATGATCCACTGCTTTTGGGGAAAAATTGTTCCACCGAAATAAATAAATAAATACATAAATCTATCATCCTTTTAAAAGCCTATCTTTAAGCAAATCAAAATTTTTTTTAATTTTCTATTCCAATTTTCTTGAACAAGAAAAACTCCATTTCCTATGTTCACCTAATATATAGTTAAAAATAGTTCAATACTAAATAGTTGTCTGTCAGTCCTTCCAAAATGTCACTCAAGAACTGTGTTGAGCTGACAATAATATTGCTGAAGTTTAGCTCTTTAAAAAGGCATTCAATTTACTTTGTGTCTCCTGCAAGTTTCTACTACCTTCCTGCAGTAGATCAAAAAAGTCCTCACATTAATATTTCTGGTGTCCAGTTATATTTTCACCTATTTTGTCTCCTGGAATTATTATAAGCCTCAAGGATGATTTACTTGACTTCTTGATAGATTGTGATTTGCAGATCAATGTTTCTGCCTTGAAAAACTCACAGGTATAAGCATCATACAAATCGTGTTCAAATTTTGCTTTTTTTGAATACTAAGGTCATTAATCTATAAAATATAAATTGATAGTAACAATATCTGCCATGTTTCAATATCTTGGATATTTTCAACATTCCGCAAACATCATTGATGGTGTATTAGCAATATTATTTTTGCAGTTTTTTTTTATCCTCATCTAGGATCAAGTTTATTTTTTCCTAGAGAATGCCTAATGTAGGAGATGCTGGCTCAAAAGAAAACTTTTCATTGTCTTTGGCTTCATGAATTCCCAGGAATGTGACAATATTTACCTAAATAAATTTAGGATTTACTTTCTTTTTCTATATGTTTTAATTTTATTGCTTTTCTTTTCAGTCCTCATCATTTTTATTCAAATAAGAAAGAAAATTGTATTCCAGTTATTTTTTCATCAGGTATTTTGTGACAAAACATATTCTACCCTTTTTTGAAGGGTTGAAAGAACAAGAATGGTTTCAACCATAAAGCCAACCATGTTAGAATTATGATTCATATTCTATAAATCATTTAATTCATGAATCATTAACTTGCTAACTGAACTGCAACATGAAATATACTTTTCTGCAGTAGAGTTAGAAAATTTTATTTAAGCATTAATCAGATGTTAAATTAAATGTAAAAGAAAGCTAATCTCTGATAATATTTGAAGAACATAGAAAGACATGTCAAAGTGAACAAATTAGCACATATTTCTACCCATACGTCTAGGAATAGTTGTGAGTTTCAAGTGTTGAGTACAAAATGGATTCAAAGGCAAGGATAAAGATCTAGTTTCCCAGTTCCTAATCCAGAAACTTTTGTTCAGTTGACCTGAAGTATAGTACATTTTGTAATTTAAAAAGTCTGTAGAATCAAATGCACCTGGACCTAAAACCACACTATGAAAACAAATAACATGTACTATATATGCTTTTCAGTTTTCATGAATTTTCATAAATTAAAACCAAAATATTAATTTTATGAGATGTTATTGTTTGGACGTTTAGTGTCCCACAATAGCTTATGTGTGAGACAATGCAAGAACATTCAGAGGTGAAATGATTATGAGATTTGTACCTAATTGGTGGCTTAATCCACTGATTTGAAGTAACTGGGTGCTCTCCTCCTCCATGCCCTTCTTCCATGATGTCCTATCTCATCTTGAACCCAGAGTGATGGAGTCATCTAATTATGGACTGAGATCTGTGATGATATGTCAACATAAACTTTTCCTCCTCTATGACGTTATTGTCAGTCCTTTGGTCACAACAACAAAAAAGCTGTCTAACTGGATGCAGTGGCACACACCTATAATCCCAATGGCTGGGAAGACTGAGGCAGGAGGATTGTGAACTCAAAGCCAGCCTCGGCAAAATCAAGACTCTAAGTAATTCCATGAGACCCTGTCTCCAAATAACATACAAAATAAGGCTGGGGATGTGGCTTAGTGGTCAAGTGCCCCTGAGTTCAATTCCTGGTACTGCCTCCCTTTATAAAAAAATCTGACTAAATCTTGAGGGATGAATTTGCAATGCATCTTTGTGTAACCAATTAAAAGAAAACCAGAGAAGTAATACATCAGGGGCTTAATATTAGCTTAGTGAATGATTTATTAGAACACTCCCACAGCAAATCTCAGTCTTGCAGGGTTTAGGATTCTGACATTCAATCTTCAACATGCTTTGTGGAATGGAATAAAATAAAAAAAAAAAATTATGTTTTTCTTTTTGTTACTGGAGATTGATTGAAGGGGGCTTTACTAGTGAGCTACTTCCTCAGTAATTTTTTTTTTTTAATTTTGAGATAGGATTTCTCTAATTTTTCAAAGCTGGCCTCAAACTTGCCATCCTCCTCAGTCAGCCTCCTGAGTGGCTGGGATTACAGACCTGCACCACCACACCTGGCCAGTTGTTTTTATTGTGATGATATTTACATGTTGCTTACTCTTTGGATTTAGGAAACCCTTGCTCTTTGTGCTCTTTGTTAGTGTCTATAGAATCTAACATATTGTCAAAAATGTGAATGAGGAAGATAGTGTTTTTTTTCCTATATGAACAATGGAAAGATCATGTTCTGCTGGTGGAGGTCCAAAGGTAGAATCAAAGACTAATGTATTTTATTTAGAGAAATACATTCTTCAGCACCTTACTGATCTCCTGTTGGCAGAGGAAGTGCACAAAATCTCCTGACCTAACTCTGTCACTTTCCATTGCTATTGTGAAAACATTCTTATTCTACACTTTCCAGAATGCTGTGTTCTTCTGTGCTCATATCATCAAGGCTTCCAGGCAGGGCACATAAGATAAGTCCACATTAACTTTCTTTCTCTAAACATGTTGTCAACATTCTCCCAATATTACTCCATATGCCCATTTGGTGAATTCAATGACTATGTGGTTTTGCACTTGAGTGAATTTAGCAGCTGTGTGGCTAGCAAATCTGGTACTAAGTTTTCTTCTACCTTTGATGTTCATTAGGTGGTTTAACATACACATTTCCACAGCTAGATTCTGGGACTCATCACCATCTGAGATGAGGTACCTGTGGAACATTCAATTTCAATATTTCTTGGTATAGAAAATAATTCTTCTTTTGACCATCATCTTGATATTACTTACCCTGAAGAGCAAAATGCAGAAATAACTACAAAATTTAAGATACATTTTGGAGCAATCAAAACAGAGGAAAAAGACTGAGAAAAAGGATGAATTTGTTATATTTCAGTAAACTAGAACCAAAAGAATAAGTAGTTCTAATTCAGTATTCTTATCACTGAAGATAGACTGTCTCATGTTAATCCCTTAATAATTACTAAAATTTTACTTTATGAGAAAGTCTGGGGGATAGACCATGTAAACTGAACATATGTTTTCAAAGGAAAAACATAACAAATGTTTTCAAAGGTAAAAAATCATACTTTAAAAATGTTCAAATAAAAGTGCATCTTGGATAGCTTTTTCTTTTTCTTCCTATGGTTAGAATGAAAGTTATGAGCATTTACTTTCCCCAGAGAGCAGCGAAATGTAGTCAATCATCATCCTTTAAAATCAGAAATAGGTGAATAATATTTGTATCATCTAGTAACTATAGTGCTCCACCATTATTAAATGATTGCTTTGTCCTAAGAGCTAAAATAATTTTTTCCTATACATTAAGTCACTTTCTCAAACCTCTAGGTAAGGACTCAACATTTACAAGTAAATGCCTAATAATGCCTCAAACTTTATATACTTAGACTGTAGTATTTGAAATTCAATCACCAAAATTTTATTCCCCTATTTTACATATAATGAAATGAAACTACCATGTATCAAATATTTATGGAAAGATTTACTCTTAAGATCAACTGTCCTGACCCAATAATCTTTAAATCAAGAACAAACATTTTTTTTCAATAGTATGTAACAGATTTTAAATTCAGTTTCAACATCTTGATCTTTTTACAAAAAGAACACATGCTGTTAAATGCAATAAGCATAAAACTCATAGTCATTTTGCTAGCAAATGCAGTCTTACAGAAAACATACCCACTGGGTGACTTCTGTATTCTGAAATTTTAGAAGAAAATTGAAACAAAACTAATCCATGATGCATAAAATCAGAAAAGCAGAAAAGGTAATGAGGGACAATTTAGATTAAAGGGCAGGTTCTATATACAGGTGGATGCAATTCACAAGTATAAAAATTTTTTTAAATTCAGTTTGCTGGACGTTTAAGAATAGAACCACATAAGATTAAGACACATTTTCAGAATGAACTCTTGAAGTTTCTTCTACTGTGTTGTTTCTTATTAGGTTTCCTACTCTGGTAAATACCTTCTCCTTCAAATTGAGTAGTTTCACCATTTCATCTCATTAATTCCATTAATGTTTGTAAATCTAGGTTTTAGTTCCACTGTCTTTATAATTGTTCTATGTTATTCTCTCTCTCTCTCTAAAATCATTCTATATAATATATAAAATCAATATATATCAATAATCAATATGACTAAGTTTATATCTATGTAGCTCTTAGAATAACAAGTTTTTAAAAAATTTATCGCATTTTACTTTAAAATACTAAATTATATTAATCTATAAATTGGAAATACATTATGATAGTAAATTTAACCTATCACCCCAGTATCTAATTTTCCTTGTGTTCTACAGATGTTTACTTTTATAAATAACCACTTTAGACCATTTTCTTTTGAATAAATTAGTAGTTTTCATATTTACACACATTTTACCACTTTTAGCACTCTTTCCTTTATATAGGTCTAAATTTCATCATGTATCCTTCCAAAGGTATCTTACATTTTTTTCCTGCACTATTTTAAAGTTGTCTTTCTCTTTCTCATTCTTTGTGTTTCTCTTTCAAGTTTACTATAATGTGCCTAGATGTGGTTTATTTAATACTTTTTCTGCAGAGGCTTCTTGAACTTCTTTAATGTTTCTCTTCAGATTTGAAAAATCTTCATTATCACATTTTCAAAAATTTGTCTTTGTATATTTTGTCCTTTTGGAATTCTAATTATATACAATTTAACCAGATTTAATTCCACATATTATAAAATTTTGTTTAACATTTCATAGATTTTTTCCTCTGTTTCATATTTTTTTAATTTCTCTTGAACTGTTTTTAATTCCAAACCTTTCAATTCAAACCTTTTATTTTGCAGGATGTATATGTTACAATATGTATTATCTGTTACCATATTTTTCCAGACTAGATTTAATTCATTTCCTTTTCTAAAGAAGGTTATTTTTCTTTCCTGAAAGACCTCACCCCTTCCCCAAGTATATTTTATATTTGTGTGAATTATTTAACATTTATAGTTGTTTTAATGTCTAGGTAAAATTTCAATAACTAGTTATCTGTGAGCTTGTTTCTACTTACAATGGTTCATTTTTATCTGAGTGTTCTAGATTTTATACATAAAACATGAAAAGTAAGAAGGTCACTTACGTTTTGCTTGGCATTACACATTTTCTATAGGAAGTGAATCATTTACTTTTCTCAGCATTTTACCTGCTTCCTCCCATCCTCATAGAGATGGATGGAGAATCCAGATGCAGTTCATTTGCTAACCTACATGCTTTAATTGGCTACTACTACATGACAAATTACCCTGAAACTTATTGACGTAAAACAATACATAATGTTCTTCAATCTCAAAGTCTTTGTCAGTAGTCCAGGTGCACATAGGATATAATCTCTGAGCTCTGAGCCATATACAAGTTCTACAGCTTTGTCAAGCCTCAATTCAGGAGAATATGCTTCCTAAAACTTATATGCTTTTTGGCCAAATTGATTCCTTATGGATCGTTCGACTGAGGACTTAGTTCTCCATGAGTGTGGGTCACATTCTTCCTTCAGTCCCTTGCAACACAGACCTCTACCTAAACACTCTCTCAACACAGTATGGCTGTGGTATTCACCAGAGCAAGTCGGTACATAGCAGACTGTTAACAAGAGAGAAGTCAAAGTTGTTTTATTTTTCTTTTGTGGGACCAGGGATTTAACTAGGGGTACTCTACCACTAAGCTATACCCTGGGGCTCCCTTTTTAATTTTAAGACAGAGTCTAACTTGCCAAAGCTGCTCTCAAACTTGTACTCTGATCCTCCTGACCTGGCATCTTGAGTCTCTGGGATTTTAAGCAAGGGCCACCACACACAGCTGGAAGTCAGTCTTTATAAGCTGATCATGGAAGTTACATGTCATCATTGTGGAAAGTGATCAGTGTGACCTGCATAAGATGTTTTTATCACAAAGAAATTGAAAGAAAAGAATTGAAAATGTATGGACATAAATTTTTGTCTAAACATGTACCACCAAAAATGATTTAAGAGAAAGATATGCCAATCAAATACTAATTGAACATTATAAAATTTCAAATATTAGGCAAGCACATTGCTTAAAGAAGATGCAGATGTTTTCTTCTCTTGTTTATTCAGAGAGAAAACACATTTAGTTCGCTAGTTCATATTTTATGCTCTTCTGGATGAGTGATGGTAAAGAAGATCACTTTCCTTACTCATCCAGAGGAGCCTAAAGTATAGGCTATATCATATGATCATAGATATTCAAGAGGATAAAGTTTCCAGGAATTTTTGATGGGCTTGAAATAGTGATCTCAAGAATTCCTTGAATAGGTGAATCTAATGGATATGACAAGGACACCCACGATTTAGGCAGCATTTATTCTTAGAGCTGCTCTCTGTCAAGAAAACCAAATAGTGAGAGAATCACACAGGGTCCAAACACTTTGCCCTTGGCAAGTCCTTTGTCTTTTAGCCACAGGCTAGAGGTTGTGTTAGGTTTCAGGCCTGGGGTGCAATTAAAATTCAAATCAGTTGAGTCCTGGGTACTAGACCTAGTCAAGCAGTAAAAGCACAGATTTGGTATATAGAATATCTAGTTATCATCCTATTGTCAAAAACAGCTCTCTCAAGCTACTTGTGTACTTTGTTGTTTAGTTTTATTTTCTGTAATAGGTGAATTCTTTGACATGGGCAGAAAGTTTTTAGGATAGTATCAGACTTATAGTAAACTGTGTTTAGTATAATAATTCTGCTAATGATTATTACTTTTAGCAATACACAAACTTAATTAATTGTAACTTGTTGGTTTTGTATTTGATTCCATTCTACTATCCTGAACACTTGTTTCTGAATCATATCTTAATTTTTCATTAAGTGATATTAATAACTTCCACCTTTCAAACCTCTGGTATGAATTAGAAATTATATTAAACAATACATTTGTTTTGGACTCAAGGAAATCACAGTTCTTACTAAAACTAATTTCAGAGCAGCAGTTATGAAATCCTGAATAAAGACAATAACAGTAAGGATAAAGAAGAGTGGGCTACGAAAGCCAGCAGAAGCAATTTAAAAGGCTTTGTGATCAAGTGGATAACTTGGAGAAAATGAAGGGTAGAATGAGGGAAAAGACTAGAAAGATATCCTAGGTATGTCCTAAGTAATGGAACAATAGTGATTTTAATAATAGAAGAGTGACTACAGGAATCCTGTGCATGCTTGGAGATGAGAATAGTTATGTGACTGTCATTTGAGTTTAAGTGGTTTGATATGTATTAGGATCATTAGTAGGTTCTTTAATATACATAATATATTACATAAAATTTTATATATATGATATGATATATATGATATAATATATAATATATAATAATAATATATAATATATAATAATCATATATAATATAACATATATGATATAATATATATTTATATATGTGTGTATATATGTGTATATATACATATATACACTTATATACATACACACACAATCTTAGGAAAGAATCATCAAGGCAGTAAGTGTAGATTGAAATGTTATCATTGACCAGATACACAATAAAACCAAAATATTTTTGAAACATTTTGAAAGAGCATTTTGGTAGAACAAGTAAAGAAAATGAAACTCTGGAGACTATCATGGCAGTTGAAGGAGCTTTGCAGACATTGTTTTGGAATTTAGTGGACACATTGAACAAGATTTTGAGTTAAATGGCAGAACAATAGATGCATTTTACTGTGGGTTCCAATATGGTAGTCTGTTGCAGGGATCCCTTGATTCTCTTGAAATCACAAGAGGAACTCACCATATAAAATAGGTAAAATAATAGCTACTCTGTTCAGGCAGAGCATATGAGCATGATATTTTTTACTTTTTTTACCAACGTCGGAGTGAGAGTCACTGAGTTGTTCCTTGCAGTCTCCTTGGACCTCAGATATCATTGGGTGAAAATACCACTTTGACATCTTTATTTTACTTAGCAGGTAAATCATGCTTCAACAGTGATCCTTCACAGAAGCAGAGTCGAAATGAACCGTTGCACAATTACTTAGACCTACCTAATTATGGGAGAAGATGTGGAGAAACAAGGGTCCCAAACTGAGGGATTAATCAACAACCAGCTTTCTTGGAGGGGTAATAGAAGTGAAAACATCAGAGCTTGAAAAGAAATGTGGCAAACCAAACACATCCACTTTCCTGAATGAGTCCAGGAAAGAGGATTTGGAGATGTCTGTAGAAGCAGCAGCCACTGCATTTGGTGGTGCCCCCTGCAGTTCGAAAAAGGAGGAAATGAAATAATTCACTGGCCTTTCTGTCCCTGTATTTCATGGCAGATAATCGGAGCAACCATGGAAATATGCTGCTATTTCACTTCCACCTTCCAAATCCCAAGAAAATTATCTCTTAGACGAAAATCCATGAAGGAAAGCAATTTCTGGGAAATATAGTTCTAGGTTACTCAAGTTTACACAAGTTGTTCCTAGACATGCTGCTTCTGAAGGTGTTAGGTAAAGATGGCAAAATTCTTCTACATTCTGATAGCTACTTGGATTGAAGCTGCAAAAGTCCAATTTACATAGAGTTTTCTCTTTGTGCAAATGTGTTGTCATAAGTCTCCTTTTTTATGAGAACAATTGTCACAATTTAATAGGGACCCTTCCTATTCCAGGATAAACTCATCTGAAAAAGTTCCATCTATATGAACCTTACATTCATTTTGGTCATATTGTGAGGTACCAAGAATGAAGACTTCAATCTATGAATCTGAGAGAGAAATAATTCAGTCCATAACTTCACATTTTGGGAGATAAGAAATTATCCAGCAATGGTAATTTGACAATGGAAATCATCAATATATGGTTCCTGGGTAATGGAATATGGTATTTGATCACTATGGAGAATCTTAATGTTGGAAAATAATATAAATATATTAGTATTTTTCTCCAATAATTTTTATAAACATTTATCAAGAAATCAGTATACCTGCCATGGATCAATTGATCCATGGGACAAATGAGTAGATCCTCTAAAACATATGCAAGTAGGCTTTCAGAAAAATTGTTATCTGTACAGATTTACAGTAAATCATAAACAAAATATTATTTTGAAGAATCCAATATTAAATGTGATTTTTATTTAAATACTTTCTTTTCTATTTTATTTTATATATAGCTGTATATCTTCTGTAAAATGGGAATTATATTTATTTAATTTTCTTAAAGAAGCATCACTGCTAATAAAACAAATTTAAAAAGTACAGTTCATTAGTACCTGGAACCATTAAATTCATATGCATTATAGCTACACTGCTGAGGAAATAATAAAAACAAGTTATTAGAGATTCACATAGAATCTATTTGAAAGACAAAATAATTTTTTGAATAGTAAAACAGACATAAGAAGATATTAGTTATGTGGAATCCCATTTAAAAAATGGATAAGAAATTATGTGCATTTCCAATATCTAATTTGATGGATTTTGTACCTAAAGTTTCAAGATAAAATGTAACTTCTAAATAAGAAAGATTTCCTCATATCTTCATAAAAGTAAATAGCTTATTTTTATGTTATTACAGTTCCTTTAAAGTAATATTTGTGTGAGAATAGTATATAAAGCAATGAAAATTTTTAAATGGAGAAAATCCCTGCTGGTTGTGAAGAGTATTCAGCCCTCACATAGATCTTGTTGATAAATCCCTTTTACAGAGCAAATTTGGTGTTTTACTTGCACCGAGGACAACATTTGGAACGTCTGTATGTGCATAAATTTGGAAGGTACAAATTGACAAGATGCTTGATGACACGTCAAGAAATATTTGCAAATATTTCTGGTGTCAGCACAATTCAGATTCAAATAAGAACTTGTCTGGTGCAAACCATTTATATGTAAACTAGTAAATGTGATGGAAAGACAGGGAAGAAATCAGATGAGCTTTGTCACACAGAGCTGGATTTCAGAGTGCTAAGCAGTAAACAAACTGTACAAAAAGATCACTTGTCAGAGAACAAATGAATGCAGAGTATTGTGGCTCACTGTACAGGGCAGAGGAGGTACCATATGTAGTTAAATGTTAAAAACTACTTTTTAGAATATATTATCCAGTATGTTCTTCTTTCTAACAACTTTATAGTTAGTTCACTATGTGTGATCCAAATATCCCTTTGGATTTAAGATTAAAATTTGCTCCAATTTTATAATATAATATTTAATGATATTTGCTCCAAATTCTCCTTAACAATCATAGCACTCCTCTGGCTTTCTTTATTTATTTCTTAATGAGATGAATTAGAATGGGACTTAACCTTATGCAGCAAATAACTTGAGGAAAGAAATGCTTTCAGTTTTCCCATTAAGAATGCCCTAGGTAATTCCATACAAACATATGCAAGTAGTTTTTCAGAGAAATAGTTATTTGTACACACTTGCACATACCCAATCCTTTAGTTAATAAAATTAATGCAATAACACTTTTGTCCATTCAAAAGTGCTTTCACTTATAAAATTTTCCTCAGAGTTAACTTATAATTTTCCTATTAATTGCTTCCAATGTGTCAAAGTTATTACTCTCTATGTGGGCATACAGTAAAAATCATAACTAGAAGGAACATAGGTCTATGATTTTTAAATTATAGAGGGAGAAGAAATGCTCTTTTTGAATATAAATAAATTTATAAAATGATTTCACATAGTGATACACGAGAAGAGAAAAATGCAAACCATGTGATTGGAACAAAGAGCCCATGAAATCACTTCTGGAGGATGGATAGTTATAAAAGGGTTCTTAGAGAGATATATGAAATAATAGCATAATGAAAATGAACAACTACTTAGATAGAAAGCTAGGATCAGAGATCTGAGGTAGAAAATAAGAACAAGTAAAATAGCCCTAAATTGAAATTAGCTAGGAAGATTCAAAGACCACCATTTTGTTTGATAATGAGCAAATGAAATAGTGAAACAATGAAAATAAGAAGCAAAACAGGCATTGTGGCCCATGCCTATAATCCTAGAGACTGGAAGGCTGAGGCAGTAGGATATCAAGTTGAAAGTCAGCCTCAGCAATTTAGTAAGGCCCTGAACAACTTTGGGAGACCCTGTCTGAAGATTTTCAAAAGGAAAAGGAAAAATAAAAAGAATACTGGCTGGGGATGTTGCTCAGTAGTTAAGCATCCCCAGATTCCATCATTGGTACCAAAGAAACAAAAACAAACAAACAAAAGTGTGTATAAACCATGACTAATGAACTAATGTCTGATTACCCCAAACTACCCATGCATAATGCAAAGACAGGGTATCCCAGGGAAGGATAAAAAGGTGAACTGAAATTTGAATGGAGAAACAGATTGCAGTATGAATCCACAAATTAAACCCGAAAATAAACAACAAACAGAAAATTTAAAACTACTCAGATGAATAAAACAGGATCCAGGGACTTTGACTAGAATATATAAAATGTTTAGGATCAATGCAAAATTATTCAACAAATAAAGTACCAAAACCACATGACCCATCCTTAAGAGAAAATCAATATAGAGCAATCCTGATTTAGCCCAAATGCTTGCTGGGTTGAGTGGAAAAGAATATTAAACATCTATTATAATTATATTCAAATTAAAGGAAGGAAACTATGTTACTAATGAACAAACATATACAAAATCTAAGGAGAGGAATACAATTTATTGGTGAAGAAGCAAATAGAAATTGCAAAACTGAAAAATACAATAATTGAGATTTAATTTTTTTCTAAATTTTACAGAATAAAGAAAATAAGGTCAGAAACAGTACCTTTTAATAAAAACTTAATTTTGTTATGTGAATCTACAAATATGTCAAAATGAACCCCACTACTATGTAAAACTGTAATGCACTAATGAAACATAAAAAATTAATTGTTCATGCTGAGAGACAGGAAAAGCAGGAAAATGAATAAAATAAATATAACTTTAGAAAAATTTAGGACAGTACCAAGAAACCCAAAATGTTCTATGATGAAAAAGAGTGATTAATGGCTGAAAAATATTTATATAAGTAAAATTCATCAAAAATTCAACCAGTTTTTTAAAATATGTATAAATTTGTATATTTTAAAAATTTAATCTCCAGCAAGATAAATATGAAAAGAAACTTTTTTAGAAGAATCATGATGAAAAAGCTGAAAATCCAAGACAATAGAAAATCCTAAAACCAGTGAAGGTAAAAATAGCAAATTACACAGGGGAAATTTGAGAAAATAATATAAATGATTGCTGACTTCTCAATAGCAAGTCTGAATTGCAGAAGATAGTGAGTTAATATTTTTAGAGTATTGAGAGAAAAATCAATCAACATATGAGTCTGTATCTACCAAGATATCCTTTGGGAATAAATGTGAAACAAATATATTTTTAGATAAAATAAAGCTGAGGAACTTTTTCACAGAAGCTCTGCTAAATAAAATTCCTAGTATAAGGAAGATTTACCAGTTGGAAATTCAGAACTTTAGGAAAGAATGAAAAGGATGGGAAATGAGTGTATCGGAAAAGAGAGGTACTGAAGTGTGTCAAACAGAAAATAAATGATACCCGAGTGGATTGTTTGGGGATAAGAGCAGTAGTGGAAACACTGAGAGGTGTCTCCTCAGAAATCTCAGATTAATCATTGTGCAGCAATTAATGCCCATCTTGAGGTCAACCTTGATGCTGAATTCTATAGTCCTCAAAATGCCTCTTTTTAACCAGTGCACAGGTTCCTGAGCAAATGGCAAAATGTTCCTTTTATAGAGGGATTATGATTTTGTATTTAACTGAGATGTTATTTTATCATCCCTTAAGTGGATCTATGTGTTCTTCATTCATGTGTGATTTTTCACTTCTAGATCCCAAACCTGTTTTCTTTGCAAAATTAGGTCTAATAATATGGCTTCTTCTGAGGGTGACTCCCAGGAAGTTCCTTATTATCCATCTTGATTTCCTTTGAAGTTAAGTGATTTTAATATTCGTAGTTAGTGAGTATTCTTTTTGGTTGCTAACTTATTTCTTGGTCCCTAGGGACGCTGTGTTCCATTAAATGTCTACATATTTTCAATAGATCAGATTTCCTTGACTGCCTCTATGAAATAAGTTAATAGAAAAAATAACATTCATTCAATAAACATGCATTTGGAACCTATCACATGTAAATATGAGTCAGGATAGGTAAGAATACACTTCAATAACAAAATAATGCAAAATAATGTCTTAAAAACAAAAATAAAATTCTGAATAAGAACACTTCTTTCTGGTGCCCTCCCTCTAGAGTCATGCTAATACAATATCTATCATCTCAAAGAGTGCAAATTACCAAGTCAGAGTAAAAAACAGACCCTGAGAGGTTGCCAGAGCAACTACATACATGTTTATCCTGAAACAATTACATAAACAAGCTCAGGGTAGTCTGATGGAGGATTAGAAATCATAGAGCCAAGGATCACTCAGCCCATTTTTCCAGCCGCAATCCCAGACATGCAAAGGAACAAAGAGGTCAGTATTAAAGCCAACCTGAAGCTGAGCACAGAGCTATGAAGAAGCCCATCAGAGATGGAAAACATCATTTAGTTGATCACAACATAAAATGTTAACTATGCAGTCATGAAATAACTAAATGGTTGCTTTAATTTATTAATTTTGGGAGTATTGATTTCATAATAGTCAAAACCAGTAACAAAGGAGTTAGCACTTAAGGACATAGTGTTTCTAGAAGATCTGGAACAAGAGAGTATCAAAGAACTCTAAGGACCACCTTGTAAAGGTACTGTTTAGTTTGCTTGGAACACAACAATTTTAAGTCAGAGTTTCTGTGCTTATGATATTACATACTATCAGAGAGTGTCATGGCAATGAATAGTGACATATGACACTTAGTTGGATATATTAGTGGTACACAGAATTGTCCAAATTGAATAAAACAGTGGATTCACTTTTTGGGAAACTTTCTTTATCCATTAAGGTTAGCCTTCTAGAAGAAAATTCTCTTATTTTTGTCTTCATTTGAGAATGTCTAGATACCTCCTGCACTCTTGAAAGATATTTTTGTCAGATATAATACATGAAATAGATACAACTTTTCTTTTAGCTCTTGAAAAATATTGTGCCTCTCCTTTCTGGATTCCATGGTTTCAGATCAGAAATCTGCTGTCCTTCTAATTTTCTATCCCTATCCTTAAGATATTGTTTATCTTTGACTGCTTCCAAAACTTGGTCCTTAGTCTTCACTTTTTCAGTTTAATTATGGGATGCCTTGAAATGGATTTTCTTGAGTCTATACCATTTGTAATTAACTCAGAGGCTGAGGATATAGCTCAGTTGGTAGAGAACCTTCCTCACATGCCCAAGGCCCTGGGTTCAATCCTCAGAACCACACACACACACACACACACACAAAAAATGTTGTAATTAACTCAGACCCTTGAATCTGGATATGCACAGCTGCTCAATTAGCATTTTTAACACCAGGAATAAGGGGAATGAAATGCTTACTGGATCCAGTTTGCACTGTCTTCTTCAATATTGCTGCTACTAGACAGGGCAGATAAAGGTTCAGCTCATACATGATATTACCCAAACTGCCATCATTATTCTAGGCAGTATGAGAGGATCTGATCCACACATGGCCTGTTCATAGCACCTGACAGAAGAATTAGAACATGAAACCTGTGATCACCAGGTGGGAGAGGGAGTGGGTTGGATGGAAGATCTACTTCCCTTGCAGTCTAACACAATTGCATGGGTAAGGAAGGATGCTTTTCACTTTGGAGTTTGCATGGAGCAGAGAATGTATTTCCAGGAAACATCTGTGGTCATTTTGCTTTTACATCACCTTTTTCCTGATCTTTTACCTACTAAGGGATTGTGCTTTTCTTGAAGTTATTTTTATGCATCATTTTAGTGGTTCCCAGGATTCTACATCATAAAGAAATTCAGGGAACTCACTGCTGTTTTATTCTTCAAGTAACGAGGCTCTCGGATCAACTTATTTTTCTTATCTTTAAGAGTGTTCCAAAGGTGGTTGTTGTATTACGTTCAAATTAATTTTAACTGCAAAGGACTTCTGTATCATGGTGGAATGCAGAGTTGAAAATCACTTTTGACTCTTGGTGGTGGAAAGGGGCATGCTGTGGAATAGTAGCACTCTCAGGTGAACCTGTCTTTTGTTATAGGTAGATTTTCTAAGATTGTACTATGTGAAAAGGAATTCCAAACATGAAGGAGGCCTGCAAGGGTTCAAAGTACAGAATGCAGGAAATAGCAATGGTCAGGGCAAGATCATAGCTTATGAAACATGAGCCTATCGGTATCTTTTCTCTCTCTCTTTCTCTCTCTCTCTCTCTCTCCTCTTCAAAGACTGCTTACTGTGGAACAGTATGGTGGAACTACTAGAGATTTTAAGCTAGAAGCAGTTTTCCACAAATGGTGTAGTGGGAGAAGATATATAAACAACCCAACTCTTCCTCACCCAAGTATCAGATAATCATGTTGCTAATAACACACTGTCTTCAATGGTTTTAGGGAGAAATCTTCAAGTTACTGGACATCAGTTAGATACAGTAACAGCCCCTTTGAAAATGCACCAGTTTCTTGATCACTTTCTTGTGATATATTCTCACTTCCCTATCATCATCTATGTGAACTCCCAAGTCATGTATTCATGCTTCATGGTTTATCTCAAAGTCTACTTATAGGAGAAGCTAAAACACCAATATACATACCTAAACTCATTGGAATTAAAGGAGTCTTGCAAGAAAAGTTTTGGTGATACAGTGAGCTATAATTCCACATTTATTCTAGGACAACTGGATAATTTTGATGACTTTTATATAGGAATATGTTCAAAGATATGATTGCAGGTCATCTCAATAGATGTGGAAAAAAGCATTAGAAAAAATTCGACACCCTTTTAATGGTAAAACTGCTGAACAAACTAATGCAAAAGTCAACCTCGACATAATAAAGGCATATGGTTAATTTTATAACTAACAGAAAAATGAAAATTTTCTAAGATCATTAAGAGATAAGGTTGCCCATTTTCAGCATTTGTTTGCCACAGAGTCCTGGAAATATGATTCACAGTAATTAAGTTTAAGAATTTTGAAATAAAACTTTAAAAATCTAAAGCTTGTAAATGTATATATATATGTATATATATATATACATTGTGTATATATATATATACACACACACATACACACAGTGAAAGATCTTTACATTGATTATGCAAATTATTTATTATATAAGATTAAAAAGCACAGTCATCAAAAGCAAAATTAGACAAGTGGACTACACCAAATTTAAAACTTCTGGACAGCAAGGAAAATAATCAGCAAAATGAAAAGACAATCTGTGAAATATTAAAAAATATTTACAAACCACATATGTGACAAGGGTTAACAAGCAAAATATGTAAAGAACCTCCATAAGTCAACAACATAAAAGTAAAATTAAAAAAAATAAGAAGCTGAACTTGGAAAGACATTTCTCCAAAATAGATACAAAAGGAGCACCAAGTATATGAAAAGGTGTTTAGTATTATTCATCATGAGGATCCATACCAAAACTATAATGAAATATTACCTCATGTCTATTAGAATAGCTATTACTACAAAAGAGCAAAAGGCAGCAATGTGGACAAGGATGTGGACAAATTGGAACCTTTGTGTGCTATTGATGACATTAGAAATGACACTGCAGTTCTGCAAAGTATTATAAAGACTCCCAAAAAAGTAAAAATAGGACTATTGTATGTTGAGAAACCCCAGTGCAATTCCAAAAGAATTGAAATCAACATTTCAAAAATCTATGTTTAATCAAGCATTTATAATTGTCAATATTGAAGATGACCCAGGTGGACAAGAGCAGATGAATGGACAAAAAATATATGGCATATACTTGTAGTATAACACTAATCATGTTAAAAAGAGAAGCCAATGTTGGCATTTAAGACAATATGGATGAATCTGAAGAACATTATGCTAAGTCACATAAGAACATATTAGGATATTTAATGATCTATTATTTTGCTTTTTTGAAGTGGCAATCATAGGCAAATACACAGAAGCAGAGGATACAATACTGGCTGCCAGGAACTGGGGGTTAGAGTAAATGTGTAGCTACATTTAAAAAAGTGAATTCTCTGGAGATGTAGTACAAAACATTTTGGCTACAGTAAGCAAAATGTTATTGTCAACTTCATTAGTTGTCAAGAGAGGAAATCCCATGTGAGGATTCTTACCATAGAATAAACACATACACAAGCAAAAATAAAAATAAAATAAAATAAAAACAAGAACAAAATACACAAGGAAATTTTGTAGTGCCAGATATATCTGTTACCTTAATTGTGTATTGAAATTGTGGTTCACATATCCAAATGCATAAGTGGTATACATTCTATAAGTTTGTTTCTTTGCATATCAACCATACCTCAATAAAGCTGTTTTGTTTTATTTTAATAACGAGGATTTATACCTATTATTTTGAAAGAAATAAAGAAGGAGGGAAAACAAGAGAAGGAGAAGGAAGAGGAGGAAAGAAAGAAAGAAACATAAGAAAGGACAGAAGGAGGGAGAAGAAAATATGCAGGAAGGAAGGAGGTAAAGAAGGGAGGGATGGAGAAGAAAGAATCAGAGGGCATTGAACTAATCCAGTTCAAAGATTTAAAACAAGTAAAATTCAGCTTGAATTAGGCAATAACTGTGAACTTACAAGACTTAGAAGCAAGACAAGACTTAGAAGCCAACAGAAAATTTTATATATTCTGTACAGTGTCTATTGGATTAGAGACTTCATGTAGCATCTTATTCCATTCCAAGTTTAATTTTGCATTTTAGAGGATTTTCTAACATATGCCATAACTCCAGGATGCTAGGAAAATTCAACCTGCAAAAGTGTACATTGTGACATATAAATACTAATGTGTTCATTTCTTCTCCTACTTCATACAAAGAAAACAATAATGTCGTGTAGGAAATACTAAAATTTAAATATTTATTCATTTTGAAACATTTTCATATCCTTGTACATCTGAAGGAAACCTGAAGATCTAAAGAGGCAAGGCTGGCTTAACTAATAATATTCTCTTATATTCAGTCCATTTCTAATGTAAAATTTTGTAACATTTATCTCACATAAAGTTAATTTAGCACATTTCTGCATATTTCTACCCAGATCTAAAATGAGTCTAAGTTTAGACTGCTGGGGTATATATTAAAAGATGAACAGCTTTTTTGAAAATTTCAGATATATAAACAATAAATGTTTAAAGTGACTTAACATTTAAGTAATGGTCTCTTGGTATAAAATCACATTAATTTATGGTTATTTTTGAGGCAAAATATAAATCTTTTATGGTGCAAGTCAATCCCTGAATTTTATCTTCTACATATGATGGCTACAAGGATGAACTGAAGATAGACATTTCTGTTTCAGGATCTTATGACAACTGGTCCATTAATTCACCATCATGAGGCTCTGCTTCTTCATCTTTAAAAAGAGAATAGTAAACTTTTTAATTCTGCCCCAGGGAAGTGTGACAAAGAGTAAATGAGACATTTTACATGAGAATATTTTCTAAAATATAAAGATTACCTATAAAATTCATTCTCGTTATCATCACTGTTAGAATTACTGTAAGGTGACTTCTCATCAGAAGTTAGAATATTTGAACTGTCCTTCTGACCTACTGTTTTCTTTGTCTTTTCTTTTCTTTTTTGCTTGTCTGTAAGAGCTACATTTGAAACAAGAATATTGTCTCTTTTGTCCATATTCAGTGGTCAAAGCAAATCACATGACACATTCAAAGTTCAAGGCCAGATAAAGACACTATGAAGTCATGTCAAAGGGTAGAAGTATTTTTTTTAAGTAATCTCCACACTGCTTTCCAGAGTGGCTGCACCAACTTGCACTCCCACCAGCAATGTATGAGTGTACCCTTTTCCCCACATCCTCGCCAACACCTGTTGTTGCCTGTGTTCTTAATAAAAGACATTCTAATTGGGGTAAGATGAAATCTTAAGGTGGTTTTGATTTGCATTTCTCTTATAACGAGGGATGTTGAACACTTTTTCATAAATCTGTTGATTTCTTGTAAATCTTCTTCTGTAAAGTATCTGTTCATTTCCTTGGCCCATTTATTGATTGGGTTATTAGTGTTCTTGGTGTAAAGATTTTTGAGCACTTTGTAGATTCTGGAGATTAGTGCTCTATCTGAAGTGTGTGTAGCAAAGATTTTCTCCCACTCTGAAGGCTCTCTCTTCACATTGCTGATTGTTTCCTTTGCTGAGAAAAAACTTTTTAGTTTGATTCTATCCCAATCATTGATTACTGCTTTTATTTCTTGTGCTTTGGGAGTCATGTTAAGGAAATCTGGTCCTAGACCATCATGATGGACATTTGGACCTATTTTCTCTTCTATTAAGTGCAGGGTCTCTGGTCTAATTTCTAGGTCCTTGATCCATTTTGAGTTGAGTTTTGTGCAGGGTGAGAGATATGGGTTTAGTTTCATTTTGCTGCATATGGATTTCCAGTTTTCCCAGCACCATTTGTTGAAGAGGCTGTCTTTTCTCCATTGCATGTTTTTGGCTCCTTTGTCAAGTATGAGATACCTGTATTTATGTGGGTTGTCTCTGTTTCCTCTATTCTGTACCATTGATCTACCTGTCTATTTTGGTGCCAACACCATGCTGTTTTTGTTACTATTGCTCTGTAGAATATTTGAAGGTCTGATATTGTGAACTCCCTGCTTCACTCTTCTTGCTAAGAATTGCTTTAGCTATTCTGGGTCTCTTATCCTCCAAATGAATTTCATGATTTCTTGCTCTATTTCTATGAGGTCCATCATTGGGATTTTATCTGAAATTGCATTGAATTTGTATAGCGCTTTTGGTAGTATGGCCATTTTGACAATATTAATTCTGCCTATCCAAGAACATGGGAGATCTTTCCATCTTCTCAGATTTTCTTTAAATTCTTTCTTTACTGTTCTGTAGTTTGCATTGTAGAGGTCTTTCACTTCTTTTGTTAGATTGATTCCCAAGTATTTTTTTTTTTGAGGCTATTGTGAATGGTATAGTTTTCCTAATTTCTCTCTCAGTGAATGCATCACTTATGAATAAAAATGCATTAGATTTATGAGCATTAATTTTATATCCTGCTACTTTACTGAATTCATTTATGAGTTCCAGAAGTTTTCTGGTGGAATGGATCCACCATTTGACCCAGCTATCCCACTCCTTGTCCTATACCCAAAGGACTTAAAATCAGATTACCACAGTGATGCAGCCACATCAATGTTCATTGCTGCTCAATTCACAATAGCTAGATTGTGGAACCAACCTAGATGCCCTTCAGTAGATGAATGGATAAAGAAACTGTGGTATATATACACAACGGAATATTACTCGGCCATAAAGAAGAATAAAATTATGGCATTTGTAGGTAAATGGATGATGTTGGAGACTGTCATGCAAAGTGAGATTAGCCAGTCCCAAAAATCCAAAGGCCAAATGGTATCTCTTACAAATGAATGATGATGCATAATGCAGGGTGGAAGGGAGGCAAGAATGGAGGAAGGATAGATAGCATAGAGGGAAGGGAGGGGTGTGGTGGGGTGGAGGGGCAAGAATAATAACAGAATGAGACAGACATCATTGCCCTGTGTACCTGTATGAATGCACAGATGGTGTCACTCTACTTTGTGTACAACCAGAGAAATAATAGCTGTACTCCATTTGTGTTCAATGGATCAAAATTAAATGAATAAAAAAATTAAACAAAAAGGGTAGAAGTATACTACTTCTATGAAAACTAATTCTTAAGCATGGTTAGTCCGAACCTATGAAAACAGTTCAGAAAAAAATAACTAGACTGAAAAACCCACTCATATTTTAAAAAATTAAAGCAAATATTTTGCAATAGAAAGTGAGTATAAAATGAAATGCAGAGAAATAGTATAAAGAGAGAGATTTCAGCCAATTATTTCACATCAACTAATGTTAAAGAAAAATGTTAGAAATTTAAAATAATCAAATTGCTTCATGTGAATACTTAAATATTTGACCTACTGTTTTCTATCTAATTTGTCCTAAAGTCGCCACAATGTTACTCCCAAACATCACCAAAGGATTTGCAAAACTATCAGTTTGGTTCCTGTAACATAAAAGTCTAGAAAATATAAATGTAGTTTCCTGAGGTATGATATCATATATGAAATACACTGAATCTACAAGTGTCAAAGTATCGCATGCAGCGGCAGCTTCTCCCCCTCCCCCTCCTCCTCTCCCTCCTCCTTCTTCTTCCTTATTGTTTTGGATGCCAATAATCCCATGGAAATTTTCAGACAAAATTGTACACTTCAGGACATGTATAACTGTTGTCTCAGTGGTAGGTGTGTTGACTCATAATGACTAATGGTAACACTTTATGAAAGACTCATCACTCAGGAAGATGAAGACAATTCTTCCTCTCTCCTTAAATTATTGAAGATTTATTATTTATTGAAAGAATGAAGACCTTGCAATCAGGTTGTCATGCTTTCAAAGTTATCCTTTGAACTCTCTATGACTTCCAGTAATTTTCAAATTCCCTAAATTGCATTTTTAGTGTCAGGTCAGATTTAAGTGGCTGCAGGAGAGGGAACAAGGACACCTGGCAACCCACGGCAAGCGCAAAGAGTAGGGCAATGTACCAGAAGCGACCAATCAGATGCAGACAAATAAGACCCGCTGACCTTTACATCCACCTGGTCCACCTATTCCTGGGCAGGACCCTCCAGCCTATTCTGGCCTATTAAAGACTCTAAGCAGCCGTGCCACGTGCCATTTTCTCCTGCTTTCTACCCCGACATTCACCACGGAGGACTGGGAATTTAGCCTGAGAACACAAACTCTAACAAGGCTTGGTTCGACTACTTTTGTGCGGTTTGGCCATCCACCAATGAGCTTACATTCCACCTGCTGGAGAGCTTACATTTGGTGCCGAACCCGCCTTCGAGCTTACATTTAGTATTTGTAAAAACGGGGTGATACCTACATTGCTGGGATGGTGAGGTCTATGACAATTTTGGGTAGTGTCTGTGGCATGTAGTAACTGAAGTATCATTGACTCGAGTCCCATACCTATTTCTGGATGATAATGATTAACATACTTACAAACTTTTTGTTAGTTATGTAAGACATTTCATTTATATAAGCTGAACTTACATAGAAATATATAGTAATATTAAACTTACCTAATGAATTCAGACAAAAAAAATACCTATTTTTTACTATATAAATTCTATATCAAATATATTATTTAAAATATACGTATTCATATATAAAATAGGACAGATGTGTTAAGCACTGACTTTCAGATATGTAAATCAGTGTTTAAGACATTCGTCCTGTTTAAGTAGTGGCCCCTCTGAATGTACAAACACATTCATTTCCAAAAATTTCCACAAGTTTCTAGAAAACAGAGCTCAAATTCTTTGGGCATCCAGCACTATGCTGAATCTGCTTGAATGGAGTGACATATAGACACACCTTGGTATAGCCCACCACCATCCCACAGATCCGCTTTCTCACTGTTGGAGCATCATTTGCCTCATTTATCAATTGTTAATATAATAGTTGAGTCTATACTTCAATGTGCTCAGACGTTCTCTTGCCATCATCCCCCAAACAATACCATCGAACCATAAGTTACATATAATTTCCCTGGAATTATGTATTATAAGCAATCTAGAAATCATTTGCAGTGTGCAGGATGATATGCCTGGGTGATATGCAAAAACTTTGCCATTGCATGTAACACACTTGGACACCTTCATGTGTTCCTAACTGTGAGGGCCTTTGCAACAAATTCACCATGAATACCTAGGGGAAATTCTCTGTATAGCACTAGATAAAGGTAGATATACATGCATATACCTATAATGTATATCATTGACCAATGACATTTTAGAAATCACTGAGAGTAGTTATTTTTAATTAAGTTGCTCTATTTTTCCTATGGTAACCAAGCCTTGGAGTGATGTGAGCAAAACTCAGAAATATGTGATCAAAGCCATTTAGGATGAAAAAGATGAACTTTTATTTAGAACATGACTATAGTTTCAGCACAGCAAGTTTCCCAGAGATAAAATGTTTTCCATTTAAACGACAAAAATGTGTTTTGTGTCGGCCACAAAATCCACTATCCAAACCTTAAAAAGCAACTTCTGCATCATTGGTCAAGTTTAGAATTGATGGTGTGGGACTCAAATCTCAGCGCTCTGCATATGGCAATGTGATTAGAATCTGGATCCCTGCCATTTTCTTAGTGGCAGTGACTCCTTTTAAGTCCAGTGAAACCTTTGAAATTACTGAGAATTTGGCAGAGTACATGAAACCACACCACTTTAGATAATGCCAAATCTTCCAGTGCAACTGTCTTTGTATATTTGTGTTCCTTCAAAATATTTTCATTTTTATATGTTAAGAAGAGTTTGGTTTAACCACATGCCTAACAGAATGTTATAAATATTAACAGTCTCAGCAACCAGCACAGAGACACTTCATGCAATGTAGTAATTTTCATGTTTTTCATGGGAATGCTTCAGTTGGCATAGGACAGTGAATGTCTACCCTCTGAGATCAAGTGCCTTAAACTGAAGCAAACCAGACAGAAGAACAAACATTGTTTGAAGTCCCTTGCTTCATATTAAAGATTCACAAACTTTTTACATTCTGCTCCATAGTATATTTGCTCATTTCAATACAAAAGTAATGTGTTTCCTTCAAATCTTTAAACAAAATAGATGCTGCAAGATTCACAATGCTTTTAACCAGTTCAGTATGGCAGATGTGATTACAGATGAGGCTACTTATTTTAAATATCCATCACTATTGAGTATTGGTTATGCAACTTTAAGCAATTGATTAACCTCTCTGAGTTGATTTTCTCATCAGAAAGGATATTATGATAAATATTATGAAGAAGCATAAATATTGCCTAGTTTTTTAAGCTTCTATTACAAATGTTTCACTATAGTATGCTGACTTTAATTCATTTAGATAAATTCCCTGATATAGTATTGCTGGGTCATATGGGAGTTCCATTCCTAGTCTTTTGAAAAATATTCACATATATTTCCATAGTGAAGATACTAATTTAAAATCACCCCCAAAATATATGAGTTCTGTTTACCTCACACCCTGACCAGCATTTACTATTTGCTTTCTTGATGATTGCCATTCTAACTATAGTTATATAAAATCTCAGTGCAATTTTGGTTTCCACTTCCATGATTACTAAAGATATTGAACATATTTTCCAATTATTAGTTGGCAATTAGTATATCTTCTTTTGAGAAATGTCTAGCTCATTTGCTGTATTATTTTTTGTATTATTTGTTTTTTTGACCTCTCATAGCAGAGATTTATTTAAATACATAAGTGAAACAATGACTTTAAACCAATTAGATTCCATCATCAGACTGGACTTTTTTATTATTTTTTTTACTTGTTCTAATTAGTTGAAAGTAGAATGCATTTATACATTTTGATAGATCATACATAAATGGAGTATAATTTCTCATTTTTCTGATTGTACATATTGTAGGATCACATCGGTCATGCCCTCACATATGTACATGAAGTAATAATGTCTGTTTCACTCTAGTATCCTTCCTACCCCTCCTTTCATTCTACTCTACCTAACATAAAGTAACCCTATTCTTCCCTAACTGCCCCCCACTTTATGGTGAATTAGCATCCTCATATCAGAGAAAACATCTGGCCTTTGTTTTTTGGGGTTTGTCTTAGTTCTCTTAGCATGATATTCTCAAACTCCATCCATTTACCAGCAAATGCCATAATTTCATTCTTCTTAAGTCTGAGTAATATTCCATCTCATTCATTCATCTGTTGAAGGACACGTAGATTGGTTCCATAGTTAAGCTATTGTGAATTGAGCTGCTATAAACATTGATGTGGCTGTATCACTGTAGTATGCCGATTTTAAGACATTTGGGTGTAAACTGAAGAGAGGGATAACTAGGTCAAATGGTGGTTCTATTTCAGGTTTTCTGAGGAATCTCCACATTGTTTTACATAAAAGTTGCACCATTTTGCATTCCCACCAGCAATGTGTAAAAGTACCCTTTTCTCCCCATCCTCACTACAAATAAACCAATCAATAAATGGGCTAAGGAGCTGAACATACACTTCACAGAACAAGATATATAATCTATCAACCAATATATGGAAAAATGTTCAACATCTCTAGCAATTAGAAAAATGCAAATCAAAACTGCTCTAAGATTTAATCTCACTCCAATCAGAATGGTAATTATCAAGAAAACAAGTATTATTTGTTTTTTAAGTAGAGTTTTTTATATAGTCAGGGTACTAACCCTCTGTCAGAAGAGTAGCTGCTAAGATGTGCTCCCATTCGGTGGGTTTTCATCACACTCCTGTATTCTTCCCTGTGCAGAAGCTTTTCCATTTAATGCCATCCTATTTATTAATTATTGCTTTTATATCCTAAGATTTAGGAGTCTTATTGAGAAAGTTGATGCCTATACCTATATGTTGGAGTGTTAATCCTGTGATTTCTTTCAACCTAAGTCTTTCATCCATTTCGAGTTCACTTTTGTGCATGATGAAAGATAAGGATCTAATTTCATTCTTCCACATGGGGATGCCCAATTTTCCCAGGACTATTTGTATATGTCTTTCCTCTCATTCAGGTATCCATCAACAAATATATATATATATATATATATATATATATATATACACACATATATATATACATATGTATATATATTTATATATATGTACATATATAGAGAGAGAATATGTACACACACAATAGAATTTGACTCATCCATAAAGAAGAACAAAATTATATAATTTTTAGGAATATAAATGCAACCAGAGAATATTATATTAAGTGAAACAAGCCAATCTCAGAAAATCAAAATTTGTGTTTTTTCTGTGTGGAAGCTAGAGTAAGAGATAAGAAAATAGGGACCTCATGAATAAAGGAGAGTAGTAAGTAGAGGAAAGGATCTATGGGAGGTAGGAGGAGAAGGAAAGGGGGAATGAAGAATGGATTTGACCAAATTTTGTTATGTGCAGATATGACCATATAACAATTAATCCCCTATTGTATGTGATTATAATGCACCAATAATTTAAAAAATGCTAAGAGTGAAAAAGTCATGGTGCCAAGATTAGAGATAATAAGAATGCTGATCAGGATGATGTACAATAGAACTTACTATAAGAGAATTAGCAAAGGAGAAAAAGATGGCTGTTTAGAGGGACCTAAAATTCACCTCCTCATTCATATTAAGGAAACAAAACAACAAATAAATAGTTGTGTTTTGATGTGAGTGCCTAAGTGATGGCTCTAAAACCCGTTAAGGAAGGAATGGAAAACTTGCAGAACAAGAATACTTGAGAAAACAGAATGGAGAAGACAAAATACACTGGCAAGTGCAAACCTGGTCCCATGGCTAGATGGCATCCATGATGCAGGAGTAAGGGAAAATACCAAAGCCCAGCAAACTTCATTTTCCTGGACACAGAATACCTAGATAACTGAGCAATCCACAGTCATCAGAGGTTTGGGGCTATGTGAGGATTATACTTGGAGTTTTCAAAGTAGGTTTGCTTCAGAGAATGAACCCACATTGACTACCCCAAAATTCCCAGGGCACAACCTGTGGCAATGTGGAACCACCTTGAGAAAGGAACCACTATAAGAATTCATATTTTCCAAGGAAATGGATGGTTCCACATATCTCCATCCACCAGCCCCAGAAATATCCCACCATCCATGAAATCATAAACTCTTTAACAACACACTCCAAAGCAAGGAAAAGTCACAACAATGCCTGATGAATAATTCAGGATAATAACCATAAAGGAACTCAAGAAAATATGAGAACATAGTTCAACAAAACTAGGAAATCAATCCATAAAACGAATTAAAATTCAGCAAATAGATGGAGATCTGAAAATAAATACAGCATAAATCTTGAATGAAGAACTCAATAAGTCACGTAAAAATATAACTGATAATGTCAACAATAGACTAGATCAAATAAAAGAAAGAATATCTGAATGTGAACTCTGGTTTTTTGAAATATTCCAGCCTTCTACACATTTGATAAAGTATTGGAAAACAAATATTTGAATTGTTATAATCCTATAATACAAAAAAAGAGAAAGGCATAGAAAAACTTTTCAAGGAAATAATGGGAGAAAACTTCCCTTATCTTGGGAGATAGACATTCAGTTAGAGTAAACCTGTAGTACCCAAATAGAAATTACCAGAAAGAATCCACAGTACAGCCTATTATAATCAAATGTTCCAAAGTATAAGACAACACACACAAAATTTTCATTTTAGCTTTAGTCATGTGTGTACCTGATTCAATCTGAGTATAGCCATTTAATAACAAGCAAGGTTGTCTTAATTTAATGACCTCTATGATAGACAATAAACATGAAAGTTGTGAATGTTTAATATGATTAGTCACTCTTTTCAGACTCTGTCTTCCTTCTTTTGATACTCATATCCGAAAAATAGAAAGGCATAATTATGTAATTGGAAAAACCATTTTTAATATTCAAGTTTTCAAAAATCCTAATTCTTTTTCTGGAATGGATGTCTTGAGTCTATGTATGTAGTAAAATAAAGATTAGTATATATAAAGATTTTGGGATGAGGTTGTGGCTCAGTGATAGAGGACTTGCCTTGCACATGTGAGGCACTGGGTTTAATACTCAGCACCACATAACAATAAATAAAGTTATTAAAAAATAGTATATGTAGATTTTAAGGTGCTTTGAGACTGACACATGAAGCTTCGCTAACTGCCTGGGCCTATGCAGACGATCATTCATGAACTCAGGTGGAGCAAGCATGTATAGTGTTTTGACTGATGCTGTATTTTCTGTTTCAGAACACCAAATTATTTGTTGTTTAGTTTATTATTACAAAACAAACACCTCGGCAGCTAACATTCAGTTCAGAAAACAGTGTTCTCAGAATTGTGGAATATCCCTCCACCCTTGATATTCAACTTTCTCAATGAAAATCTCTTCTCCATGCCTAGAGAGCTCTTGGCAAACTTGTATTAACTCCCTTAGTTTCTTTATTGGTAAGTGGAGATATCACTATTTTATTTTGAAACTTTTTATAAATGGACTTGCATCGTATGTAATTTTTACTCAGGTTTTCATGGTTAATAATTCTTTCATCTACTTTGCTGTAAACTATTCTCCATCTACAACCTATCAAATGTATTCATTTATTGCTGATGGACATTGGAGTCATTCCTAGCATGTTGTTCATATGGTTGAACATTGTGATTCACAATGTTGTCCTAAGAATTCCTATTTTCTATCTCTTGTTTACACGAATTTGATTGGATCAATTTACTCTTCTATCTACATTCTTTTGTGATTTTCTAGTTTATTTTTCTATCATTGATACAACTACACATGTCTACATGTATCATGTCTTGAAAATAGGTGTGGAAATATTATAGAATTGGTCCTTCAAACTCTTCTTTCTTTTGGTGATCATATTTCAGTTCTCCCTTACCCTGTAAACATATTGTTAGCCCACAATGTATGTGAGCTCTGCATTCACAGATTCAACTAACTACAAATAGAAAATACGAAAAAAATTAAATTTGTACTTAACATGTACAGACATTTTTCTTGTTATTATTTCCTAAATCATTCAATATAACAGACTTTTATACAATACTTACTGTGTATAGATGTTGAAGTATCTACAAATGATTTAAATAATTTAGAGAGATATTTGTGCAAATAATCCATCCAACACAGTCTTTTCTATTCCCATCCCCTTCCTTTCCCTTCATTCCCCTGTGTCTAATCCATTGAATTTCTACTCTTCCTCTCCCTCCTCCTTGTTGTGTCTTAGTAACCACATAACAGACCATTTGACCTTTGGCTTTTTGTATTGGCTTATGTCAACTAGCATGATAGTCTCCAGATCCATCCATGGTAAAATTCATGAAGTAATTCTTCTATTATGGCCAAGTAACCTTCCATTGTGTGTGTGTGTGTGTGTGTGTGTGTGTGTGTGTGTGTCAGTGTGTGTGTATGCATGTATCACATTTTCTTTATCCATTTATCCATTGAAGGGCACCTAGGTTGGTTCCATAGCTTAGCTATTGCAAATCGTGCTGCTATAGACATTGATGTAGCTGCATCAAGGTAGTATACTGATTTGAAGTCCTTTGGGCATATATCAAAGAGTGGTATAATTGGGTCAAATGGTGGTTCAAAGTTTTCTGAGGAATCTCCATACTACTTTCCAGTGATTGCACAAATTTGTAGTCCCACCAGCAATGCATAATGATACCCTTTTCCCCCACATCCTTGCCAACATTTATTTTTACTTGTATTCTTGATTGTTGCCATTCTGACTGGAGTGAAATGAAATTTCAGTATAGCTTTAATTTGCAATTCTCTGATTGCTAGAGATGTTCAACTTTTTTTTTCCATATATTTGTTGACCATTTGTATTTCTACATCTGTGAAGTGCCCAATCAGTTCCTTTGCCCATTTATTGATTGGATTAGTGTGTGTATGTGTGTGTGTGTGTGTGTTAAGTTTTTTGAGTTCTTTCCATGGCTTGGAGATTAATGCTCCATCTGAGGTGCAGGTGGCAAGGATTTTCTCCCATTCTGTAGGCTCTCTCTTCACATTCTTGATGGTTTCTATTGCTGTGAAGAAGCTTTTCTGTTTGATACCATCCCATTTATTGATTCTTGATTTTACTTCTTGGGTAACAGGAGTAGGTTAAATCTCAAGAAAGCATGTTCTTGTCTCATCCATAAGGAACTCCTCATCTGTTAAAATTCTGCCATGACATTAAAGCAATTCAAACACATCTTCAAGGCTCCAATCCTAATTTTAGCTCTGCTACTATTTCCACCACCCTGCAGTCACTCCTTCACTGAAGTCCTGAACCCCTCAAGTCATTTAGGAGGGCTGAAATCAAGTTCCTCCAAACTCCTATTGATGTAGGTATGTGACTTCTCCTCATGTTCTCAATGGGATACAAGTGGTGAATCCTTTTCAGAAGGTTTTTAATTGACTTTGTACAGACCAATCAAACGAACCACTGACAATGTCAACTAGAGTCTTATAAAGCACATTTCTTAAAAAAAGAAAAAACAAGACTGAAAGCAAAAAATATTCCTTGTTGCATGAACCAAAGAATAAATGTGTTGTCGGGCATGAAGATAACATTAATCTCATTGTACATCTCCTTCTGTACTCTTGGATGCTCTAAAACATTCTCAATGAACAATAGTATTTTGAGAGAAATCTTTTTCTCTGAGCAGTAGTTCTTAGCAGTGTACTTCAAACACACAGTAAATAATGTAATAAACAGATGCGCTGTCATGCACACTTTGTTGGTTCATTTATAGAGCACAGGCAAGAGTAGACAGTGTGATTCTTAAGGCTTCAAAGATTTCAGAATGATAAATAAGCATTGAATTTCAGTGTACATTCACCAGTTGCATTAGCCCATAAATAGAGAGTCAGCCTGTTTGAGGCTTTGAAGTCAGGTTTTGACTTCTTTTCTCTAACCATAAAAGTTCTAGAAAGCATCTTCTTCCAATACGAATCTGTTCCACCTATATTGAAAATCTAGTTTTTTTAGGGTAGCCACCATCATCCATCATCAACATTAGATCTTCTTGGATTACTTCCTGTGACTTCTACATCAGCCCTTACTGCTTCATCTTCCACTTATATAAGGTGGAGGCTTTTCTCCTTAAACTTCATGAACTAATTTCTGGTAGCTCCTAAATTTTCTCCTGCAGCTTCCTCACCTTGCTCAGCATTCTTAGAATTGAAGAGAGTAAGCACCTTACTCTGGATTAGGGGAAGTTGTGGCTAGCTTACTGTTCACACCAGACCACTAAAACTGTCTCCATATTAAAATGACTATTTCACTCTGTGCGTTCACTTTTAATTTCCTGGTATTTACAACTTGGTAAGTAGTTTTATGGACAATGTTTAATTTTGGCCTATTTTGGTATATGACACAATTTCCTTATCAAGTTCAATCATTTCCAGCCTTTGATTTAAAGTGGAAAATTGGCAAATCTTTCATTGGAAAACTTAAAGTCCATTATAAGTAATCAATTAGCTTACTTTAAATATTACTGTGTCTGGGATAGGAGGGAGGACTGATGCAGGCAAGTGAGATGGAGCAGTCAGAATATGCATTTGTCAGTTAACTTCACTATCTTATGTAAACACAGTTTGTGATGCTCCTACACAATTTTAATAGTAGCATCAAAGATCACTGATTACAAATCACCATAAATATAATAATGATGAAAAAGTCTGAAATGCTGTGTGAATTATCAAAACATTACTTAGAGATATAAGGCAAGTACATGTTGCTACAAAAATAGTGACAATGGATATACTCAACTCAGGGTTGCCACAAACCTTCCATTTGCAAAATAATGCAACATCTGTGGAGTTCAATAAAATATCCATGATTGTACTTTATGCTGGAAGATAGAATGTTAATGATGATGATGGAAAGGTTTAAGTGATTTGGGGACTTGATTTCTGTCTAATGGAGTGATGTGCAATATATAACTCAACTGTCAAGAGGTGGTCAAAACACAGATGCATGATTTTGGGTCTTACTTGGAGAATAAAGACTTCTATGGACTCTTAAAAGTAAAAACTGGAAATAGAGACTTCAGTTGAAAATTAAAGTAAGGAATATATTTGCATGAAATAAAAACAAAGCCTATTGCATTCTACTGAAATCAATGAGTCAGTATTATCCATAGGACAAGATCATAGAGTTTGAATAGATATAGGTATCTCAGAAGACAATAGGTTCCTTAAGAACCAAAGTAGAGTGGAATATAAGAACTATGGAGAAAGAGTGGGAATCAGGATTGAGAGATAAAGAGAGAATTAAGAACTGAGAGAAGTCAGACAATCAGTGGGAACTTTTGCCTTTATTTTTATTATTTTTTTTATTTTTATTTATTATTTTTTTGTGTGTGTGGTGCTAGGGATTGAACCCAGGGCCTTATGCTTGCGAGGCAGGCACTCTACCTACTGAGCTACTTCCCCAGCCCCTTTAGCCTTTATTTTTGCCGTACACAGTATTTATCAAATACTTTGAGGGAAAAAAACAAACAAACAAATGGAGCAGCTAATGCCATTAAAGATACCTCAAACTGAATTTAGTTGAGGATCTCTTCCAAAAATTCCAGGAGTCTGAGAAAGCTGGAATTCTGTTGATCTTAAATGAAGAAGGAACTCTCACCCAAATGCTAAACTTTGTAGAGAATGTCCTAGGAATTCTCAGTTAAAGCTCTCATCTGGATATAAAAATTACAAGATCTATGTTATTTCAACTTCCTACTATAAGCCTGCACTTGTCCTGCTTTCAAATATTCCCAGATGGCCAAAAGATAATATATTACCCATCAATAACCCATAGTCTAGGAAAACCCTTGTGAAAAGACACAGACAAGAAGTTACATAGAAAAGTACTTTTGGTCCTTCAGTTGGAATTCAATTTAGCTTTTTATGGTTGGGATGCGTGTGTGGATTGCTGGGGACCGAGCCCAGGGCCTCACACATGCTAAGCAAACAATCTGCACTTGAGTGGCATCCCCCAGCCCCTGATTTAGCTTTCTTTTACAAATCTTGCAGCATATGATCATGCTGTCCTTTAAACCATACTATTAAAAAGACACTTGCCTTTGTGCATGCTATAAAGTTCAGAAGCAAATAGTAACATTCTCTGTTGGGACAGAAATAATGAAGGAAATTGAAAAGAATCTCCTAGGAGAATGTGGTCATCACTTTGTCATCTTTATTAGGGTCTTTTTACAAAATCTTAATTAAATATTTAGTTTCTGGTCTCATTGCCAATTCCCATGCGACATTGAAAAAGATTTTCTGAAACTGATCCAAGTCACTAGCAGTTGCAGCTTATTCAGTTTTAAGAAACTTAAAACTAAATTGTTCACACATTACATAGAACTTACTCAGGAGGAATGCACATAATTAAATGGGCATTTAAAAGATTTCATTGACAAACATTTATTCTTTCCTCGATTATTAAGAAAAATAAAACGAAAACACTAATCTGAATTAATTATGTTAGAGCTTGCTTCAGTAGTTTTAAAGATATTCACTTTATTTTTCAGAAGGATAAACCAAAAAGTAGTCTATTACTTGCAGGAATAACATTAATATTGATAGCTATATAATATTTATAGAGTACTGGATGGTAGGAAATGCTCCTAGAAGGTTCATATATTTATGAACTTAATACAAACATGGAGGAAAATGTAATGAAAAAATAACACAAATATTTTCCTTTCATTATGTATATGCTCAACACAGAAAATACCTGTTTTTTACTCTTAACCTATTCCTCAACCCCATACAACTTTTGTTAACCATGCTAAGATATTTTCTACTTAAATGACTTTCCCATATCATTCCTCTTTCTTTCTTTGGTGAAGCTCTATGAATCTTTAAAAATAAAGCTCAAGTGGCCATTTGTCCAAGAATCCTTATATACCTTATCCTCTTTTTTCTACACAGTTCAAAATGAATTTTAAACTGTTTAGCTTACATCCTATTTTTATGTCTGTGATATTATATTTAAAATTATTCTGGTTATTTGTCTAGTAATCCTGAGAGTTGCAGCCTAAGTAGCAGAGATACTGTCTCTGACTTACTTAGAATTATGTTTTGACTTGACATGTGAACCATGCAATATCAAATATGCGTGGTTCAGAGTGAATGAAGAACCAGGCAGCAGCTTCATGTTGAAGAGTGGACAATTCACTCCTTTGCAAGTTGAAATATTTATTTTTTTAATTTTTTTAAATTTGTTCTAATTAAGTTGAAATACTTAAGATACTTTTAGGTATTGTTCCCCTTAAATATCTTTCACATGGAAAGTTGCTGCTCTGCTAGGTCAATACATGACATTTTTAAATATGTACTATTAATCATTTATGTTTTTCTGTAGGCAATATTGGTTTTTGTTTCTACTGGATATAACATTTATTGTTTTAAAATGTAGTAGCAAATTATGGAACAGCTAGAAACAAAAGGAATATGAAACCTCAAGAGAAGCTGGATAGAGGAAGATAAATTTCAATTTTAAGTACTGAGAACAAATTGGTTTTGCTGCCTGGATATGTCAATTTACAAACGTAGACAGTGAAGGAAGACTGGTGAAAATTCTAGGGGGAAAGTGAAGAAAGACAGATAAAAATGTGAGCAAAAGCACTGAGTCTAGATGTGTTGAGCGAGAGCACCACCTCAAGAAATGTGTTCAACTTGTCCCCTGGGTCAATGGATTTTACTTCTAACCAGGTTTTATGTAAACACTGTTTAAAACCAAAACATAAATGGATATGTAAAAATTCTCAAGAACCTAGATATGCTCTTATTTGACTTGCTACTGATTAATTAATGCTAATTAAATAATGATTATAAGGTCAATTGCTTCTTTTACACAACTCTCTCTACATTTTCTGAGAGTAACAGTGAAAATGCAGAAGTAAAAAAGTGAAGTCCTGCACCACTGAAGCCAGGGTTCCAAAGGCAGTCCGTACAGATAATAAATAATTGGTACAGTTGGGACGATAGGGACTTGTTGGAAAGGAGGGAAAATGAAATGCTGACATCTCCAAATTGTTTATGTGTGCACACTTGTGTATTTGTTGTGCTTCCCCATATGTGTTTGTGTCCATATGTCATGTCCAGGGCATCAGAATTGACACATTGATAAATGAGCACTCAAAATTTAAATGAGAATTGGATCTAAATACTTTCAATTCACATGACTTAAGGGGTTCAATTAGTAAACAGATGAGAGTAAAATGTCTTTAAAATTAGTAATTCACAATTACTTCTAGGTAGTCAGACAATTAATGAATGTCAGTTTCTATAAAATGTCTAGAATAGAACATCCATTGCTTCTAGGACATTTTTTTCAATAATTAAGAGATGGCTAATACTGTTAAATGCATTTGCCTGATATCTTGGGTTTTAACAGTTAAAACTAAGTAAATTAGATTTAACATTAATGGGGTTAATCTTCATAATTGTGTTTGTTAAGCAGATATCTGATTATAAGATTAAAGTGCTAGACTATCAACTGCTAAATATAAAATCAAGTCCTCTTAAAATTCCATAAGGTAATATATTTAAACACTACGTGTGCTTTCATAAATGGGTAAATGAAAAAAAATGGTTTAAGATTGTTTTGTGTCTGTATCTTCATTAAAACAAGGATACTGAGTCAAGATTCTCTCAAGTACAATTTATATGCAAAGAGCATAAGAGGTTTCAATTGGGTTCCAATTAAAGTAACAATAATATAAAACTATTTCATCTTATTAAAGCGGGGTAATAATTATAAATACAGAAATCTCATGTGGGTTGTTTTACAGTGTTGATTAAGAAAAGAAGAGGTCAACAGCTAAGAAAGAGATATAAGAAGGTTTCAGGTATGGAAGTATATTTTATTATGGAAAGTAGATGGAAGACGAAATGTTTCTAGATGAGAAAGTTTTGTCTGATCAAATGAAAAAGTTATAAAATATCCATGTAAGTAAAAAAGAGAGTCTGTGTAAATGACAAGAAGATCTGTGGACATGAAGGATAAATTTCAAAAAGTTTGTATGTAGCTAAATTGGTTATATATAATTAACATAATCATTTAAAGCCATTCAAGATTTTTCCCTAAGGTCAAATATTAATGTACCGGTGTAAACCAAAGTTTAATCTTTAAACTTAACTGTTTAACAGTCCCTGTTAACGTAACAGGGACTTCTTACAACATTAATCTGTTCTTACCTATCAAGATAATTTCTTGTGTCTGTTTTTAGTCTTTAGAGCAACTGGTCTTAAAGGAATTAGAATTGATACTACTCTGGTTAAACAACAACTCTTATTTTAGATTATAGAGTCTGGAGTTTTCTTTAAAAGCTAAACTTGGTGAATATAACACCAGTGTTATTGTGGTGCTTCTACTGGCTTCTTAATTTACTAAATGTACTCGTATCTTTCAGCTATACAAGTCTTTAGAGTAGGAGGTTTAAAAACGCATTTTTCAAGCTGGTGTTTTACCAACTGAAGTTGTCTATGATGGAAATTTTAGACTTATAGCAAATTTAATTGAAGATTTATTTATATCACTTAATGATCTGTAACTGGACTGGTATCAATAAGGATATATAATATTTTATGTTACTTTTTATACTGGGGTAGAAACTTAAATGTATTTTTCAAAGATAATGAGAGCCTGATATGTTTAAGGGTTAATATTGTAAAACAAAAACATTTTGTCACTTCCCCACAAAAGTGGGTTAACACTTTCTTCACTTATATGTGATTCATGTTTCAGATACAATGTTAGAACATGTTAGTTAGCATTCATATAGACTCATCAAACTACATATATTTATCTGATATATATATACATGAACTATAAGTATATAAATATTTTATATGTATATTATACATGTAATATTTATATATATAAAATTTGTAAAATAATATTTAAGAAAGAGGTAAAGATCAGCCTCAGAAATAGAACTCTTTAAGATTTGTCAAGAGCCCCACCTCACCTGAGTTAAGGCTCTGCCCCCTCTCACCTTACTCCATGTTAACTTCAAATTAGGCCAGACTGAAGCTCATTTAAACTTATGTTCAAAGGACAAATTTTTATTATAACTATTACTGTGATCTCAAAATGCACAGGAGATAAAATATATAACAAAGTAAAGTTTAAAATTATGAAAATTTGTTTCTTAGTTCATAGGCATTACACAAACTCAATGTTTTTTACTCGTTAATTTTATTTTGCATTTTCCTTATAAACTTTAAATATTAGTGCCTTAAAGAAGTACAACTGTGAATATTAAAAATCTGAGTTAATTTCAGATAGTAGGCCATCATCTATAGACAGGATATAAGACTAACTTCTAATAATAATACAGACTTCAATTAAATAGAAGGAGTAAATAACTGTAAAATCATAGACATTGAATTTAAAAACCAGTACTCTTACTTTAAGACTGGTGAAACTGGTTTGCTGGATCCTTAAGATGAAAACCTGAGACTAATATTAAGGAAATAAAAAGGCAAAAGAGTATAGCCAATATTTGGCTCTTGGCCTCTGAGTCAGCTTAAATACAGGGAACAAGGGAAGTTCTCTAAGGGCTTTGTCACTCTCAGACACAAGACCTCCTGGTTGGGGGATTCCTGAGACCCTGGACAGCAGAAAGCCAACCAGTGCACATGCTGCAGGGAGGAGGGTCACTGGAGAAGGGAGACATCCCTGATGCTTCCAAGGGAAGCCACATGATTAGCAAAACATTGACTTATCCTGGCAGATGGCACTAAAGGAGATTGCAGCTCACAATTTTCCCAAGAGTGACCCCCTGAGGGAACTCAGACTCTTAACAACAGAGGAACAAGGGCAGTTTGACTGCTTGATCTTAAACACCTAGAAGAACAGTTAAAATCAAAACACTGCCATCCCTGAGTATTTAAAAGGAAAACAATAGTTATTTTAATGTAATTTTAGATGTGTACTTGTGTTAGCTCCACCAAAGTAAGTAAAACTGGGGGCTACAAAACAGGGATTCTTAGGCAGGAATGCCTGATAGCTATCAAAAAGGTGTATCAGAATCATAAGTGTTTCTTTTTAGTCAAGTTAAGACCTACAACTCTTCCTAGCCTACACAGGCAGGCTTGATCAGTGTTTCCTAGTACAATTATCTACCCCTAAGTAAAAGAAATAAAGGGATCTCTACTAAGCACAGAGGTTATGCCAATAAAAAGATATTTCACAAAAATCAGATGACATTATACATCTTAACTACATCTTATAAGGACATCCATGACATTAATAAAAATAAGTGCTCTATTTACGTTCCTGATAACTCTGACAATGTTAAATATTTACATTCTCAAATAAAGACTTTGTCCTCACTGGCCTTGTTGTATGAACAACTTCTTAGCTCTTGCACCTCCTAGTGAGAGATTACTGGTTTCTACCACCACCATGATATTCATTGACATGGACCAGATGCTGTGACATTTATTTTGTGTTACTCTCATTCCAGTACTCATGCTTTTGTTTGTTTTGTTTAGTTTTGCTTCTCTCACAGAAGTGCCCACCACCAGGTGACTTTATAACCTGTTCTTTCAAACCATATTTTTACCATGGGACAGTTGACACAGTGTCTTGCAAGCAGTTCAAGACTCCCTCAGCAATGTTTTAGGTGAGTCAAGTGGTCCATGAAAAGAGCCATTCCTTCTTATCTGTTCTGTGAGCATACTTTATGTTAGAGACCCTGCACAATGCCTTCAATTGCATAGATTAGGAATTTCTTTTTTTTTTTGGTTCATTTTACACAAATGGAGTACAACTATTATTTTTATGGTTGTACGCAAAGTAGAATCATACAATTTGCATATTCATACATATACATAGGGTAGAGATGTTTGTATCATTCTATTATCTTTCCTTCCCAATCCCCACAACACCCCTCATTATCCTCTATACAATCCATCCTTTCTCCATTCTTCCCTTACCTCCCCACAACCCTGCTATGTGTCATCAACCACTTATCAGAGAAATCATTCAGCCTTTGGTTTTTTGGGATTGGCTTATTTCACTTAACATGATATTCTCCAACTCCATCCATTTACCTGCAAATGTCATAATTTTATTATTCTTTATGGCTGAATAATATTCCATTGTGTGTATATACCACAGTTTCTTTATCCATTCATCTATCAAAGAGTACCTAGTTTGGTTCCACAATCTAGCTGTAGTAATTTGGGCTGCAATAAACATTGATATGACTGCATCACTGTAGTATGCTGATTTTAAGTCCTTTGTGTATAGGTCAAGGAATGGGATAGCTGGGTCAAATGGTGGTTCCATTCTAAGTTTTCTAAGGAATCTCTATACTGCTTTCCAGAATGACTGTACCAATTTGCAACCCCACCAGTAATGTATGAGGGTACCTTTTCCCAACATCCTCACCAACACCTGTTGTTGCTTGTATTCTTGATAATAGACATTCTTATTGGAATGAGATGAAATCTTAGGGTAGTTTTTATTTGTATTTCTCTTATTACTAGAGATGTTGAACATTTTTTCATATATCTGCTGATTGCTTATAAATCTTCTTCTGTGAAGTGTCTGTTCATTTCCTTAGTCCACTTATTGATTGGGTTATTTGCATTCTTGGTATAAAGTGCTTTGAGTTCTTTATATATTCTGGTAATTAGTGCTCTATCTGAAGTGTATGTGGCAAACATTTTCTTCCACTCTGTAGGTTCTCTCTTCACATTGTTGATTGTTTCCCTTGCTGAGAAAAAAGCTTTTTAGTTTGAATCTATCCCAATTATTGATTCCTGCTTTCATTTCTTGTGCTTGGGAGTCATGTAAAGGAAGTTTGGTCCTAAGTTGATATGATGCAGATTTGGATCTACTTTTTCTTCTATTAAGTGCAGGGTGTCTGGTCTAATTCCTAGGTCCTTGATCCATTTTGAGTTGAGTTTTGTGCAGGGTGAGAGATATGGGTTAAGTTTCATTTTGCTGCATATAGATTTCTAATTTTCCCAGCACCATTTGTTGAAGAGGCTATCTTTTCTCCATTGTATGTTTTTGGTTCCTTTGCCAAGTTTGAGATACCTGTATTTATGTGGGTTTGTTTCTTTGTCCTCTATTCTGTACCATTGGTCTACCTGCCTATTTTGGTGCCAAAACCATGCTGTTTTTGTTACTATTGCTTTGTAGTATTGTTGAAGGTCTGGTATTCTGATACCACCTGCTTCTCTCTTCCTGCTAAGGATTGTTTTAGCTATTCTTGTTCTCTTATTCTTCCAAATAAACTTCATAATTGCTTTATCTATTTCTTTGAGGAATGTCATTGGGATTTTAATTGGAATCACATTGAATTTGTATAGCACTTCTGGTCTCATGGCCATTTTGACAATACTAGTTCTGCCTATCCAAGAACATGGGATATCTTTCCATCTTCTAAGGTTTTCTTTAATTTTTTTCTTTAATGTTCTGTAGTTCTCATTGTAGATGTCTTTCACCTCTTTTGTTAAATTGACTTCCGGTATTTTATTTTCTTTTTTTTTGAGGTTATTGTGAATAGGGTAGTTTTCTTAATTTCTCTTTCAGAGTATTCATCACTTATGAATAATAATGCATTATATTTATGAGTGTTGATTTTTTATCCTGCTATATTACTGAATTCATTTATGAGTTCAACTATCACTATTTGCAGATGATATGATTCTATAATTTAGAGGAGCTGAAAAATTCCACCAGAAAATTTCTAGGAATTTTTTTAAAAAGAGGAAAAAGCCCCAATTATATGATGGGTATAAGATGATGTCAAATAATCTATAAATATTGTGAGACACTGTCAATCAGTGCTCAAAATTTTGGAGTGCTAATCTCCTGTGGGCCTGCAGGTGTAAAATAAAGTTTGTTTCTCCTACTTTCCAAGTGCCATCTTGTCATTTTCACAACAAAACTGGATTCCCTTACTTCAACAATTTCCATCTGTTTTCTTGATCTCACAAATTTAAAGAACTAAATCCATGGACAATAATGGGAGGAAAGAGTAAATTGGGTACTATTTATTATTTAAGTGAGAAGAGACAGAATTCTTGCTATGGAGGAGGGGGCCAGATATCAGGGAAATCCATTTTGTTGTGCTTGATTATGGCTTTGTATGGTTTTGAGCTATGAGCATGGATCAAAATATATGTTAAACAGGCATTGAAAAAGTATCAAAGCTATTGGTTTTGTCCTTTAGCTTGGGTTTTAATTCTTCCTTTAACTCCTTTTATGTTCCCTCCCACCTTCCATTCCCCCCTGCCAGCTCTCTGGGACAAAGCAATAGGTTGGAGTGTTCCCACAGGTGAGCCTATGGTCTTTTCATTTGAAAGAGGTTTTGGTGGTGCCCAGTATTATTTTTATGGTTAGCCTCCTCATGTTGTCTCTACCTTTGAATAAAAACCTAATTGGAGCCCATTATCTGACCATAATCTACTCTTATTCAGTACCTTTGCCATAGGTACCTGCTCAAGATCAATTTCATTACATGAAACTAATGGGCCTCTTGGAATGAACAGAGTCAAAGTAAAGTTGTTCTATGTCAAGTGATTCAAAATTCACATATTCTTACCATCAGCACCATCACTATCACCATCTGAATAACTACCATATTGTAAGAATTTCATATGGTTTGTCAAATCCCCCCCAATTTTTCATGCCAATTAATTAAGGAATGTAGGCATGTAGGTAATTTTTATTATTTAATCTGACTTTTGAAATTGTTAAAAAAGATTGGATAGGTTATTTTATTACCCTGTTTGATGTAGCAATGACATATATATATATTACTTTTAATGTCCAAAATGATGGAGGAGTCTGCTGAGGCACAGGGAAGTACTAGAGGAGTTTACTTACATGTATCATCTTATGATGATACATTATATAAAAGAATAAATTAAGGTATAAGTAATGAATCATCAAAAATAAGGAACCCTAGGAGTACAATGCAGATGAGTTTAAAACTTAAGGAATCAGATCACATATGTATTCTATGACTGTTTTCTTATGAATAGTGATGTGGTACTATGAATAATGATGTGGCTTTTGGTGACAAATCAAAAATATGTAAGTTATACTACTAGGAAAAAACACAAATTTGGCACTTATGTCTATGATTAGCATGATTCCCTTTTTCTATAGGAAAAGGTAAAATAAGATACTTGTAGCTAGCTCTATAGCTATTAATATTGAATAATAATAGTCATTGAACAGCAATCAGAAGTGAAAGGCCCCAGCTGAGTCTTATTCAAAGGCACAGATCACACCAGGAGGCTAATCACAGAAATATTAGTGGGCACCATCAAGACCTGTTTCAAATGTAAAAGACCATCGGTTCACCTGTGTGGAAATTGCAGCCAACTTCTTAGTCCCAGAGAGGTCAGAAGATGGAAGGTGGAGGTGATCCCAAATGGGAGTCGCAGGAAGGATTAAAACTCAGACTAATAGATAAAACCAATAACTTTGATGCTCTTTCAATATCTGTTTAACATAGATTTTGATCTTTGCTCATACCCCCAAATCATACAAGTCTATATGTAAGCTAGCATACCAAAATGGGTTTCCCTTATCTGGCTTCTCCCCCATAGTACACACTTAAATAAATCCTACTTGGTTTACTCTTCCTTTCCATTATTGTCATGAATTTAATTCTTTAAATCTGTGAAATCAAGAAACCAGAAGGAAGTTGGTGAAACAGGGAGTCTAGTTTCATCTCAAAACTCTGGTTTTAATATCACGTACTACAAAGGTGAGTAAGAGAAAAAAACTTCAGTTCTACTAATCTTAATATTTTGAGCAAGATTGGAGATTACAGAATATACAGTATTTCCCATTATATTTTATACTGCAGGAAGAATAGAGAAGTATTCCATGATCAAGTGATTTTTAAAAATGTGACCTTGTATAGTAGTATACTCCTGTTATCCCTGCTCCTCAGGAAGCTGAGGCAGGAGGATCACAAGTTCAAGGCTAGGTTAGGTAACTTAGTGAAGCCTCTTGCAAAATGAAAAATTTTAAAGGTTTGGAGATGTAGCTCAGTGGTTGCATACCCTTGGGTTCAATCTCCAGCATCACAAAGTATAATTTAATAGATAAACAAAAACTTTGAAAAAATGCTAGATGAGGTAGAGTTTAAAAGTTTTTAAATGCTATTGTGTTTGTTTTATGATATAGTATTTCCCAGAACTTTCATTATGGCAACGTATATTTTAGTGACCAACCACAATTAGAAATGCTTAATAGAACTTAGTCACTATTCATAGAATAAAATACAGGCTGATTTTAAAAAATGCATGGGGATTATCTAAGAAGTTAATCTATGTAGATCTTTCAGACCTTTGGTTTGAATTGTTTGACAAGTGAATCTTTATTTTTCTTTAAATCAAAGTACTCTTCATGGCTGGTATGTGCAGACCATATTAGGAAATCTTGCTCAAGTCAAAGCTTTTCATTTTAACACCAAGGAGGTAAGGTCAAAGGACAGAAAAGTACCTCTGTAAGGTCACACTTGTATTTAATTTTTCAGGAGGACATCTGTTTAACTGTCAAACAACAAGAACAATTGAAAAAAAAATGCATATTTTACAATTAAGGTGTCCATAATTTTTAAAGCTATTTCTTAGTCTAATAATAACTAAATGCACATATTTTTGCAGTAAGAAAAAGTTATTCACAATTTCCATTTTTTTGAAGGATGCCAATTGTCTGATAGTTTCTAAATAGCTTGATAGTTATTTTTCTCTCTGTGTTATCTGATTTGACAAAATTGAATAAATAAGACTTTAAATTGATTAAGAAAGAGAGCTACTTTGTCATAATAATATCAGTTATTGGGATTGACCATCCTCATATATGTAAAAGTCAAGTAAAATAGCAATGACTTTACACATGGGGTGATCACTAATTGTAAAACACTTTATAAATATTAAATTCTGATTTGTTACAGTTCCCAAATTAGCATATAAAACAAGCAACAGATGAAATGCAAAGTCATAAGAGCTCAAGAGATTTAGTGAAATGTGTCATAATGAAATACTAATTCCACTTCAATCATTCCCTTTCCACTTTCCCTGGAAGCACAATTTACCAGATCCAGGAACAAACTCTAACATTGATTGTTCTCCAATCTATTATGTTTCCTGCATTTTCAAGTGTTTTTCACTGTTCAATATTGAAGAAAATATTCTCAGAAATGAACCTGGAATTATTTATCTTGTGTTTCCTTTTTATTCTTTCATCTGTTTAACATTGTAATTGGTATCTCTGTCTGGTTGACATGTATTAAAAATGTAGTTCCCGGAGTTAATTCATAAAATATTTTGTTTGATTAAATGATGTCGGGTAGGGAAGGGGTTCATCTATGGTTTCTAAAATCACATGAAATATGTTGAAGCTATTGCCTATTATTGCCTAATATATTTCAATAAATATATTGTCACTCTTAATACAATATGTACTAATGTCCATCCTAAAAGTTAAAATAATTAAATTTGGATATAGACTAATATAAAGGTCATTGTATTTGTAATTATTTTGACATACCTTAAATCCATGGCTAATAAGATGTATAGTGGAGAGTACTAATTAACATATAGAAAACAAATTTCCTCATGTGAGTAAAAGTATTGATCCCATATATCCTAAAATAGTGCTAGGACCAATGAAGTTCATCTCTTCATAGTGTCTTGAATAAGTGTGTTGGAGACATCAGACATACTCATTTTTCTCTAGGAATTCCCACCTTCATATCAGGACTCTGATTCATTTTATACAATATACTAAAGCAAACATGATTACCTGATGAATACCGCAATAAGGAAATGAAGAAAACAACAACCAGGATGTGTCGATGACATCTCATTTTCCTTATCTTTAGTAATTACAAAGATATAACCTTGATCTCATTGTTTTTTGTTTTTTTGTTTTTTTTCCCAAAATCTTGACCTAATGATGAGATTCAGGTCATATGTGAGATGTTGAATTTTTTAGAAGCTACAGGTCCTTAAGAGTTTCCACTGCATGGATTCTTATCATACTAAACACCATAGTTAAATGCAAACATTTGTTTTTTGTGTTTTTTGTTTTGTTTTGTTTTGTTTTGTTTTGTTTTTTGCTTATTGATTCATTGAACACAAATGGAGTATAGCTGTTGTTTGTCTGGTTGTACACAAAGTAGAGTGACACCATCTGTGCATTCATACATGTACACAGGGCAATGATGTCCGTCACACATTCTGTTATTATTTTTACCCCCCTACTCCAACCCCACCCCTCCCTTCCCTCTATGCTATCTATCCTTCCTCCATTCTTGCCACCCTTCCCCCCTGCATTATCCATCATCATTTATTTATCAGAGAGACCATTCGGCCTTTGGATTTTGGGGATTGGCTGATCTCACTTTGTGTAACTGTCTCCAACATCATCCATTTACCTACAAATTCCACAACTTTTTTCTTCTTTATGGCTGAATAATATTCCATTGTGTATATATACCACAGTTTCTTTATCCATTCATCTATTGAAGGGCATCTAGGTTGGTTCCAAAATCTAGCTATTGTGAATTGAGCAGCTATGAACATTGATGTGGCTGCATCACTGTAGTAATCTGATTTTAAGTCCTTTGGGTATAGGCCAAGGAGTGGGATAGCTGGGTCAAATGGTGGATCCATTTCAAGTTTTCTAAGGAATCTCCACACTGCTTTCCAGAGTGGCTGCACCAACTTGCACTCCCACCAGCAATGTATGAGTGTTCCCTTTTCCGCACATCCTCGCCAACACCTGTTGTTGCCTCTATTCTTAACAAACATTTGTTTAACATTGATATGACCCATTCATTATATTTTGCCAAGGTCCAGCCTTAGCAGGGGTCGTGCTGCAGCTTGGTGGGGGGAAGGCTTCTGCGAGAGAATAAAGCGACACAGACTCAAAGATCTGAGGCTTAGTTGTAACTTTACTGTTTCATGGCTAAGTTCTAAGTAAGTTTCACATCTCAGTTCCTACTTTACTGTTTCATGCACAATTTAACAATTTTTGTTCACCTTGAGTACAACCTCTTGAGCTTACATGAAAGGGAAAATGTTGCAAGCTTTGAGTGAATCTAATGAGCATGAGTATTATCAAAATGAGATAACTTCTCCTATTCCTCTAAGAAAAACATCACAAAAACCTTTAATTGATTCTGGTTTTCGTCTTAGTAGGAATAATAAGAGTAGAGGCCATTCTCATAAGTTGTATAGGTTTTAGTACACCATGGTTTAAAGTTGAGTCAAGAATAACAAACAGCCATATCAATCAAGCACACTTGGCATCTCTCTCAAAGACAGCACAGTGCCCTTAGGTCTATCCATTGTATATAAAGTGGAACTTCTTTTGGTTAATTAGTTAAACGACCTCTAAGAAAAGCAGTTCTTATTTCCTATTGTGACTTCTATCTAAAGGAAAGGGAGACCTATATCTAAGGGCTTTAAAGATTATTCTCTAGGGGAAGGTTATAGTTTTCCATGTAATCCAGGTGTGGTCCTTGAACTGTGGAAACAGTTTCACTAAGAGGGGGGCACATCCTGGTTTGGGCTAAAGCAGCCAGGCAGTCTGGCTGCGTTAAGCTAACTGAGAGCAGTGGACAATAACTCTTGTTGATCTGACCCACAACATTTTTTCTGTTACTTAAAATAATATTACATATAAAATCAATTAAGGCTTGAGCAGTGTTATTTTTATGCTCCAAATCACTTAATGTCTGATTTTTTTACCGAAATCTTTAAATGTAAACATACAATAAGAAATAACACAAAAACAAGAAGGAGCGTGCCACGTCCACATATCCCAGAAGATTAGACTGTGCAAGAATCTTCATTATTCCCAGTGGAACCGTGTCAAGCACTGAGGGGAATAATGGTGGGTGTGGCAATATTTGATACTTTATATATTATTTAGCATAGAACTAGAGGAAGTAATATTTAAATTTAAGAAACAATGATAAGAATACAGATATGAGAGAAAGTGGAATTATTTTTTTGGTAAAGAAGATTAATTTAAGTGGAATATAGAGAGCACATAGTTTCATTTAACTTCCACACATCTGGTATTAGTAACTGGAAGGGTTGGAGTTATTCATTTTAATATGCAGGTGGCAGATAGATCAATGATCGCTGAAAATATAACACAATTTTGGACATGTTGAATTTGAGATACTTCAGTAAATTAGTGGCCCCTAAATATGAGAACCCTTGGTTTTATTTAGTACTAGAAGCATAGGGAGAAATTAATCTACTGAGAAGAATATTCACAGCACAAGTGTGGTGAAATCTGATACTCCATAAAGGGTACGAGATGAAAGTGAAAATGAATGGCCAGAGAAATAAATGTAAATCAAGAGAAGGTTGTGCTTTCACATACACCAAGGAACTGCATTGTGTTAAGGTTGAAGGACCAGCTAATTACCACATGGGTGGCAAAAAGATCAAGCATCCTTGTAGTTGACAAGTTCATTAAAATTTTCAACATGGAAGTCACTGGCTGCAGGACAGCCGTTTTGATAAAATGTGTTAGGCAGCATCCCTACTGAGGTAGATTTAATAATGTTAATGTTTGACAAAAGAGATACAGACTGCTTGGATTATCCCAATGGAACTTCACTTTGAGTGTGGTTGAAGTCGTCTCTACTGAACGTCTACATAAAAATGAAAATTAAATGGCTTGAGAACTTTATAAAATTAGTAATCAATGAACTATAAACAGTCATATGGATTAAGATTTAAAGATATGCTTACAAAGGAAAATAGATGGCCAGGGAAGTATCCATTAACTTTTTACAGGGGCAAATGTGAAGATGGAAATAAGGTCAACTATTTTAAGCTAAAAATGTCTCAAAATTTTCAATGCATAATTAAGAAGAACACAATATTCAAGAAGTAAAAATTGATCATAATAGGTTGTATGATGCATCTTACACAGTGAAACCGTTTTTATCAATATACTCAGAAAAGCATGAGTTTTAGAAAAGTGAAGGGAGCAAAACAGTATTTGTAGAAATTAATGGGAATTGCGAGGAGAGAAAAATATTTGAAATATTTTACCAATATCAAGCACATGCAAAATTAATATGGAAGTAGAGACATGTAGAATATGACTTCACTAAGCATGTTTGTAAACAATGGAGGAATGAATTTTAACTTCTATTTTTAAGGCACTGATAAAGAAAGGAGATGATACAGAGGATGGAGTCTATCGAAGGCAAAAAGTACAATTCCACATGTATATGTCTGAGAAACACCACACACAAATATTAGTGGAAAGAAACAAAGGGAAATTTGAAGAAATCCTTGTCAATCTAAGTAAAAGTTTGATTCCGGTGATTTAAGCTGCCCCTGTGTGTAATGCCAAGATATTAAAAGGCTTAATCTCTAACCGCTAAATTATTCTTTGCTAAATTATGCTTTTATAACAATTTTGAGGTCTCAGTGGGCTATGATAACATTTCCCCTCCCTCAGGTATTATGTTACTGTTTGCATATGTGTTACATCAGATCCCACTTCTCTGGTTTGTGGGGTAGATTCATATCAGGCCCCCTAGGTCTTCTCATTTCAGGTTACTGTTTAAAAGACAGATAATTTCATGGTAATGTGCACAAAAATATGAAAGCAAGAAGTTGAACCATATTTCTTAACAACACCAAAATCTTCTGCTCAGCTGTGTCTTACATCATGTCCCATCACATTTCACTGATGAAAGTGAATCATATGGTCACATTTTTAATATCAGTTGGTCATAGGCTCATGCCCTCTCAGGGTCAGGAAAAAAGAGCAAATATATATGAATAATAATAAAGAATACCACATTAAATATACCTTGGTAATTTTGAACTTTCAATGTATAGAAATGTGCATATATATATGCATACACACTTAGATGTAATATGTAGGAAGAAAGTACAGAGAAAGAAATGCATTGAATGCATACAAAATAAAATGAATTTACCTATATGAATGAATACCTGGCTATCCTCAGATTTTATTGAACACAATGATATCAAAAGGAAATAAAGACACATATACAGAGTTCCTGCAAAAATAATATTTCTAAAGTAATCCTCATTATTTTTGAGAAGAAATAATCTCAGGTGTGAAATAGCTCAGGTAAATCCCCCCTTAAATAGTCTTCATGAAAAGAAAATGTTCAAGGACAACACATTAACAGTAAATCAAAATAATTCTGCTAATCTGTCATAAAACAATGTTTTTAAAAATAGAAATGAGGTAAAATTTAATTTAGCAGAGTTGCACATGTACTAACAAAACAGGATGTCAGTGAAAAAATATGAACCAAGTATATAATATTAACTAAATAATTTTATGAAAGTAATTTGGCTGCAAATTTCATAGTAAGAAAATCAAACCCAGCAATGACAGTGAAGAGTACTTAAAGGGAGTAATAGCATGCTAAGTTTTCACATTAAACTGAACATAGAAAAAAGAGTAATGATAATTTAAGAAATAGGAGTTTATGCATACTTACAAATCTCAATCTTTGACAGATAATAATAACATATCATTTTATAATTAGCAAAATATTCAACTAAGATGTCACTCTAAAAATCGAGATCACTATTATACTCTCATGTGAGTTATTTAAGTCAAGAATTCACATGAATTGAATGGATCTCTTGAACCTGCCATTTAAGGGAGTGGTAAGGATGTGAAAATAAGCATAAAACCTTACTGTTCTAGTAGTTTCGTAAGAGCCTATATTCTTGCAGAAAATGAGATTTTTAAAAATTGCAAAAAATATAAAAATACTGAAAACAAAAGCAAATTTAAAAATATCAAATGAGCAAAAGAAGTGACAAAAAATTAAGATCAAGTGCCAAAATATTGACAATATTTTTTTTCTGTTATGGACTTTCACAGAGATTTTAAATTCTCTTAGCTGTGCATCTTTCGTTAACTTTATTCATTTAGATTGCTTATTTAATAGACATCCATGACCATTACAAACATAAAGAAATAAATACATATATGTATATAAGTATAAAGTCCACTGAATAGCAACAGGGCCCAAGATTAGGTTAAAAACAGAAAACAAAATTAAAAAAACTTTGCTATTGTTTATGAATATCTGGTACTGGCTGGAAACTAGACAGATTTGAATGTGCTATTTAATGGAAAATAGCCTCCTCTGAAAATATTGGATTCCATTGTAACTCCATCAAAGTGTTAAGCAATATGCAAACTACTTATACCATACAGAAAGCAATATAACTCTTACTCAGAAAAATGTAGTTTCTCCATTTAAAAAATAATTGTAAGATATATATATGTACAAAAATAATTGTAAGATATATATATGTACATATATATATATCTTTCAATTGTATGTGTGTATACAAGTGTATATATATGTATACACATACTTTATGGTACTAATCCTTCAGGAGAGGTGACTTCTTAAGCCACAACAAATATTAACTGAGGAATAAATGGTGCAGTTCATGTTCCAGTAGGTTAGATTTAAAACTTTAAGTGACTCAGAGTTGTGTAATCTCCTTAGTCAGTGTTTGTCCCTCTACTTTATTAATCTTCTTCTCATTTTCCTTTTCTTTTTATTTAATATAATTAATCACCAATATTGACATAAAATCAACATAACAATTGCATTAATGCGAAGTCTCCTTAATTCCTGAATTCACAATATTTTCCTCTGCCTGTGCAGAATGAATTTCTCATGGTCTATTTGACACAAAATAATTTATATTCTGCAATTAATACATAATAGATGTTCTGATTAGCTCTCCAAATAAAGGGCACAAATTGTGAGTAAAATTAGATACTGAGGGTCATGGAATTGAACTTTTGCTTAAGAGGAAACAAAATAAGAAGAAATTGTTTACATAAAAAAGAATTGGTAATTGGTAAGGGGGCACACGGAAAATCTCTTGGAAATTTTCTACTGTTTTTAATTTTTCTTTGTGATTGATCGGCTCATTTTTTCTGAGTCTTCTCCATCAGGTGTAACCAAATATGGTTCCCACAATTACTCACAGTTCTGAAAGTGGTGAAGTTAAACTTCAAGACTTCAGTTGATCCAAGTGACTGGAGTGGGCCCACTTTCTCATGGAGAGAACCTTCTCGCTATGTCCTCACAAGGAGGAGTGGGTGAACAAACTTCCTATTTTAAAAGGATACTAGACCTATTTTAAAAGGATACTAATACCTAATTGCTTCTAAAAGGCCCGCCCTCCCAATAACGTCACCTTAGGGGTTGGTATTACTTCCCACATATAACTTTTGGAGGAGACTCAGACACTTAGACTCTGGTACATTTTGTGTTTCTAAATATAAAAATTTGTTTTTCTTTCTTATCTTTACCATAAAAATTTTATCATCAATTATCTTTACATTTTCCAATAAGAATAAACTCAAGTCTTCTATTTTATCACCCAAAACCATTGTAAACGTTATTATTCTCTCCTCACATTCCTCTTGCCATCCTACAAGTTGTACCTTCATAATACATCTGGAGTCTGGTAACTTCTTACTAGACTTATTCTCCTACAGCTCTTCCAAGCCACCCTATCAGTCATATGGAATAACATGGTCTCTTGACCTGGAAGATATTAACATTTCCCTCAGCTTGACTAAGCAGTTTCCTGACCTCCCTTCTCCTAGATCACTCACCTTTGACAACTTTCCATAGTAAATATTTCCTGGGCCTCCATGAAAAGCAAATCTTCTCCTAGCCTCTTTCCAGTTCTACATACCAGGCATGTCTTCCCGCAGCAGGGCCTGGTAGCCAAGGGCCTTCCTTTTGGAATTTAACCATCTAGAAACATAAGGCCCCTATCTCCAAGTGCTGATGAAAAGGTAGGAGCTTAACTTCCATGGGATTGGGACCTATTTGCAGACAGGACCACATTGACCAGCTCTTCCACGAGCTCACCCTGGTGCTGAAATTTTCTCCTCCCTTTCTGTTGAGTGAAGCAGAGCTGAACTTGTCTCCAGGATTGCCATAGTTTACAATAAAGTATCCCTTGCCTGTTCAAACCATTCAGTGCAACTTTTCATTAACACTCGTTATATAATAGCCTTACCCCACTCACTGGCCCTTGCTCTCCTTTTCACCCTGCTCTATGACTTCTTTTCTGCAGTACATACCGCCATCTGACATATATACCTATGTCTTTAATTTCATGTCTACTCCTAAAACTGCATATAATAGCTTATATACTTTTGTGTACTGGTTCCACAGTTTCTGGAAGAATGCCTGAAACACAAAAATCAAGTAATAAGTAAAAAATAGATAAAAGTGTCTTTAGATGGCCTATTTTATCCCAACTTACTCTGAAATTCAAGAAAGGAACTTTCGGTCTTGTTGCTATATCAGAGTTTCTCCAGAAAGGATATTTTATGTTTCATTCTGTTTTCCTTTATTACTGCTCAGAACTAATGCAATTTATAGGGAGAGCTAACAAAAAGAATGATTCCTTTGTTGTGACTGTCAGAATAATACATAAAACACTCTTGCAAACCTGCAGAAAGAGTAAATATCTGGTTTTTGTTAAAGAAACTAAATTGCACATTGTAGAAAAAAGCAAAAAATAAAGCAACTTTTTGTAATCATAAAATCCATCTATATTTTATGTTACCTATTCTTGGCAAATCTAGATATAAAATACATGAGGAAGTCAAACATTTTAGCTCAATTTGTTTGTGTTAATTTTATGGATAGGAAGATTGAAACATTTGGTTCTGCACTTTAATTTGGTTGTCAGAAAAAAAATTAAAGTGAACAATCAGCCTGTTTCTAGCAGTGACAAAGGAAGTACATTTTTCTGAAGTAATTTTCTTCGTTTTATTTTTTATAATTCTAATTCTCATAAAAAATCAATCAGGCAATCATTAAATACATATGAAATAAAGCACTTAACTTTTCATTCTATACAAAAGCTATTTGCATTCAAAATTATTAAGCAATACACTTCACCAGTTGTTGTTAGGTAATATTAACTAGTAATATTTTTGCAGTTTTATTCTAATGAGTAGGAAGTTTCTCATGTGTTTTGTTGTGAGACATTTCAGTGTGTTTGTGGAACATCAAATGAAAGAGTAAAAATATCCATCTGCCAGAATAAAAATGTTTGGTAAATAAAACTAATTTGGCTGGATATTTGGTTAAAAATTTCCATCTTGGAATACAGTTCAGAAAACAAAGATTCCTAGTCTACACATGATAAAATGAAATTTTGGTGTCTTAATTATATATGTTTATGTTTTCCCCTTAATGTAACATGTCTGATAGAACTGTTTTCTCTTTTTGCAAGATGATATTATGGAAGCTATTCTAACAATATACCTCTTCCAGTCCTTCCACCTAATCAGAAAAATAGAGATTACTTATTCCCTGGAGGGGGGTGTATTTCAGCCATTGTAGTTAAAGATGGAGAGGAAGATAACATCAATTTTATGTGGTTATAACAGTTTAATATTAATATATTGGGATTTGAATAAGTGAAGAATCTGAGCAAACATAGACACGATAGGCCTGAGAAAAGTGTAAGTTTTATTCTAGTTTATCTCTGAAAGCTATTAGTATTCTGTAATTGATGTGATGTTCCCTTCTAAGGAATATCTGAAAATGGAAATGACCGAGAATATGGCGGCTTTCACTTCCTAATGAAAACTCTTAAGTACAAGGAAGTGCAACAAATTCCTTGTAAAGGATGATTCAAGTTCATCTGAGCTGATGAAGTTGAAAATTGTTCGCAGAAAACAAAGGATCAGTCAGTCAAGTCCAACATCTGGTCAAGGTTAATGTTGCAAGGGCATTGGGGAATCACTTTGATGTTTTTGCAAATACTGCAAATGTGTGTTGTGTTTTAATTACATACTCTTCACCCATATTTGATTACTAAGGCAGACATTTCTGATGTTCTTCTCTATCAAGGTATTTATTAGTGTATAATAATGTTTGATATTTGCAAGTGTTACCAAGCATATTTTATATCACATCTGTGACAAAGCATTTAAGTTAGCGACCTTGCAATTTGTTTAGTTTTGTCCAGATCAGTTTACTTTTAGTTTCGATTCTGTTCTAATTTATGAACTAAAAAGTCCATATTATAAATACAGTAAAATTCTTTTCCCCCTAAATGTTTAATGAGCTACAGAATCTTCTTCTGCTGTGAAAAATAAAGTGAAAGTAATTTTTTAAAACTTTTCAGTTTATTAGAGATTCTTCTCTACAGTATGTGATAGTGTTTGATTTGTTAGCATTGAACATGAAAGGTTGCTATAAACAAACTTTTGTAAGACTCTTCGTTTGTATCTATGTTGTCTCCTCATACTGTGCTATGAAAACAGAATTGACCTTGTGAATTACTTTTTTAAAGCCACGCTAGGTGATGATTGTATTATGTATCCTCAAAGTATTCAATATTTCTATTTAAGAAATGTTTCTTAAAGTTGGCAATGAAATCAAAATGCTAAATGAAAATCATAAATGTGAACTCAGAGTCAAAAAAAAGTTTGTTATCAAGATTCTAAAATTCTTGGATCATATGAAAATGCTAAAACATTGGGGAAGACAGACTCAAAAAGGAGAAATGGGGTGTTTTTTTTATCTGTGGTTTTTGGAATGTTAGATTGTGTTATTTCTTACCATACTTATTATCTTGTGCATAATATGTTGAGAATGTGTCAAGGACAAAGAATATTTCAGTCTTTTACAGCTAGTTCATTTCTATTCCATCTAGACTAGCTATGTGTTTCAAAGAAAAATTAAATCATTCTGCAAAGCTGGGCATGGTGGTGCATGCCTATAATCTCAAGAGCTGGAGAGGCTGAGGCAAGAGAATAGCCTCAGTTCAAAGTAAGCCTCAGCCATGGGGAGGCTTTAAGCAACTCAGTGAGATCCTGTCTGTAAATAAAATACTAAAAGGGCTGAGGATGTAGCTCAGTGGTTGAGTGCCCCTGAGTTCAATCCCAGGTAACCAGAAAAAAAAAAATTAAGTCATTCTGAATTTTAAAGAAAAAAGAGATGGTATATTCATTAATGATAAACAAACAAACAAAAATAATAAAGTACAGCCACTCTCTACTAATTTTCTTGTCCTTGCTCTGTGCTACACCTCAATATTCCAAAGTCTTTCCATTCTCTCCTTGCAAGCCTTTCTTTTACATCATCTGTGCCAAATCCTCAGTGGATCATGGCTCCATGTTCCAGGCCCAACTATATATGTCCCCAAAGTAATATTAACCCAGTTCTGTCCTTCAGTTCCATTGATTCCATTGGAGTGGTTCAATTTGGACAATGAGTTAACTTTCTTAAATGCCTTAAGAATTTGAAGTAGATAGAGCATTAGGGATTGGTGATTGTCACCCTAGCTTCCTAGGAACACACCTTATTTCACATTCTCCATACCTACTTCAGGTCTCTTCTGAACACTCCAGCCTACAGCTCCATTTAATTGTCCTGAGAAGACACATTTTATCTTTGCGTTCACTAGAGCAAAGTTCTCTGGATGCCATAATATAAAGGAAAATTCTGTATATGCAGCATACAATCCCTGTTTCTAAATCAACTTTAAACAGTTCTTTCCTGGACAAGGTGGTCCACCAAAAAAAAAAAAAAAAAAAATGGTGACTTTTCCAAATCTTGTAAACAGTACCCAAAACAGTTCCAAGTTACCGCTACCCAAAACAGTTCCAAATTACCGCTTTCCTACTTTGTGTTCCCCTCTACCCAGTATAAATGCTGGAATATCCTTCTCCTAACCTACCTTCTAAGAGGGAACAGAAGTAGTATTTTGCTTTACTCTTACTTTTAATATTGGTATCTCTAGTACTTAATTCAAGATGTGTAATCAGCTAAACATTTAGGGAAAGCCAGTAAAAAGTACCACACAGAAACCACAATATTGGACATATTTTCAAAGATAATTTGAAGAAATATTCTTATCTATTATTCCATCCTCCCTTTCATCAAGTCAAGATGCAATTAACATACTTTTAATAGTGATATTTCCTATTTAAAAGTGGAGCATTTCTCTTTTTTGCAAAAATTGAAGTTCATTATGATGAAGAAGATACTAAGAGCTCTGATAGCAGATGATGAACTTAACTTCCAATAAGCTATGTAGAAAAGAGCACAGTGAACCAGTTCATGATGACATTGAATCTTGGATTGTAGATTCATAACATGAAATATAAACATAGAAGAAGAGAGGGAAGGGTAGAAGAAGGGAGGAAAGAAGAAACAAAGAGACATGGAGGGAGAGGGGGGGAATAAAAGATTTGAAGATGGGAAAGAAAAATTACACTAAGTAAATTCAGAAAACTACTTGGCAAAATGAAAATGAAGAGCAGGTGCTCCAAGCTCATCTCAGTTGAGGCTTTCAGGGATAACGTACCCCTACCTTCTTCATCTTATCATCGTATGTCATGCCCATAACAATAAAAAGCTGGACAAATTGACAAATTTATCATTTTGACATGCAATTTTCTAGATCCCTTTTGCAAAGCCATGCTTAAGTTGTGGAGTTATCTCAGTATGAGAACAAAGTGATCATGCTGCTTGATAGATATTTATGTTGGAATAGATATTTCCTGCTTTTAAAACTGGTCAGTGGTCCAGAATTTTCTGTGTGATTTGGCTATAGTTTAGGTGATTGAAATGATAGATCATAGAACGTTAATGTGAGAAAATACTACACATCTTTATGAGTGTGCTGCCCATTTAAAGTACTTTTGCTTATTGTATCAGTTCAGTATTTGCTGTATAGCAAACTATCTTGAAACTCAATGACTTAAATCAATACCTTTTAAACTTATAATTCTACAGGTTAGCAATTGAGAATGGTACCTGTTGGATAGTTGTTCTAATCCTAGTAGAACTAGCTAATCTTGTCTGAGCTAGTTTGGTTTGATTTGCAGACTTTTTATGTCCTCCACAGGATTTATGAGAGAGCATGACCACGTGGCCTTTCAACCTCCCACAAGCTGGCCTGGATGTCTTCTTGTGGTCATGGCAGAATTTATCAGCAAATGAGTAAATTTTAATGTGCAACCACTGATCAACCTTCTGCTTGTTTCATGTTTGATGATGTCCAAGAGTCCACAGATATTCACAAGGAAATTTCAGACTGCAGAAGTAAAAATGTAAACTCTAATCCTACGGAGAGAATAAAAATTGCAGATGTTTTTAAAATTTACTCAAATCCTCTGGAGCTCATAGAAAGGCATAGGGCACCACTAAAGACCCTGTTTCATTAGGAAGGATTGAGGATCATTCAACATTTAGCCTTTAGCATTATATGTGGTGGACTTTTGTCCTGGGACCTCACTTTGTCTCCTTTCCTTTTCAACTTTATAATCTATTTTCAATCAAGAAAAAATTATAAACACATTGCTCAAGTTTCTCAGAGATTCCCAAGATTTCATTAGCCTTGATGATTTTATATTTACTTTTTTTTTCATGCCCTATCAGTTATGGCTTCCTTCCAGTTATTAATTTATAAGATTTTACGTTTTTTTTTTTTCTTAGGTCTTAAAGGAAACCCTTGTTATCTGTTCCTCCACATACACATGTGCTTTCCTGTGTAGATAATGTGTCTATTCCTCCGACTCTCAGAAAACAACTTTTGTGCATACACACACACACACACACACACACACCTGATTCCCTATGTAGAAAGATTCTCAGTGGACAGAAATGAGAATATTCAGTATGATTTCCAGTGGGTTGTAGGATGCAGGACAGGTCAGTAGCAGGGAGAGGGGAGAAGTCAGGTATGCTTTCTGATCATTGTTATTTGACCTTTAACTTCACAGCATTTCAAAATTACAGAAACAGAAGAAATCAAACAGGGCTGGGGATATAGCTCAGTTGGTAGAGTGCTAGCCTCGCAAGTATAAGGCCCTGGGTTCAATCCCCAGCCATGAAAAAAAAAAAAAAAACAGAAATCAAACAGTCTTTTTTGCCCTTTATGTAGATTGAAAAGGAATCATTATGCCAGTTATCAATGATTGTTTACCTCATTTCCCTGAAATGTAGTGGACTGAAGTAGCATCAATTTTATATGTGCCCAATTCCCTGGCCAACATTTTGGTTGTGCTTTCTAAGGCAGCATTTCCTCTGCGGCTGGGTCACTGTTCTTTGGATTCCCAGGATGCCCTCGTTCTCGTGTCTGATGGGTACTGCTGGCTTTGGCTGAGACATGTATGCCATCAGTGAACCCGGACTTCCTCAATGGCAGTGGTGTCTACCAAAGCAGAAGGTTGAAGTTGCAAATTTCTTAGGCATTGTTCAATTAGGAACTAAAAACTCCTGTTTTCCAATTCTTTTTTTCTCCTTATATCTGTTTTCCTGGTATATCTTTGCCCATCTACTTATTTGTAACTTTTTTTAATCATTTAATTTAATTTTTATCTTCTTTAAATAATAGATACTATAACTTTGGGTTCTCCATTTTGACTTAGAGTTTAAAAATTGTAACATTATACTTAGGTCCATGTAGATTGTTGATTTAAACTGAAAGAAAACTTATTTTGCCTCAACTATATGATGTTGTTTAATTTTATGTCTATTGTGCATATTATGCAATAATTATCACTTTTGTATACGGGAAATTTGTTTTTGTACTAGTGATGACCTTCATGCTTCTTTGTTCTTTAATATCTTCCTCCCTTGCTTTCTTATTAGCATTTCATTACCTGATGGGAGTCAAGAATATGATTAAAACTGACAGGCTTTTTCCTACTTTCCTTGTCTTGTTTTCTCCCATTAATGTATTTACATTATTTTTCTTTTGTCAAAACACATAATCCCAGCAGGGTGTGGTGTTGCACGCCTGTAATCCCAGCGACTCAGGAGGCTGAGGCAGGAGGATTGCAAGTTCAAAGCCAGCCTCAGTAATTTAGTGAGGCCCTAAGCAACTCAGTAAGACTCTGTCTCTGAATAAAATACAAAATAGGGCTGGGGATGTGGCTCAGTGGCCGAGTGCCCCTGAGTTCAATCCCCAGATCCAAACAAACAAACAAACAAACAAACAAAAAGATGCATAATCCCCATATAAATGATCCACCTGTACCTCTATCTTTGTTATTGTAATATACATGGATCTGTCGGTATGCATGTTTGCGCTTCTCTGTACATATGCATGCATATGTGTACAAATGTCTAGAAACGTATATGTGACTGTATATATATATATGCTGTGCATATGTGTTTGCATGTGTGCATAAGTGTATAATTATATCTATTTCATCAACTCTCAATAGATGCACTTTTACTGAATTATAATCACTTATGTCTCATTTGAACAAGGCTAATTCCTAACAAATTAATTAATTAAACCCAAACAGGAAAGTGTTATTATTTGAATCTGGAATGTTCCTTAAAAGCTTATGAATTGAAGGCATGGTTCAGAGCTGGGACTTTTAGGAAGTGATGGGACCATGACGGCTAGGACATCAAAGTTTTAATCCAGTGAGGGATTAGCATTTAATGGCATTATTGGGAGGAGGTAGAAACTATGGGTAGAAGGGCCTAGTAAGAAGAAATGGGTCAATGGGGGCATGCCCTGCAGGGTTCTGTCTTGTCCCCAGACTCTTCCTCTCTCTCTATCTGCACCACAGCTACCTAGAGGTGAGTGGCTTTCATCTGCCGTGCCATCTGTCATGATGTTTCTGCTTTGGAGCGAACCATGGACAAAAACCTCTGAAACAATGAGTCTAAATAAGTCTTTCCTTCTAAATTTTTTTCTTCAGGTATTTTATTCCAGAAACAAAATACTGAAGAAGAAAATGATTTGTGCTGACAGTATTCCTCAGTTTTTATAAATTTACAAATGTTTGTCTATATTCTGAGTGCATGAAAGAGAGCTTTGCTGTATGTATAATGATAGATTCACACTGGTTTAGGCATTTCTTAAAATACCCCCTGATTTATTTGGCATTATGACTAAAAGATCCAACATTATTGGTAAGTATATTGTTATAATATGGACTGCTGAACAGTTATTATATAATGCGCATATAATTTGGAATGAAATCTCATGCATGAAATCTTTATTAAATAATTGACAGGTATATCACATTGCAAATGCCTGTACAAAAGTGCAAGTATCCTCACATGTAATGTACAAATGAAGAATAGAAAGAAAAATTTAAGTTAATTTACTAGGCTAGGATTACTGTATTTTAATGTGTTTTCTTTAGTTTCCTTTCATTTTATGAAGATTTTTTTTTATCCCAAACTTTAAGAAAGTACTCACTCTATTCTTTCCTGGGAACAAACACCAATGTACTCCTAAACAATTATAAGTTTGTTTAAGTACTGAGGAAGTCAGAGCTAAAGAATCAAAATGTGTAAATGTCAACACTCATATGCCTTATGAGACAAAATATACAGTATATCTGGATATAACTGCAACAAGAAAAAGTAGATTCTGAGATGAAAACCATCTCATATTGGATATTTTGTCTTTTTGTAATATCATATACATAAAATATTGGTGTTTATCACTCATTTTAATATTTCAAAGGAGGACAGTGTGCCATCAGTTTATACCTTAATCTCACACAGCTCACCACACACACACACAAGAAAAGAAAAAATTACACTTAAACATGTTAAAAGTTTAAATGGGAAGGTGAAAAGTTAAGTCAAGCTATGACTAGAGGAGAAAACTTACCATTGGAAGTTACCAAGTTTTGGGAGATTATGGAATTCAAAAAATATTGAGGCACATAAGTTTTGCTTTGATTTTCAAGATCAATCATCTGAAGGAATGAACAACAAGGTGGCAGAATAGAATTTTCAAGTCATTGTCCCCTCTATATGCACATCAATGTGAGCAACCCTCCACATATTAGAACACTTTCACAAGATCTAAGAAATCCGAATAAGATATTGCAAATCTAGGTTTAACACAGAAACGACACCTTGAAGAGAGCAAAAAAGACAGTATTACATTTTCTACATCACCCTTCTGCTCAGCGTGCACACTGCAGTGAAGAGGAAGACAATCTTTGTGTAAGGAGAGTGAAGTGAACAGTCAGCTTCACCAGGCATTGTGACAACAGATCCACCCAACTGGCTTCGAGGGACCCAGGCTCCAAACCCAACTCTGTGCCAGGGCAGCACCTATAGTCCTAGGCTCCAGATTTCTGCCATTAGTGGGCTGACTGTGGGGGGCCAGGAACCAGTCATGACCCCAAAGTTCAGGCCCCAGTCTGGTCTTTGCAGATTCAGGTTCAAGGCCTGAAACAGTGTCATGTTTGCCCCTATGGATCTTCATTAGTAAGCTTTTCATCACTAAGATCAAAATACCTGACAAGAACAACTTAGAGTGGAAAAATTGATTTAGTTTCAAAAGCTCAGAGGTTCAGTCCATGGTTGGGGGTGATATTGCTCTGGCTCCAAGGTCAGGCAGTACACCATGGTGGAAGGACAGGTCCCAGGAAAGGTGCTCAGTTTATGGCAACCTGAAAGCAGAAGCAGATAAAGAAAGAGGAAGGGTTCAGAGATAGATATATTCTAAGATTGGACCCCCAGCAAGCAACATCTTCCAGCCTTGCTGCACTTGCCTATAGTGAAAACCCCATAGTCCATTTGGACTTTTAATGTATCAAAAAAAAATGTATTAATCAGCTGAGGAAGGATGGCTTCCTGCGATACTACCAGCTGGCCTACTCAGAACTTCTGTGTAGGTAGAGTAGGGAAAAAGTTCCCCTTCTAAATTCATTCTGCAAAGATTAGAAGACAACCTTTTTCTTCTTGGTGCCATGGATTGACTTCCAGAGACACTTAACCACTGAGACACATCCCCAGCCTTTTTTATGTTTTTTATGTTTTCATTTAGAGATAAGGTCTCACTGAGTTCCTTAGGGCCTCACTAAGTTGCTGAGGCTAGCTTTGAACTCAAGATCCTCCTGCCTCAGCCTCCTGAGCCACTTGGATTACAGGCATGTGCCACTGTGCCCAGCAAAAAACTTTACTTCTTAAAGTACACAGACAACAAGGCAGAGTCACAAGGATGATGAACCATAAAAGAAAGATGACAAAATCAAAGACACAAAGTAAAGTCCAGTCACTGACTCTTAATTTAATGCAGATCAACAAAATTGCTCAACCAAAAATTATAAGTAATCATCCTAAAAATGCTCAGTGAGCTATGAAAGAATGTGAATAGAAATTAAATGAAATGGGGAAAACAGTTCATGGTTAAAATTATAATGCAACATTTTCAAGCAATGAAATACAAACCAATTCTGAAAGTTAAAAAACACAATAAATAAAAGGAAAAAGTCCACAGAACTTGACCAAGTAGAAGAATCAGTGAGCTCAAAGTTCATTTGAAGTCATCTATTCCAAAGAACAAAATGAAATAAATAAATAAAAGAATATAAACAAATGAAGATAACCTGTTGAAATAATATGACAACATCAAGCAAAACCAAAGTATGTATTACAAAATTCCAAAAACAGAGAAAGACAAAGAAGAACAAAGTTTACTAAAGAAATGGCAAGAACTTTCCAAATGTGGACAGGGAAATGAATACCAAGATCCATGAAACTAAGATACTCCATTTAGATTAATCCAAAGATAACTTCACTGAGACCGGTTATATTCATTAATTACTTTAAATATAAATGGATTGAACAGATATAAACAACAAAAACAATAGAAATGATGCAACTCAGCAAATTAGCAAGGCTCTGAATGATTTAGCAAGACCCTGTCTCAAAATAAATAATCAAAAGGGCTGGAGTGTTGGCTCAGTGGTAAAGCCCCTGTGGGTTCAACCCCCAGTTCCAAAAAAAAAACACAAAACAAAACAAAACAAAAAAACAACTTACAATTGGCAATTGTAAAACTAGTAGAAAAAAAGATAGGGAAAACCCTTTAATACTTTGATCAGTGATCAGAGCAGTTACTTTTTTTTTCTTTGTTACCTATGGCAACAAAAGCATACATAGACAAGAGGAATTGCATCTAAATAAGTGTTTCTGTCAAGCAAAGGAAATAATGCACAGATCTAGGAAATAACCTATGGATTGGAGAAAATATTAACACATCATGTATCTGATGAAATGTTAATACTCGCAATATATAAAGATCTAAACCCAATAGTGGGAAAACAAATAATCCAATTCAAAATAAATCTTTTCAGACCTCTGTGAAGCTGTAAATCACCAAAAACAGAAGAATTCTATCCAGTCTCAGTCAGACTGATAAGCCAAAATTAGCCAAAAGTGGTGAAAACCCAGAGGCATTGACAATAGTGTGTAGAGCAGATTCAAGGGCCCAATCTTGATGCCTGAAATTGTCTACAGCAATAAGAGAATAGTGCACATGTTGCCTGGTGACTTTCAAAATTTCCATATTCCTGATGTTCAGGAGCTGGAAGTATTGCTAACATGCAACAATCTTTTCTTGGTTTTGTTTTTATTTTGGTTTTGGTCTTCGGTACCAGGTGTTGAATCCAGCAGTCTTAACCACCGATCCATATCCCCAGCCCTTTTTTAATTTTTATTTTTTATTTTGAGACAAGATCTCATTAAATTGCTTAAGGCTTCTCTAAATTCCTCAGACTGGCTTTGAGTTTGTGATCCTCCTGCCTCAGCCTCCTGAGCTGCTGGAATTACAGGCGTGGGCCACTGTGACCAGCCAATATGCAACAAACTTACTGTGCTAAATTTAATCACAATATTTCTCCAGGAACTTCAAAGTAATCACTTAATCATCAGAGTCCCAAATTCCAAATCCAGACTACACAGTGAAGGAACTACATATCTCATATGCAAATAAGATGATAAACTATGCCCTTTGAAATGGGGAAACTACCTGAAAGGAAATTTGTAAAATAAAACAATGACCAACAAATACATAGAAAATGCTCAACAAATTAATCATTGGAGAAATGCAAATCAAAACCATAATGAGATATTACTCATGCCTGTTAGAAGGACTAACTTTGGGTGAAGAGGAGGAGAAATTGCAACAACCTGCATAAGTGAGAATATAAATGTGTTCAGCCATACACCGGTAAAAAAATGTGAGATATATACATCAGACACACACACACACACACACAGACACACCACAAATACATTTATCATACAATTAAATATTGTTCGGCTTCATGAAAATATTTCTATAATTGTGATTACAATAATTTAATTTGATATAATATGATTTTCAAATATGGAAGACATGAAGAGAAATAATCCAAACATAGAATGACAAATGTTGCATGAACTCAAATTCTAAAGACTCTAAAGACTCTAAAAATATTGAATTCCAAAGCAAAGAGTAGAAAGGTGAAGACCAAGAGCTGAGGGTTGAGAGGAATGGGGAGTTGTTGACTAATGGAAGAAAGGTTCAGTTAGAGAGAATGAATGTTTTCTGAAGATCTAATATACAGCATGATGAATATAGCTAACAATATTATGTACTTCACATTTTCCAATAAAATATGTAATTACTATTTTACCACACATGCGCAAGCATACACAAAATGGCAACTATGTAAGTTGATAATGTGTTAATTAGCTTAATTGGCATGTTCATTTCACAATGTATGCCTATTCCAAAACAGGATATTACACACCTTAAATATATATACAAATAGACATATATGTGCACATATTTATACATATACACACAATGCATATACAATATACTGATTCTATATGCAATATAAGCAAACACTACATACACTACACACACACACACACACACATGCAATGTTTATTTGTTAAGTATACTTCAATAAAGCTGAAAAAATAAAGATACAAACATATACTTACATTTTCTGGTGCCATACAAGTGTAAAATGTTCCCAAATTATTCTTGCTGGAAGGTTTAATGAAAAATATATTCATGTTAATGGGTCAAAATTCAAATACAGGAATAAGATATAATGAAATGAAACATATCTCATTATTGTTACTGTTCTTAGATTCTGAGAGTTTTCATTTTTAATTCTAGAAATTTTTTTTCCAGTGACCTCATAATGTCACGGGCATCTACACGAATGTGTGCATCATCCACTGTTGTTGTTGGTTCAAATTCCTATTCACTATGCAGTGGTTTTTCAATGAGATCTCCAATGCCCACAGTTCCTTAAGCCCCCATTTTTTCTGTTTTTCAGATGTGGTCACACGACCATCCTCCAAGCATACCAAGTGCCCCCAGGAGATGTTGATTGGAACAAGGTAACCTATGTATCATGGAAAATCTTACATCCTTTTGCACAGATCCATCATGGAAAATCTTACATCCTTTTGCTGAAATCAGAATACTGAAAAAGGCAGATTGTTTTAGCAATCAAAAGCAATAAGTCCCCTTTCCTTTGTTTTTCATGTCCAAATAACACCCCTTGATTGTGATAGATTCCACCAAAAAGATGAATGGAAATTCAGTGAATTACTATAAATGAAAAAAATAATGTTCTGTGTAAAAAGAATAATGAATTTTGTAATTCCATGCTAATTCCAGACTCTTTCAGTCTTTCATGCGTACTTTACATGTAATAAGTATCTCTCTCTGACATTTAAAGAGTTATGGAGGTACATCATGGAATTAAGATCAAAGAGATGCAAAAAATAAAGACTTGATTGTTCCATTAAAGGTGTGCCAGGATCCAAACGCTAGAGAGGCAATGTGGGAATATGTGCTCAAGTCTTCAGGGAGAGAAAGTGTTCAGAAAGCCCTTCTCCGAAAAGAGAACATTCCAGCTGGGGATTGGAGGGTAAGTGAAAGTAAGCAAAGAGAAGGGGGAGAAAGAATAAGAGTGCTTAAAAAGTAAATGCACAAGGCTACTGAGACTATAATAGTTCTGCTCCCTTAACAATGTAAAAGAGGGTCTGTGCGACTCAACTGCAGGGTGAGAAGAGAGGATAAGTTGGGAAAAGGTGGGATAAGGTAGGAAAGAGGTGTTGCAGGTGAAATCCTTCCATCTGTAGACAGGCACTCACTGTCATTAGACATGGTCAGATCTGTCTCTCTATCAGAAAATTTTGCCTTCTGTAGGGGAGTGGGATTAGAAGAGGGAAAGGTAAAATTTTAAAAGTTCATTATTTTCTTTTATGTTTTTGAAATTCGCTGTAAGAAGTTCATCAGAATATAATTATCCTGGCTGATAAAAATAAAGACATAAAATGAACTAAAAAAAAAAAAAAAACACAGAAGTGAACATCTGTACCCAGCATTCTGACCATAAGGAAGTTCAGACAGAAAAGGTATAGGAATCTAGGCCATGTTCCCTCTTCTCCACTTTTGTTTTCTCTATCATCTTCCACTTACTCCTTTCATTTCTAAGTCCAAAATGTCTTCTCCGTCTCTCACCAAATGGTCCTATCTGAGTCAAAAGGAAAGAAAAAGAAGATGGTGGTAGCACATTCCATTGCAGAAAGTGGAAAGAACAGATGTGGAGGAACAAGTAACAGTAATTACCTTGATCTGTATATTTAAGCCCAGCTTCCTATGAAAACACTAAGAATAATTCCCGTGCCCCACAATCTTTGGAAATAATTTCTTTCATTTTTATTCTTTGTGGGCTTTTCCCCTCTCAAAATTCAACTTCTTGTCCAGAAGTTGTTCTCTATTTGATGTCCAAATGCTTGTTAAATTCCACAAATATTTAGTGAGCATCTGTTGACCTAGGTGCCATATTCAGTGATATTTATTAAGTTATAAAAAAGAAACAAAATTAACATCTAGATCTCTACTAGTGTAATGAACAGCAGAGGTGCAAAAACAGGCATTAGTCTATACTAATAGAGTAAATAGAATTGTGGAATTATGCACCTTGGGCATGTTTGTCTATTTCAGAATCATAAAAAAGAAAAGGCACATGTCAGTATGAAAGATGGCATGCACATTTGTGTTCATCCCTGTGTGGAGTATTAGCTATGAGGGAAATCTCAATCCACTGTATGAAGCACTTAGGACAGTATAACATAACTTGGCTTTTGATGTTCAACTGCTGACAGGTTTCATTCTCCACACCTTCTCCTTTTCTTCTTGCCCCAGGTCTAGGCAAGACAATAGGAAATTCTCCAGGAAGCATTTACACCAATAGAATGCTGGAACTTCAGAAGTCACAGCTCACAAACAGAACTTTCCCTCCAGTTTTACCCCAACCACATGATGCTCCAGAACAGTATGACCTCTGCTCTCTCAGTGGCTTTTGCACAGGCTTAGGAACCTCTCCTACTTTTCCTCCAAGGCTCATTTTTGATATGTTCTTTCTAGTATAGATTGAATGTTATGTCATAGGAAATTCTTATGTTGAAACCATTAACTGCCGTGTGACATAACTCTATTAGGATATGAAATGGAGATGGGGACCCTAAGGAGGTAATTAAGATCAAATAAGATTTTCTCCCACTCTGTAGGCTCTCTCTTCACATTGTTGTTGGTGAGGATGTGGGGAAAACGGTACATTCATATATTGCTGGTGGGGTTGCAAATTGGTGGAGCCACTGTGGAAAGCAGTATGGAGATTTCTTAGAAAACTCAGAATGGAACCACCATTTGACCCAGCTATCTCAATCCTTGGCCTATACCAAAAGGACTTAAAAATCAGCATTCTACAGTGATGCAGCCACATCAATGTTTATAGCAGCCCAATTCACTATGGCTAGATTGTGGAACCAACCTAGACACCCTTCAAAAGATGAATGGATAAAGAAACTGTACTATATATACATATATATATGTGTATATATATATATATATATATACACAATGGAATATTATTCAGTCATAAAGAACAGTAAAATTATGACATTTGCAGATAAATGAATAGAGTTAGAGAGTATCATGTTAAGTGAAATAAGGCAATCCCCAAAATCCAAAGGCCGAATGATTTCTCTGATAAGTGGTTGATGACACATAGTGGGGGTGGGGGTAGGTAAGGGAAGAATGGAGAAAGGATGAATTGTATAGAGGAAAATGAGGGGTGGGGAAGGGACAGAGAAGGAAAAATAATACAATGAGACAGACATCATTGCCCTATGTATATGTATGAAGATGCAAATTGTATGATTCTACTTTGTGTACAATGTACCAAAATTTAAAAGAAATTTAAAAAAAAGATCAAATAAGGTCATAAGGGTGGGAACTTCAGCAAGAGGATGAGTGTGTTTTTAATAAGAGGTACTGGAGCACCCACTTACTAACTTGGCATGTGTATAGTGAAGAATGCATGTCAGGGCATAGTGAGATGGGACCTACAACCTAAGAAATGTGGCCTCAGAGTGGAATTTAACTTGTCAGTATCTTAATTTTGGACTTCCCAGCCTTTTCTAAAGGGAAAATTGGATTTCCATTGTTTAACTACCCAGTCTGTAATTATTACTATTTTTTTAATGGCAGGTCAAGTATATCAATACAGTGACCTTGGGACTTCATCAATCCTCACAGTTAAACAAAATTTTGGATGAAGGAACTATCTTATCTTCATGGCGTGAGGAACAAAGCCGGAACCTGGCCAAGGCATCTAGGTAATGACTGCCATTGCTAAGGTTCCTGCTTCTCTTTTCTCTGTGTTCTCTTACTTTGTGGCTTCCTGGGGAGCATGTACTCTGAGACACTGCCTGCTGCCTACTCTGCTCTTTGGGCCACGCTGCTACCTGTGGGAGAACTTGTGATTTAAGCTATGCTTACTTGCTGAGACCTCTTAAGTCTGGTATAGACTTCTCTGGCCTAAGTTGGAATTTTCTAGAATCAGCACTTTGGATCAGGAGAATGGGATTAAGTCATAGTGAATGTGACTCTGGTGTTTGCGTTGGAGTAGTCCGAACTCTGTGTCTTAGATAGAAATGTTTGCCTTGATTCTAGTATGGACAGTGGATGATCCTTGGATCAGGGAAATGACTCCTATGCTGAGACTGACTGTCATTTGTTGTCTTAACTAGACCTTGGGGTCATTCTACACAGTGCTCCAGGGAAACACTGAAAACCTTTGCAGCAGAGAGGAAACAAAGTCACCTTCTGACATACTGAGGTCCACACTTCTGAAAAGGAATAGCTATATAGCACCCAAAAGAGTGTCTTTGATGCTCCTAATGAAAGAAAAAAAAAAGGCAAGGCACACAAATAGCATAATTTTGAGGCTTATCTAAACCTGATTAAGTCCAGGGTTCTTACACTCAATAAAGCGAACATTGCCATGGAGAAGGCCCTTAATCATGACACTAACTTGGGCCTCTCTAAGGAAGAAATCTTCAAGTAGAAGCAGTAGAAAGAGGAACCACCCTTGCAGTATAGTCTGCAACCACAAAATAGAAAAAAAAAATCAACTAATTTATAAAACCTGAATACAGTGAGAGAAAAAATCCTCTATAAAAAAGTAAGTAATGTGATTCAGTTGAAAATCTTAAAGATGCTATAATCATTTGTACAATAGAAAGATAAAAGAACACTGCTTGTTTTCTGTACCTCAAAATACAGGTTCCAAATTTAACAGCTCCTTAAATACATGAAATGCTAAACCTTCATTTTCTTAATCAACACTGGGTCTTAAATCACAGTTAAACCTCTATCTCTTCATTTAAACAAGCTATCGCCTATGGTCTTCAAGGAGTGGTCAAACATGAAATAGAGAATAAACAGGAATATCTCACATTACCCATCAGAATTATTGATTTGCCTAAATTCTGCATATTCATAGAGCCCATTACCCTGAGAGCAAATATAGACTCTCTAATATGACAAATAGCATAGTAAAGTAAAATGAAGAGGTTGGCAAATCATCTCTGTAAAGTGGAATTCCATGAACTTCCCCCACTAGAATAGCTTATATGGCCTATGGTAGGTAGAAAATTGGTCCCCTAAAGATGTCCATAACTTAACCCTAGAAATTCTGAATATATTATGCTGTAAATGTAAAAGAACTAAAGGAACAGAAATTAAATCTGCTAATCAGTTAACAGTAAGGTGTGTTATTCTGGATTGTCTGTGTAAATCAACATAATCACAATGCTTCATAAATGTGTAAGTGGGTATAGAAGAGGAGTCAGGTCAATATGATGTGGTAAAACTTGACCCAGAATCACTGGCTTTGAAGACTGACAAAAAGAACCATGAGTAAAGGAATATGGGCATCCTGAAGACTGTGGGACAAGCAAAGAAAATTATTCTCTTTTAGAGTCTCCAGAAGGGGCTATATTCCTCTAACCACCTTGATATTAGGCCACTAAGGCTGGTTTTGGAGTTGTGAATTGCAGAAATAAAATACAACAGAAGCACGTTATTTTAACCCACTAAGTTGTGGTCATGTTACATTGGTAGCTGAAGAATATGCACACATGGTTCAAATTAAAACAGGACCTTTAAAAATGCAAACAAGACCCATTTTTAAAGGCTCTTATTATCCCCACTGTTCTGTTGTCCTATTGTTGTGCCTGTGAAGAATTAAAGGAAGCCCGTAGTGGATTATTGCAGCTTTAATGCCATGATACCACCACTATGTTCCTCAAATCTACTGGTGACTAAAATTCACGCAATTTAATCACCAACTGATATTGATTTCACTATTAGAGCTTTGCACACAACATGTTCCATTTTGTGCCTTTTTCAGTGCCTTTCAGTTGTCATTTGCCTCATCATAGTCATGAGGAATCTCAACAACTTTATTATCAAACTAAATATTTGCAGGCAAGATTTTTAACCTAACCCAACATTCTGCAAGAAAACCAGACATGGCATCCCGTTCATTCCATTCTCACCCAAGGAGATTCATTTGATGAGCTCATTCCAGAGACATAAATACAGTTGTCCTCAAAAAGGGATAAGATATTGTTCTGTCCAACATTTAAGGCCTCACAATCTTGAATAACCTCCTGGGTATCATTAGATCAGTCATAGTTTTCTCCATCTTTGAAAATGTCAAGAGATAATTGTCCTGCTTCGAATCTAAGATATTTTAATTTTACTTATATATCCAGTATCTTCTGGGGTGTTCTGAATTTTGGAGACATCCTATTCCTCATTTACAAATTTTAATTAACTCCATTTATTCCATTGCAAATAAGTCTAGTTTGAATAGGCTTCAAAAATAAAAAGGTTCTAGAATATGTCCCAATTGCAATATAGTAGGCTCTCCATTGGAATACCATGGATTTTTTCCATTAGTGAACCCCAGAAATTCCTTCACTAGCCAAGTTTTAGCAAACTCTGTTTATGTTTATTGGAGTTTCTGGACCACTTATGATGGCTCTATGTTCTTCATTGTTCTGATGCAATAATTTGCATACTTCACAGATTGTGCTATTGTATAGATGAACACTTTCATTGGATCTGAGCCCATGACCCTCTGAGTTCATCTATTATTTATACTTTGTGACATGGAAATAGCACTCCCCAGGCTTGGCATAGCCACCAGTTTCCTGTTAAAATGAACCTGTGGCCCTATATAGAGGCAAACCTAGGCATGTGGTATATCCCACCTACAAGAAGCAGTAATCTATTCCATGCTCAGTCCTTTGCCAAATGCACCATGGTGAACTGATTTCACTCATTCCCAAGACTTTTGGTTTTCCATGGAGTCCTTTGAGATTATATATGGTGAATAGAAATGTTCATACACTTTATTGACCATAGTGTTCATGATGAAACTCCCTCAAAGACTGTTGATTTTCATACCTTAAATATGATGATAATAGAAGGGACGAGGGTTAGCATAATTCACCAAACTTAAAGAAATCATCCTTAGCATCATATACTCTTCCCATTTGTTGACTCGTGGGTCACTGAATATGTTTTGTTTTTAAGTCTCTACAATGGCAACAACAATTCCTTACTCATGTTTTCCCTCTGTGGAATAAAAATGAACAATTTATTGCCTCACCTATACCCTAAAATATAAATCAATGTCACAAATCTCTGTGTATATACTAAAGCCAAGATATAATGTTTCCGCAATACAGTTCTTACACTTTTTGAACTGCTATGGTATTGCTAGCCATCATGGATGATAAACACAAGGGAGATTTGACAAAAATAATTCCCTGTAATTTACACTTCATTCTCCCAAAACCCTCACCAAGTTGGCCACTTCCAAGAATTGCCCATTTTCAAGGAAATTCAAGGCATGATTTCAATTAGGGAAGTTTTTTTTAACAGTTATAATTTTAATGAAAAGCAAACAACCAAGTTTGAGTGATGATGTGGACTGATCACCTCTCAGATACTGTGCATTAAAATCCTGCAGACATTTTACCAGCAAAGTAGTCATTCTAATGTCCTATGTTCACTTAGGAAATCATACTGTATGGGAAAATACTCTTATTTAGTGACAGAATATGATAAAATGGCCTAGTGTTACTAGGTATTGATACAAAAAAACTTTTTACTTTAGAAGAATGTTGGCTAATCAGTCCTCTTAAGCATTATGTATCATTATGGGATTGACTTTTTCCTGTATAACCATTAAATGCAACTTAGATGAACAAGGCAGTTGACAAATCATGTTGTTTATTAATTTAATATTCTTGTGTGCATGGGTGTCCATGTAGAAAGGAGAAAAAGTATTACTGCTGTGCATATGAAGTAATGATAAAGATGTTAAAAAGAATGCTGACATATTATGGAGCCTATATTACATTTTAACAAAAATAAAATAGCAGGACAAACCATGCTTAATTTCTTTAGTCTAATCAGAATTACTTTTCTTTAAGATTACCATATGTTTGCAATCAAAATGTATATTATATGTACTAGGCTACTATTTCATTAAATTTTGTATTATACTATAATATACTATAAAATATTTCTCATTAGCTTTCACAATTGCCATATAAAGGGCTACATAATATGTTATTTCTAGAGCTGCCTACCAACATTTTTCTATAACAACATGGCTCATAGAAATGACAGCTATGACATACTACCAATGTCTTAGGGGTTCATTACAACTGTAATTTTTCAGGGTAGGAGATGAGGTATAGAGATAAAAGATAGTCTAGAGCTAGAAGAAAATAGCCTCACAGTTTATTCTGATGCACAGCTTCATAATGGGGAAAATTTTTCAAATGGTTCCCTTGCCAATGAGCATGAGAATGTACTATACAAGTAATGTACTGTTTCTTGTGGATATTGACTTCCAAGATTTTATGATTTTAAAGGTTCCCATTCAAAAAAACAGGGGAAAACTGCATATATTATAATTGTTTTTTAAGTTTAGGTTTAATTTCTCAGAGTAAATATCCAAATATGTTAATATGGCACAAGAAAAATAGAGGATTTTGTCTGTCCCTTTTTTTCTCTTTGAGCTGGTGGTTATCTAGATGTATTATACTAATTGCAACTGCTTTGGTCTAGTGTAGTGCATGATTCAGCATCATCCAGCTCTCTGTAAGAAAAGATATTAACATTCGTTTTATGAAGTTATTAGGTAAAATGGGCACCCTGGGAGAGTTTAGATTTCTTTGATCACTGTTATTTTAGGTGCAAAACAAGCAGCTTAGGCCCAAGTCAAACAAGCACACTGCGACCCCTTGGTTAAGTGGTTGGTTAAGAGGCATGCATAAATTAGATCTATCAGTACGTACACCAGCTCCATTCTCTCGGAGTGCTAGAATAAAAGCACGAGCTTTTTTTTCTTTTCTTTTTTTTTTTTTTTTTTGAGTAATTCTAGCCCCCTGGAACTGGTATCTGTCATACAGAGGCTTAAAGATCTTGCCTGAAACTGAAGTCAGCACATAGCACAAAGTGTCGAAAAAAGAAAAAAAAAAAATTCCAATGAAATGTCTTTCATGTGGGTCAAATCAAAACAAAGTAAACAAACTGAAAATATCACTTTGTGTGAAAATAATTTGTTTATGTCACCTTGAATTGGGTTTGGTCACTTTAAAATAAACAAGTTTTAGCAGAAGAACACTTTATATGAAGAACGCTGCCAAGTATAGGAACTCAAAGTCCAATAACCTCACTTGAAACAATCTGATGCTCAGGAAAAATGGCCGGTAGTATGGTTCACAGTAAGCACAGTGAGGATGAACCAACTCCTACACCTGGTGAAAGTGTGAAAGGAAAGTGACAGAGCTCCACAGGGGTGCGTCATTCTGGACAAGTTTTGCATTTACAGATCTTTCATACCTTTCAAGTCAAGATTTTTCTCAATGATCAATGAAAATGAAGTATAGCCCACATGCTACAATATCAACCTGATTCCCACATTTCCTAAAAATAGGATAAACATGAGACACACTGTAAACATTAAACCCATTTGTTAAATACCATCGCATTCTAGAATCAGTGAGATGTGCCTTTAAAGCAAATAAGAAATTGATATGGTATTCCTCAAATAGCAGAAATTTGGGATAAGGTATTGTTTCAAAGAGTCACATTAAAAAAAGAGCTTTTCAGAAAAAAATATGGATGTTTCATTTTTAGAGTGTGCATTATATAGATATACATATATAAACATCTTTATATTATAAATTTAAGTTATAATGTATAAATATGTCATGTATTATAATTTATATAATTATAAATTAAATATAAGTTAAATTATAGTAAATATAATTAGATATATTAAATATAATTATATATAAAACTATAATTATAAATTAAATGGCTTTTAGAAATGACCTTTAGGTTTGAAATAATCATACTTTCCTCCTTATTTTGCTGAGGTTTTTGTTGTAAAGTCTTGATACAATTCTCAGTTAAATCCCAAAAGGACTCCTTCTATCTATTGTAATTTGTGTCTCTCATGGTCACTTGAAATGTAGCATCATTTTAGTTAGCTGCTCTTATGTTTCAGTAATTCTGCTAAAGATGATTGCTTTTATCTTGGTTTAAAATTAACCTCATGACAGAAAATTAAAATTTTTGGAAATTTGCAATACTTTGGTTCTCTCTTAATGTATATATATTCTGTTTGCTTAAATCTGCAAGAGATAGACAAAAATCCTTGCTGCATTTTTGCTTTGAAGTATTGGTTAATGTTTCACAGTTTTTTAGTATTTTAAACCTTAAGTTTTGGTAAAACTGATTGAAATTAAAAAATCAGAGTTGTTCTTTGTTGCGTGTAGATTTTCAAAGAATTCTAATTGAGTTGCTTTGACTAACTACTTCCTTATAGTTTAGCGATTTTGTATTATTTGATATATTAACTTCCCCGTTTAAAAGGTCGAATGTGAAGAAGCACTTTTGACTTCTCTTTGTCGCTGATAAAGCTTTGCCATCCATATATATAGAGAGACAAACATGTATTCCTTACTACAGCCAAACTTTCTTAAGATTTATTTATGTTGGTGAAGTGCATGGAACAGTCAGAACTCTGATCCTTTCCTCATGCTATATGTGACTTAGTTGATAAAAAGTAGCCAAAGATTATCACATAAAATATTCAAAAGAAACCCAGAAGGTGATCCTTAAAAATGGCTTTGCCCCCACCCTCCAGGATGATTATTTGGTTTAGTCCTTAATGTTGTTATTAGCAGGCAGGTGGAGGCATGGTCATCAGAAAAGATATTCAGACGAAGAAGATTCCAAGCTTAGTAAACCTGGTAAACATTTTATTCTCTGATGTTGTGTGTTAAGATATTGCCAAAGTTTTCTAATGGTTTTCTGGTTCCTAATTCTGAAAATAAGCCCCAGGATTCTGGGAATGTTGTACTTAAGAACTAATCGAAAATAAGTATGTCATCCAGTGGTTTTCATGCATGAGGGGATTTTAAGGGAAGGCAGGAATGACTCCTAGTTGTAAAATCAGGAACACAACAACAACCACAACTTTAGATGATTCTGCTTCGAGAGAGCAGACTTTAAGAACATCAGCTTTTTGAAGGTAGCAATTGTTTCTGTTTACATTTGTATCCTTTATGTCCATTATGTGCTGCCAGGTAGTAACTGACCAGTAAGTGATCATTAAAATAGGCTACAAATGATTGGCTTGCATAAGTCTTACTTCTCAATGAGTAAATTATCCTGAAATCTTAGAGGCTGAAATGGCTTGAGGTTAGTAAGAGATGATCCTCCCACTTTAACCTCCAATTTCCTGTGTGACATTTGTTCCACTTTGCTTGGAATGTTGCAGAATGATTAATTTAATAACTGCAAATATCTCTTGATTTGGATTAAGTACCAAATGATTTTTTTTTCCCTCAAGGGCTTTAGAATCTCTCTAAACGAGTGGGATTTAAATATTCTCTCCTTAGTAATCACTTTAAACACGTATATCCAAAGTAAAAGCTTTAGTCACCAAACACATGCTATCCTTAGAGTTCCAAGCCCACCTCAGTTGAATATTCAATCTATTTCAGTACATTTCACCTGCAGTTAGGTTAAAATTGTGTAGTTTTTATTGAATGTAAGTTCAGAAACTCTCTTTTTAAAATATATGTTCTCAATGATTTTGCATCGAATTACACTGGCTTTATAAAAATTTCTGCCGTTCTTCAATGCTTCCTAAGATTAAGGAAGTCAGACATTTAAATGAACAAAGAAAAATAAGACTATATGACATGACATGAATAAAATCACAGTAAATCCACTGGCATATCTAGAATTGATCCTCTGTCCCCTCAGTTTTATTCCACTTTTCTTCACAGTTTTAATTATAATTAAAAGTTCAGATGCCATTATAGTTTATGTATACTTAAACCTCTAAATACCTACTCACATACTAGGAAATTTCTATGATCTATTATAATAAGTTATGAAAATGATAATCCAAATAATATTCAAGTAATTAGCTCATTAGAACATATCTTAAGTAAGAAATAACTTGAAATTCACTTTCTTACTAGTAAACAGAGCTTTAAGGAGAAAGTGAGCAGTATATTTGATTCTAAAATAAATACACGGATGATTAGATCCTGTGGTACTGGGAAGAAAGATGATCTCATTAGAAAAATGAAGCTCCAAGTTGCTAGATCCTTCTGACACAAGAGTGCCCTAGTATAATCCACCATATATATCAAGAAGTGGTTTTTCATCCTAACCATCTCAGTGGTAAAGGAAGATTTGTAAAGAGTTGAAATAAAAGCTTATGGCTGACCCTGTCTTTAAAAATGTAAGAAAGAAAGGAGTTGAGAAGGAAGAAATAATATTTATTCCTGATATCTATGTGGATAATTCTTAATTTTTTTCTGTAGTCCAGAATTCTCCCAGAAATACAAACACATAAGTCTCCTTGACCTCTTAATACTATGGCTAATATTCACATCTAACTCATTGTCAAAATCAAACTTTTATTTTTTGCTGAAGTATAATTTATAAACAATAAATATTTTAAAATATTTTTTCTTTTATTTTAAGGGTACATTGGATAATGTCAACAAATGCATTTACCCATGTAACTAATATACTGGCCAAGATCTAGAATATTTTTATCTCATAACATGCTAATACTTTGTCCATTTCACAGGTTTTCTCTTTGGTTTCTTTGCTGTCAGAAGCTTTATAGTTTTTATTGCTTGGGCTTTCAAAATCATATCTGAGAATTAACTGCCAAGATTAATATCAAGAAGGGTTTTCTAGTGTTCTTCTAATACTTTTACAGTTTTCATCTTAAGTTTATGGTACATTTCAGTTTACTTTTGTGTATGGTATAAAGTATATCTCATCCTTTTACATGTGAATATGTAGTTTTCCCAGAACAATATATCGAAGAGATTATCCTTTCCCATGTAGTTGATACTTTTCTTTTTTTAATATATTTTGTTTAGTTGTAGACAATCACAATACCTTTGTTTTATTTATTCATTTTTATGTGGTACTGAGGATTGAGCCCAGTGCCTCAGACATGGTTGACAAGTTCTCTACCACTAAGCCACAACCCCAATCCAAACTTTTTGGTTGTTGTGGTGGTGCTGGGGATCGAATCCAGGGTCTTGTGCATGTGATGCACATGCACCTCCAGCAACTGAGCTACATCCCCAGCTTGGTTGATACTTTTCTTGACGAGTTGAATATACATCTATGAGTTTGTTACTGGGCCTTCTGTGTTTGTCAATATGTTTGATTTCATTTTTGTGGAATAAATGCCCAAGAATGTAATTGCTGAAGCTTACTAATAAGTGAATGTTTAGTTTCTTCAAAGAAATTGTCACTCTATTTTGTAGACTGAGTCCATCGTTTTGTTTTTCCTCCAGTAATGTATAAGAGATCATGTTACTCTGCATCTTCACCAGCTTGTGGAATTTGCTGTCTACAATTCAGTAAAATATCTCTTCATATCTTTTGTCCATTTCCCATGTAGAATGTTTTTTATTGTTAAGTTTTTTAGAATTCTTCAGATATTCTAGATATAAGTCCTTAAATCATATTTGATTTGAAAATATTTTCTCAGTCAATACATTTTCTTTTCATACTCTTAACAGGGTCATTTGTATAACAACATGGTTTTTAAACAATGATTTATAGAATCATGTTTTTGTTTTCATTTTAAGAATCAAGTTTGGAGTTTTTTCATTATGTTTTCTTCTAAAAGTTTTACAGTTTTTATATTGCACCTTTAAATGTATGGTAAATTCTACATTAAATTTTGGTTGTGATTTTTCTTTTTATTTTATTTTCACTGTTGACTTTTGTATATTGACTTTATAACCAGTGGCAGTGATTTTTCTAAATTTTTTCACTAGTTATGGTAGATTTAATGTAACTTTCTAAGGCTTTCCTATGTATTGAAAGATTTTTAAAAATGTGTAGTGCTTTATTTCTTGCATTAAATTCGATACTATTGATTTCTGACATTTCTACTTCAGTTGAGGAACATATTCTGTATGGTTTCAATTATACGGCATTTTTAAGACTTTTCTTATAACATACTGTAATCTATCTTGGTAAATGTTTCATATCATCTTGAACTTTTAAGAAAGTTGCTGTAGTGGGAGTGACTTATATATGTCAAGTTGATTGATAGGTTGATCTAAGTATTTTGTATTCTTATTGATTTTAATCAGCTTTAATAAACAATTTATATATAAAATATATAAAATTTTAAGTATGCAGTTTGGTTATTTTAATCAGTACCTTGAGTCAGGCAATTACTACCAGTCAAGATATAGAAAATATCCATGACATCAAAATCTTTTCTTGCTTCTCTCTTCATGAATATACTACCACTAAGAAAACACCGACCAGTTTTTTGTTTTCATAGTTTTTTTTTCCTAATCTAATAAATATTTGAATTTTCATCTACAGTTTTTATTTTTTAGATACATCAATGTGGTATTTATGGATTAGTAGTTCATTTCTCTTCATGGCTGAATATTCTATTATATAGATAACATGATATATGTATTCGTTTCCCTATTGATAGATTTTGGAATTTTTTCTAATTTGTGCTTGCTTGTAAAAAGATGCTACAAAGAATTGTGAATTAGTCTTTTCATGAAAGGAAAGGCCAGAGCTTTAGTGTTCTTGGCAAAATATCTTCAAGTGCAATTGAAAGTTTCCTGTGATGAGTGTTTTTGAATTTTAAGTCTTCACTTTCAGATTGTTTTTGAAGTGGTATAGGATGACTATGTTAGAAGAAAATTCCATCTATATGCTGTCCAATAAGTAACTACTAGGTATCTGTAGCTATTTTGTTTTAATTTTTAATGTATTAATGTCAAAAACATCTTAAATTAGGTTCATTAATCAAATTAGCAGCATTTGATATTCAATAGCCACCTTTGTCTCATGGGAGGTGTACTGGGCATGGAGACTGTGGATGATACACATGGGATGGTAGTGTTTACATAACTAGTATTTTGTCAGCTATTTAGAGTGGGTAAAC